>JAIUZE010000574.1:0-30000 GCA_022085475.1 Heliosperma pusillum
CTTGTAAATCCGTTCAATCATGGAAAGGAGTTTCCATTATTTTATACGGTAGCATTTTGATTGCAATCTCCGTTTATACCACCGTAGCTAAAGACAAATGAATTTTATCTTTTGATCCTCATATTCACCATTGCAAATGTCTCTTATGAAGAGTAAATGAATAAGTCACACTTAGTAAAAAACGTTTTGATTTTTAGTGACGTCTTCTCATAACAATGGTACATCAATCTTTTCGCTCCAACGAAAATATTTTAATTTTTGGTATGTCGTCATAATGCTCCTTATCGAGGCTTACCTCAAAAGAGGCCAAATCAGTTGGGACGACTAGGTTAATTGATTTATTTAAAATCGTGAATAACCAAATACCGTAGTCACATCATGAAATGTTTATCCTTTTGAAGGTAAAACCATGAATGAAATGAAGAATAATCTTCACAATAATTCTAATTTACTTGTCTAAGTAGAGATTCATGAAAGTGAGTGGGAGCACTAAGAATGATGTTTATATTCTTAATTGTTAAGACGAGGTTCAAGAGTAGGTTGGCACGAGTTTGGCACAAGGCAAAGGAAAAAGGCAAAACTATTTTGCCGATTCTATTTTACAGTGTAGGACACAAGAAAAGAATCTGCCCCAAGTTTTCTAGAGAGTTAGAAATTGGGTGTACTATTGTCACCCATGATATCTATATGATCGACATTTATTTTGCTAAAATGCAAGTTTTGGGTATCAGATACCCATTATGGTTTTCATCAATATATTCAATGCATATAATAATGATTCGTGCGACGACTAACCATGATTAAATGTCGACCTACAAGGCAAATATAACTATTGTAGTTTTATTTCTATAGAGACATATAAAAGTTATAATGTGATCAATCAAGTTTTGGATTTAGAGGTGTACTTTAATAAACGTTGTTATGTACATGATCTCTAAATAAAGAATATAGTATCCACTTTAGTGTAAGACACAAGTGTTTTACTTTTGTGAATAGAACAAGCGTTGTATCTTTTAATGCCTATATTTGGTCAATGGTTATCCCATACCAATCAAAGGTAATTATATTCTTGACCTAAACTAGTAATTACTTGTCATATAGATTGTAAAAGGCTCAAAATTGGTGACCCTAATCTAATCTTAATTCTGGATTGTGTAGCACATTAAGAGGCTAGTATTGACAACTATCCCTAAACCATCTGATTTTGAATCTTATGGTGCGTACGAATCTTGTATTCAAGGCAAGATGATTCGTGCCCTTTTTTATTTAAAAGGAAATCGAACTAGTGAGTTATTGGCCCTATTACATAAGAATATGCGTGGTCCAATAACAAACACAACCAGAGTTGGTTATGACTATTTCACTTTATTTACCAACGATTTAAGTAGATATTATATTTGATTCTACTTAATGAGGTGCTATGAGAAATTCTTTGAAAAGTTCAAAGAGCTTCAATGTGAAGTATTTAATCACCTAGAGTATTAGACAAGGACTTACGAGTAAATCGTAACTATAAATATCTAAGTATTGACTTTGATTTTCACCAAAAGTATTTTGAAATAGTTTCACGAGTTAACTTCTCTAACACACATTATGGGATAAGGTGTTGTTGAATAGAGAAACAGAACCTTATACGATATGGTTTTGTCTTTGTCAAGTCAAACTGAGCCATTTGACTAACCTTGGCATCTTAATACTTTTATCTGCTATTTCTTTTCCCACCATATTAAAGCATATTTATAACAGTCGGATTTTATTTCATATACGATATGGATAGGTAGCGTACCTAATTTATAAGTTATCCAAATGAAACAAGTTCTCAATAATCCTACATTGACCACGAGAACAAAGCGTTTGTGACTCGTGATGCTGTCTTTCAATAAAAATACGATTATTTCTTGATAAGACAGATTGGGAGAAAATGTTTCAAGAGCCACAAACTGAGAATATGGTCCGGAAAAATTTTCCTCATTGCTTGTTCAGTAGTTGTTTCTTCAGAACCTAAGAGGTCAGGTAGAATTTTATCACTCCTTAATAGTGATGAATTCTAATATGTGACTTATAAAAGACTGTTTCTAGTCCCAACTTCTTGCTATGGCTTAGAGTCATACGATTCGTAATGGACTCCATGCATGATGGTCAGGTATGTGACCTGGTAAATTTTACTTGAAGAAGTACGACCTCTTCAATGTAAATTGATTTTTAAGATCGAAATTTGCATGGATGAACATTAAAATGTTTTCAAAGATAAATTGGTAGGCAAAGAGTTTTGCACCAACCTTAATTCTTCGATCCATTCGAATATACTTAGCGATTACAACATTTCATAATAGTATGATGATAATTGGATCTCAAGAACCACCTTCTTGAATACGATTCTAGAAGAGGTAGAATATTTTATATTCACCTATGGGTTCGTAGATCCTAACTATCCTAAGTTAATTTTGCAAGCTTAAGAGGATGTCTTAAGTAAGAACTAAAGAGTTGGAATTAGTGTGTCAATCATGTTGTAAAATATTTCTCGATATCTCGAGAAATTATGTTTATACATGAAGTTTAGTGGGAGTAATGTGGTGTGCTTCAGTCTTATATGTGGAGACATATTGATCATTTTAGATGATGGAATATTTTGGAGAAGTAGAATACATCTTTTAGATATCTAGATTTATGAAGATAAATCTAAAAGGATATTAGCATTGAGTCAAAATTCTTATATGGATAAGATCTTTGACTAGTTCAAGGAAGTTGAACACGTGATAATTGATTCCTTTTGCTTCCGCTGCAGGATCAATTATATACGTTGTGATGTATACTAAAACCGACATTTCACATGCTTTGAGCATGACAAGTCGTTTGCAATCAAATCCAAGTGAGAGTCATTTGATAGCCATACAGAACATCCTTAAGTACTTGGGAAGGACTAAAGATATGTTCCATGTGTTTGGAGTTTACAGTGAGTTGTGTGTAAGGGGTTACACAGACTTCAGTTTCCAAACTGATCAAAGTGATTTGAAATCACGAACTGGCTGTGTTTTATAGAAGATTTATCTGTTGGAAGAGTTCCAAGCAGAATAGACTATTGGAAAGGTTCCACGTAGGAATGACATTTTCAAATATAAATGTCATGTATCCGTTGGAATTGTTCCAGGCAGTTTATCATTGCGGATTTCACAACGGAAATAGAGTACATTGCATCATATGATGATGCATATGAAAGTAGCTTGGATTCGAGAGTATTGGAGGGACTAGAAGTAGTTCCTATAGTAGTATATCCTATCCCATGATACTGGTAAAACAGTGGGAGCTACCTTTAGGCCAAGAGTCCTAAGTCTAGATTCAAACCTAGACAAGTAATCAGAACGTTTTATGTAATGTGAGATTACGTAGACAAAGAGAAATAGCAATCAGAGAGATGGGAAAGATGCAAGTATTGCTAATCCATTAGCCATGCCTTTTGCAGGCTGAACATGATAGTCATGTCATTTCAATGGGGATTGAAATTTGTACCTGAATTGCTAGAGATTATGAGATATGAAATTATTGATAGCGTATCAATTTTTCCAAATATTTGATAATCGCATTCATTGTAAGAGTTTCATTAAAAACTCCTTTATTTAGTTTGACTAAATTTTAATACTTTGTTTATCCGAATTGGTTGAAAGAGAGGTTGAACCCAATTCAAGTGAACAGGATGAACTTAGTGTTTTGTCCCTAGTCACTCATTTGAGGTGACGTCTCGAAGTGACTAGATTGTAAGTTGATCGGTGGTTGGTTCAGCACCATGGGGTCATGGAGATGACTGGTCGTTTACATAGACAGACTGTTGTGACACTCTGTCGGGCAGTGAACATAATAGAGTCCCTTATCAAAATTGTTGAAGCCTGGTCGTGGAGGGGATTTCTATTTTATTACTATGAGTCAATTCTTTAGACTGGCGACCATTTACCTGAGTCGGTGTAGTTTCCGATTGACTTTGGTTTTTGTCCTAGGTCGTGCCGTGAAAGGAGGCCGATGGACATCTTCTGGGTCATGGTGATCAACATCATACAGTGTAAGATGGGTCAACATGAATTGTCCACTCATGTTGGGTATTAACATCTTCGAGCCACTCGAGGAGTAGTAACTTGAAATGCGTGGCCACGCTCGGAAGAGATCTCTGGTAGATTTTGCGGTCAGACAGTTACTCTCCCAGATCGAGAAAACCACTCTATTTATAATTTTCAATTGCAAGTGCGACCTGTAAGACACCTTGCAATGAGTGGGAGGATGTGACACAAAAGAGACAAGAGAATCGGTAACACACAACTTGTCGAGACAAGTGGGAGATATTGTTGGAGTAGGAGTCCTCCGCAATAGTTTTGCTACATGCACAACTTGTATCGGACAAGTGGGAGATTGTTGGAGTAAGTGTCCTCCACAATAGTGCATTTATATAATAAATCTCATTTGGAATATACGTGGCATGATTAGTATATTTTGATACTCCACGTCAGTTGATTAACGTAAATCGGTAACGCTTGGCTGACTAGAGTTTGACGTTATTGTCGTATGACGGCGGTAATCAACTGATCCCTTTAGGTCACACCTATAGGATGAGACCCAAATAAATACTAATTATTTGTATACGATACAGTTTAATTAGAGCATTACATATATTTGATATGTACGTTTAGTTACGAGAGTTATTTATTGGAAATTGAGTTGGGAACTCATTCCACTTAAGTTTATTAGTCAATTATACGATAACTGACTGAATAAATTTTACGTCTTATTTTAATACGATTAAATAAGATTTAATTTAGTGATTAATTGTTAATTCATTAAATTAGTTGAGGTAATGCATATATTTTGAGGTAGAGGTAATTAGTTAATTATATTTACAAAGAGTTGTAAAATAAATTAACTAGGCATTGTGGGACCCATTATATATTGATATAATGGTAAAATATCACTTAAAAGTTAAGTACAAATTGTTTATTAATTTATGTCGTATAATTGTTATATGATCAAATTAACATCTAATTATACTAGATAATTAAGCATATGATTAATAAGTATTTGTGGGACAAATATCAAAAATCAAAATGGACCATTATATGGCATAATGGACCGGTTTTGGCACATGGAAAGGATCATGTGTGTTATTCTTTTCTTAACACACAATCAACTATATGATAGTGACATATCTTCCATACTTTAATCATCATAACCACCCTTACACACTACCATTATGCATGTGATTATTTTAAGCAAAAATAAGGTCTATATTGAGTGCTATGACCGGCCACTTTGCTCTATATAAGAGCATTTTGGTTGTTCATTTCACTAGTTGTTTATTTCATGCTTATTTTGTTTCTTCTCACTAAAACCTCTTCTCTCTACAACTCTCAAAAATACTAATATTCTCTTAGTATTACTAGAATAGTAATACAATAATATTAGTAGTATTATGTCTTACTTATTATCTAGTTAATAATAAGCTTAGATTATTTGGGTTTAGTCTTGGGTGCAACAAGAAGGAGACCTTCTACTTTGGAGGTTGTTTTATGGAGGATCATTCATTAGTTTCATGCTCAAGAACAATAAGAAGGAGTTCTTATTGTGCCCATATTGAACCGAAAATACCCCATGTAAGGATGTTTTCGTCTTATCTTTTCTTTTATGCTTTTATATTTGCATGCATGATAACTAGATCCTAAATCATTAAGTTAATGTAATTTAATGAACTAATTAGAGGAGTCTAACTAAAGGTCTAGGACTTTCAATTTCATCATGAACAAGACTCCAATCCGACTCGACTATATGCAAAAATAAACGTGATATTTTTGATTTTTTCAATTTTTTTTCTAATTAACATGAATTGTAAACGTGAATACAGTACAAATGCAAATGCAGACGCAAAAGGATGTAAAACACCTCCCCAAACCAAAACTGACAATGTCCTCATTGGCTATAGCACAATAGCATGTAAGGGAAGGAAAAAAAAACAACCTAATACATGTTCTTAATGAATGAAATATATATAAAGAATGGAAAAATGAACAGAAAAACTCACAAGACAAGAGCTTCCCCAAACCAGCATCAAACTGGGGGTCGATCGAGTAGAAATTATACTCGATCAAGCACATTTTCAGATATAGCCGCTCGATCGAGTGGTTTTGCTTTACTCGATCGAGCACTTCTTAATTGCACAGCCCACGACTTTGAGCAGTTGATTTCCTCTTCTTTTTCCTGCAAGATCGGTACAAGACGATACCCAAAAATACCAAAAAATGTTCAGCAAGAAAAGTAAATTGTTTATCTAAACTACGGATTATTGCGCAACGTCTAATCTAAGTTAATAGTCTAATTGTCTAACGAAAACGCAATAAATTGTTTGTACAAGCTGCACGGGGTGGCAAACCCGGCTAATACCCAAACGGCTTTGTGACAAGGCCACCGTCAGGCCTTTGACTTGCGAAAGTACCCTCAGCGGTGGTAATTTCCGACTTCTTCTTCCACACATACAATAATATCTTGGAGTCTAGCCCCACTTCTGAATCACTCGAACATGTGTGAAATCCTTTCATCTTCGCTGGTACGGTAGTCTCAACAGTCGAAGACGGAATCAGAAGTACTCAAGTCTTCCTTCTGAACAGTCTTATCTATCCCTCCTTTTCTGCGTAAGAAGGTTCTTTCGGGCTCCGAATTAGCTTTCACTAACTCGAGCCTTTGGGACCTGCGCATACACAACTACAAGGAGAAAGATAAGAACAGTGTTAAGGAATTAGAAATTCCTTAAGAAGAGACAGAAATACATAACAGAAAATTAAATTGCCTCCCCGGTAACGGCGCCAAAATTTGATGCGTGTCGTTATACACCAAAAATAAAACCTAAGTCTACTAACTAAGAAGATAGCGGAAGTAGGGTCGATCTCCACATGGAGGAAACTAATTAACTGAAATCTAAATCTGCCAGTAACAATCTGGGGGGTTTTGAAAAGGTTTTAACTAAACTTAATAAGATTAAAGGAAGAGAAATAAAGATAGGAATTAATACGAAGTAAATCAGATAAAGAAAGAATATGCTAGGATTCGGTCCACTGCAATATCGGCATCTATGGGTCAACTAAGTCAGTCAATCTATCAATGAGAAGGGCAATGGTTTTCTCTTCTCGGTCTCAAACCACTCTAGGGATTTTCCTAATTAACTCTCGTCCTCTTAGGAGTCACCTATCAATTCTAAGCAAGCCTTTCCTTCCAATCTCTCGATCCAGGTCGGGGTTAACTACCTAGCCAGTCTCCTGCGTGCACTCATTCGACTTAACCTCAATTAAATTGCTTAAACTGATTCTCATATTCAAGACTAACTAAAATAATCTATCCTAACATGCCTATACTACAATTTTCCTCATCCTAACATACAAGGGAATTAGCTACTCATGCTATTAACGATGCTAACAAAGACGATTGAACATATGACGATAGACATAATAAAATCGTAATTAAAAAGCATGAACAATAACAACGCAGTAATTAAGAAGAGTAAACAGTGATTAAGATTAAAACAAAGGTATGAATAACAGAGAGAAAAGAAGTTTACAATCTTAGCAAATCCGGCGTAAAGAACAATCCACGTCGATAAACCCGAATGTAAACTAAAGATTAAAATTCAGAAACTAATGTTGAAAGATTAATGTCTGCTAAGCAGACGATAATCCCCTCCTAATGACCGAATGTTCCTAATGACGACAAATAAGAGTCTTATATAATGTATAACATGACTCTAAACCCTAATTAGACTTTGGACTTAAGGCCCGTGATAGGATCCACTCGATCGAGGGAAAGAACCACTCGATCGAGGACTTTATTCTAGGATATTGGTCGATCGAGTACTTATTCTACTCGATCGAGCAACTCTTCAGCGGCTGCCACTCGATCGTGCATAGGAGAGCTCGACCGAGCAACTCTTCTCTTCAACGCTCCTCGATCGACCAAAGGCATAGTCGATCGAGGTCTTTTGGCCTATCGTGCAGTGTTGGACATGGCTTTGGACTTGATTGCGAGCGGTTTCACGCTTTCCTATGCAAGAGCTTCTGTCCCATTCCTTCCAATCTCCTAAATGCATGCAAAGTGGACTGTTTCGGCTCGGTTTCTGCTACTATGCAGCTTGTACCTACAATATAGTAATGAAAGTACAAAGTAGCCAAATAGTGGCATATGGCGATATAATATCACCTAAATGACATAGAAATGCGTGCATATATGGACTAGAAAATCTATATAAAATACACGCATCAATGATAGTTGATGTTTGTTGATGTTTATTGGTGAAGTAAAGATGATTTCGTGCATATGTTGTTAGTTTCAATCACTCATTGTTGTTAAACTTGTGTGTGGATCTATTTAGGGGAAGCCATGGTTGAGTTTAGAACAAAATAGAGATGTCTCGACCCAAGTCACAGGCGTGACCTATATGTCACGAGCGTGAAATAAGAGGCAGACCTAATACCCTTGCGTAACAGACCTTTCACGGGCATGACATGAAAGTCACGGTCGTGAAACTCATGTCACGAGCGTGACATACAAGTCACGGTCGTGACGACTGCAGTTTTCATTTACAGACCCATTTTTCGTAAAATGGTCATATCTCCTTCGTTAGTTTCTTGTTTTGGGCTTGTCACCTACCGTTGGAACCGTAAAAGGATAATCTATTTCTTTCATTTGGAATTTTTGAATTTGCATGTCTAGAACTCTAGTTATGACCTTTTGAAGTGGACCCTTGTTTTAATAGTTTCCAAACTTGTTGTTTTGAGATGAGATTTATGTTTCTTATTCATTATACTTTTTAAAATTGGTCTAATGCTTATGTAATCACGCATTGTCTCATGTTTATCATTGTTACATTTATATCATGCTTATATCACATGTTTTGTGACGGTTTTTCATATATCCCCCTTTGAGTCGGTTTTACTTATGTTATGATTTGAGCACTAATTGTTATGTGCTACGAACTCTCATTCCCCGGCTACCTCCTCGCTCGTAAGGCTGGAATGTCAAAACGAGGAGATGTATCCTTAATCCTTAATTGAATGTTTTAGTGGGCATATGACGACGTTGTTGGGAGGCGAACGCTTTGCGTTGATTGACCCGGCCGTCAAATGTTGTGTACTTGCGAGGTGGTGTCATTGCATGTAGCGTACCGCTTGTTATGATGCTTGTGCTCTTTTCCAAATCTTTCGTGAAGGTTGACCGAATTTGGGGTACTCGGCTTCTATGTTTGACCGAGTCTTGGATGCGAAATGTGTATCGCATGTCGAATCGAAAAATGTTATTTCGAGAGTCTAGCCAGGTTTAGACTAGGATCGGATATTTATATCGTCGTCCTACCAGGAGGAATTGAGTCTACATATACGAAATGTTAATCGTGTATGCGTTCAGGGAAATGTTTATCCCGTGGATGCGATTTTAATCATACTTGCAATGTACATGGTGCTAGTGCGTGTCATTTACCGTGAGAGATGTTGTCAACGTATTCGTAGGTTTGGATGGATGATTATATGATTGATTATTTGTGATCGTTGGATGACTTGGCGTGGTTTATATGTCGAGTCTCAATCGTATCAAGTATATGCCGCTAACGGTGAGATGCAAGCCCTAGTGAGTATATAGTTGCCTAAGGGTGTCTTCCCCAAGTCCGTTTACAATCTGATGCGTATAGTTCATATGTCGAGTTCTATCTTATCAAGTGTATGCCACTAACGGTGAGATGTAAGCCCTAGTGAGTGTATAGTTGCCTAAGGGTGTCTTCCCCGAGTTTGTCTATAATATGATGATTACGATTTTGTACTTCACACGCCTATATCTTTATATATTGAAATGCTTATTTATCCTTCTCGTATTTCAGATGTATATTTATATATGTATGCTTCTACTTATGTACTTCCGTTTAAGTATGTTATTTGTGATATGGCTGGGAGAACCCGGAGTTACTCCCCACTGACTGTGGCGTTCATGTTTTCATGGATGAACAGGTTGCTTGGATGGTTTTGCTTGTGTTTTTGGGTTCGGGTGTGAGCTAGCGGGTGTTGGCCTCGACGATTCACCCCTAGACGTTTCTTAGCTAGTTTGTTAATAACTTTATGTTTGATCACGTTTTGAGAGACTACGTCTCTTTGTAGTATCTTCTACTTTAGTTTGTATTTATTTGACATTCCTCATACCTTTATTTTGGCATGTAAAAGGTTTTAAAAATACCGTATTTTCCGCTATATAAATCGCATGCTTGTTATGTTTTATTTCCGCTATCGCGAGGGTTGTCACATAGTGACCTGCATGATATGAAGACTCTTGGTGCTTTTTTCACTTGGAATAATAAACAACCCAGTGGTACCAGGGTTTTTAGTAGAATTAATGAAGGTTGGCTGAGAACTAATCCCTATCAGTATGCCTTCTATGGTCCTGAGGGGGATTTTGATCATTGTCCTTGCATCATAGAGGAAGAAGGTGTTAGTTCTTCCAGAATTAAACCTTTCAAATTTTATAATATGTGGTGTAAAGCCCCAGATTATAGGAGGATTGTTCAAACTGGTTGGCAATTGGAGGTAACAGGGACTCCTATGTTTTGTGTGACAGCTAAGCTTAAAGCTCTTAAACCCAGACTTACAAAACTCAATAAAGAGCTTTTTTATGATGTTGAAAGGAATGCTGAGGTAGCCTATGAGTTGCTACTGACTTGTCAAAGAAACCTGCATGAAAACCCTACCTGTCCCAACCTTATGGATATTGAGTACCAGACAAGGGCTAGTTACATGATGCTCAAGCAGGCTAAGGAGGATTTTTTGAGGCAAAAGGCTAAACGTAATTGGGCCAGGGGTGGAGACATAAATTCTGCTATGTTCCATAGAGCTATACGAGAAAGAATTATTCAGAATAAAGTTTTTAGGATTGCTGGCATTAATGGAAATACTTATAGCAAACCTGATGAGATTGTAAGTGCTTTTGAGATGTACTACAAGGAGCTCTTAGGCATGGCTGGTCAGACTAATGGTTTCTGTCATGGAGTTATGAGGTCTGGTCCAGTTGTGAAGATTCAGGACTGGCAAATGCTTTGTCAGGTCCAAAGTAATGATGAGATTAAGAGGTGTCACTTTTCCATTCCTTGGGATAAAAGCCCAGGGCCTGATGGGTATAGCAGCTGCTTCTTCAGAACTACTTGGGATATTCTTCAGGAAGAGATTTGCAGAGCTATAAAGGATTTCTTTGTCTCAGGTAAAATACTGAAACAAATTAACTGCACAAACCTTGTTTTGATTCCTAAGATTGATAGCCCTGTCTCTGTTAAAGACTTTAGACCTATTGCTTGTTGTAACACTATCTATAAGATTATAACAAAGATCCTATGTAACATGCTGACTTCTATCCTTCCTGAGATTGTCAATCCTGCACAGTCTGCCTTCATTAAAGAAAGGAGTATTATGGGCAATATTTTGATTAGCCAGGATCTCATTAGGCTTTATACTCGTACTTCTGCTTCTCCTAGATGCCTAATCAAGGTGGATCTTAGGAAGGCTTATGACTCTATTGTGTGGTGCTCTGTGGAGCAGGTTCTAACCCGTTTGAATTTTTCTCCTTACTGTATAAAGATTCTTATGCAATGTATTACCACCACTACTTAATCTCTGGTGCTTAATGGTGTCCCTGAGTGCTTCTTCCATGGTAAGAAAGGACTCAGACAAGGAGATCCCCTCTCTCCTCTTATCTTTACTTTATGCATGGAATACTTGAGTAGACTGCTGAATGTAGTAAGTCATACTAAGGGTTTTAAGTTTCACCATTTGTGTAAGAGTTTAAGGTTGAATCACTTGCTCTTTGCTGATGATCTGTTAATCTTCTGCAAAGGAGATTTGATGTCCATTTTTATGATAATGGAAGGTTTCAGGTACTTCTCTTCTGCCTCAGGTCTTCATATTAACAATGACAAATATGATATTCTCTTGATTGGGGTTAAACCTGATATTGAGGTGCTAATTTTGGAGCATATTGGATTCAAGAAGGGATCGTTACCTTTTAAATATTTAGGGGTCTCTATGTCTCACAAGAGGCTCACAAAAGTGGAATGTAATATTTTGGTTGAGAAGATGATTGCTAGGATCAGAGGTTAGAATAAGAGGAATATTTCTTACACAGGTAGATTAATACTTGTTAAATCTGTACTAAGCACAATTCATAACTATTGGGCTCAAATCTTTGTGTTACCTGCTGGAGTTTTGGATAAGTTGAAGGCCTTGTGTAGGAACTTCTTTTGTGAGGGTGAAGAAACCTATTCCAAAGCCCCTCTAGTTTCTTGGAATTGCTTATGCAAGGGTAAAGACTATAGGGGACTAGGCTTAGTTGATACAAGAGTGTGGAACATTGCAGCTGTGGGTAAGTTGGTATGGTGGATAGCTTTGAAGAAAGATCATTTATGGATCAAATGGATTGATAAAGTATATCTGAAAGGTAGAGATTGGCAAACCTATAACCTAACTACCTACGGTTCATGGTCTTGGAGGAAAATATGTGAAGTAAAGAACATCTTGTTACCTGCTCTGAATAATGGGGAATGGATGGATGATGTAAATCCTTATACTATCTCTAATGGATACTCTTGGTTAAAGGATACTGCTGATTCTAGAATGGCTTGGTGCAGAATTGCTTGGAACAGATTCAACATTCCAAAGCACTGCTTTATTAGTTGGCTCTTGTGGCAGAGGAGACTTCTTACCAAGGATAGATTACACAAAATAGGCATTTTAAATGACAGACTGTGCTTGCTTTGTGTTGTTCAGAATGAAGATCATAAACATCTCTTTGAAGACTGCAATTTCACTCAGAAATGTTATGATATGCTGGCTACTTGGATCCAGGTGAATGTACAAGTTCTTTTTCAGGCTGATAGGCTGTTGAGATTGAGGCATCTGACAGGTTTCTAGAGGAAGATTTGCTGGGCTCTGCTTACTGCTATGCATTATGGCATTTGGCAGGCTAGAAATGTCTGCAGGAATGAACACTTTGTCATACGTCTAGAGAAGCTACTGAACCATATTAGAATGGAGATGAGGTTGAGGCTTCTGATTGTTTAGGTTGGACAGATTTCAAATAGAGATCTTAGTTGGTGTAGGGGTTTAAATTTGATGTAATTGCTTTTCATGTACTACATGTTGTCATGTGAGAGGCACATTGAACTTAAATGATGTCATTGTCTTTGGAAATCTATATATACTTACATTGGTAACAAAAAAAATGGGTCATCTCATATTTGGTTAATATAATCTACAACAATTTGTAATTATAATCAACCAATTCCGCTTATCAACCAATTTGGTTAATATAATCATATTGCAATAAGATATAATTCTCACTTATAATATAAACTTAGTTCAATTTAAGGGATTAATTAATCTGTATCGCTATACAATTAATTAATGTACATGATAAGGGGATTGTCTTTTAGGTGTGACCTCAAGGATCAACTGATCACCACCGTCATACGACAGTAACGTCAAACTCAATTGAGCCAATCGTTACCTATTTATGTTGACCAGTTGACAATAATATTCATCATCCCTTTGTATTCTTATTATTGAGATTTAATTATATAATCGCACTATTGTTGAGGACATTTACTCCAACATTAATGGTGCTAGAAGACACTGGAGATTTGTGTTATCTCTCTCACTCACTTAGATGAATGAAAGGATCGTCCCGAAAGGCATGAAGACAAAGTAACTGTGGGTCGAATCGTCTGAAATTTGTGAAAATGATGACTACTTAGAAATTTTGTTTTGTTTGTGGTTGAATTTTTTATACTGGAGAGACTTTCTTTTTGTCTTGTGCATTTTTGAGAATGGTCAAGACTTTTGTTGGGCTGTTTTTTTGGATTTAAAGTCGTCGTTGGACTGCAGTCGTTGTGGGACTGTTTTTGGTGTAGGGGTCGTTGTTGGACCGTTTTTTTGTGTGTTTGGATTTGTTCGAATTTTGTTTGTCTTCGTCACGTGAATTTTTGAATATTTGAGACTTTTGATTTGGGGTTGTTGGGATTTTTTGGTTTGTTTCTTTTTTTGTTTTTTTTTTTGAATTTGTGAGAGTTTAGGCACGATTGCACTAAAAAATTGTTTTGATCCTCCGGTGGGGGTATCAAAATGTTTGGCATAGGATTTAGTTTCTGGTAGTCATATGAGGTCTGACAAATTGGGTAGAAAGATGGGGTCTCCAAACCTAACGGTCACCTAGAGACACGACGATCAAGGAATTTTCACACCACAATATATGGACAAGGTGGTAAATGCACGCCCTCGTTAAGGCTTATTCTAAGAGGTCGAGTGATCTACACTAACGAGATACAACTTATAGTATTTCAAGTTTATTCCACTAGTTAAGAGTAAAAGGTAGAACAAGTGACTAATAAAAAGACATCTGCTCATTTATTTAATTTTGTTTGAAACTCGAAAAGAACTAGGATGGTCCTATTAAAAAGGTTAATATAGCGAAGACAAGTAGCCGTTCAGATGTCGTCTTCAATTCTTGTTCCTAGCACAATTAAGTATTAGAAAGACTTTATGTTCTGGTATCTTCGGTGGTTTGCATAAATAGGTCTTAAGTTGTTCACGAACGTTTCCACAAGAGTGGCTTCATGTGGACGTTTGACAAGTTGTGTGCTAGTCTTCCTCCACCTACTTAGAAAGTCAGTGAAACATTCTTTCTCGTTTTGGTTAAGAACCTTTAGAGTGCGCATGTTAACTTGGATTTCAGCATTGTCTGCGTATTTCTTAGCGAACTCGATTGTGGCATCATCCCACGTTCCAATTTTCTTATGTTCTAGAGAGTAGAACCATTCCTTAGGAATAGTGTCAAGAGATGAAGGAAACATCCTTAGGAACATCTCGGGTTTCATGCCTTTGATAGACATATAATCTTTGAAAGCGCGAATGTGATTCAAAGGGTCCTCGTGCCCCTTGAAACTTGGGATGTCAGTCATGTTGAAGTTGGTTGGCCACTGAGTTCTTACAGCTTCATACTTGCAATTATTCTCCCTATAGATGTCGTCCCCTTTGAGGTACATTAGTTGCTCCTCCAAGTATTGGAGTCGCTTTTCAGCTCCAGTAAGAACTGGTTGGGCATTGACTTCTGGTTGTCCCGTAGTGGGTGGATTGTTATCATGCACACTAGGATCGGGAATGTCTGGATAAGGAAGCTTGGCTTCTATAACAACAATTCGGCCTTCAATGGTATTGAGGCGAGCATAAGCTTAGTCTTGACTTGTTTGGAGACGAATGAGCACAGCTAGGATTTGATCATTACCATTCTGGCTTGGTGCACGAATACTTACTTGGCTAGCTCCTAACATCTTGGAAAACTGAGCAAGAGACCGACGACGAATCAGAACACGATCGACCATTCTAGCACACTTACTCGAAAAGACTCGACTTGTGAAGTGGGAGTGTGCCACTGTGTTTAAGTGATTTTTGAAAATGACTAATTTTGATACGAGTGACGCGTCGAAGTGGAGAAAGATTCAATTTGTGAAGTGGGAGTGTGCCACCGTGCTCAGTGAGTATTGAAAATGACTAGTTTTTAAAATGCTTGTCCTAGACAACCGTAGTGTGGTTGTAGGAATGTTGACTCGAAGTGGAGAGATGATTTTGACTAGACACTTGGACAGAGTTTCGACTTATTTCGCGCTACTTTAGGCCACCTTTGAAAATGTTTTACAGTTTTAAAAGGGATATTTATTTTGAAAATTTTGTCATGGTTTATTTACAAAAATGGTGATCATGTAAGGGTTATACACATTTAAACAGGCAGAATAACAGTATGCTGAGTGCATTTAAAATGGTTTTGGCATAAAGGGTAGGTTGTCATACCAAGAAATCAAACGCAAGGTCGGTGCAGGGGCCCGTGCCAAACATGAGTAAGGTCGGTTCCCTGTCCATTCCCTCGAGTAGTGAAAGCCCTTGGTGCTAATATGAGTACACACTGCGGTATGGTTGACGTCAATCGCTATCCATCCATAGATCCAAATAAGAACTTGGACCGTCCGGATATGACGATTGGTCGAAAGGGTTGGGATAGGCCTAGGAAGGCCGAAAAAAACGACCTAAGAAGGTCAAGTAATGAAAACCGACAACTGTCTCATACATGCTATTCCCTAACCTTGTTCAAGTTTCACTCTGGGTAACAAGTAAGTATATTATTCCCCACCGGAGTCGCCAAACTGTGATACACGGATTTCGCGATCCTTTCCAGGTCGTCGGTTGCACAAGGAACCACGGATGGAGAAACGAGGGACAAGCGTGAAAACACGCATTTGTGGAGTCGCCACCAACGTTTGTGGGAAGTAATGACATGAACACTTTATGTCATGTCAAGACACAATGTAATGACATGAATAGATTACCCTTTGCATTTTATGTCTAGAATGACTCTCGTGAATGCTAATGAACACGGATGTTCACAGAGATCTGGAGTAAGGGGTGAGGGTACGTATTAAGAAGCTCTTTTGATCGAACACCTAATCCCGCCCGCCTCGATAGCAGCCTCTACTAATGATTACGGAAACTCTTCTGCTATCGATGTGTTATCGGTTATATGCATGCAATGGAACATCCACGTTTTAATCCTAACATGTGAACTTAGACTATGTCGGTTGAACATGTAATTTTGCAATCAATTGTGTCAAATTGGGATTTAGAATCGATTGCATATGAGAAGACAATTAAATCATCCAAAGAATCATACAATACAATGATTAAATAGAACTATAAATTAAATAATACATTTGATTACAACAAATACGGGATCTATATCGGAAATATACCCAAGAGGAAGACTTAAAGAAAAGAAAGAAAATAATAAAATTATCTAAAGACAGATTAACGGTGACATTAGGAGTTAATAGTTGATTAATTAGGCAATTAAGCTACGTTGGAGCGAATCAAGAAGATCAGAGACAGAAACCAGCCCGGAACAGGCGCAGCAGAAGGTGCGTCCTCTGTAAGAGGCGCAACACTCTGTGCGTCTGTTCCTGAGTTGGGTTCTGGCTATGAAGCCAGAATCACAATCATTTAGTATTTTGTTTGTGTATTTACGATTTATTAATGATCTATAAGTAGAATTTAAGTGATTTAATAGATTAAATTATACTAATTATATCAAAGACGAATCTAGAGATTTGATATGAACAAATCTAACCTCTAAAGACACAATTTGATAGATGACAAAAACCCACTAATATTGATTATTAGGGATCCAAGTCAAGACAAACTATCTAAACATGAAATTATGATGAAAGACGATTTATAAGAAGTAATACAAACTAATAAAGGTTTTGAAAAGGTTTGAGCATAAATCCGACATGAATCTTACATTAGATGAAATAAATAAAATACAATACAAAAGATGGATTTAAAACACCCTCAGACTTACATGTTGACGAAACGAGATATGAACTAAAGTTACGATTTAGCGACAACTCGACTCGAATGTAAAGAAAGTGTCCTCGTAAGAGGATCGATTGGTTAATTAAGATTGATTATTGTTGGGTTGGTCAAATTGGTAGGTCAATGTAATAATGTGACGGGAACCCAAAAGCATCTGAGCTTACGTGGTTCATTGATCAAGCACGTAGTTGTCAAAATGCTTAGAGCAAGGTCTAGAATGCAAAGAGAGAGAAAAGAAGGGGCGGAACACTCGCGTGCCTTATACGTGAGCACGAACCTCTCCTTATATAGCGAGAAATCTGAAGAGTTTTGTAATAACTCGAATACAGAAAGAAATATAGAAAATATCCCGGAAACAGGAAAAAAAAGCTGGGGAAGAGGCGCAGCAGGCACTGTGACTCTTGGAAGAGGCACAACAGGCACTGCGACTCTTAGAAGAGGCGCAGCTCCTGCTGCGTCATTTCCATAACAGTTTCCTACTTTGAAAGAAAGATTTCCGCGTTTTTATTATGAAGTTGCGGTAGATTTCGAATGCTTTCTAAATAAAATATGGATATATTTTACGAAAAAAGATAAGTTTTAAAATATTAAAATATCCGGAATATTCTCGAGCGTTCAGACACGGTTTTGAAAGACGGTTGATAGAAAATGAAACGGTTTTTGACCCGGACTCCAAATAAACTCCAATGACTGCCAAAGCGACCATATCGACGCGTAGATGACGACCAAGGGGTAGACACAACTATTTGAGCTGTCACTTGATGATAAACTGTACGAATTATCATAAATCGTTTTGTGTACCAAACATGCGGCCCAATCATCACTGGGTGGTTGGCGGAAGGTGTAGATTTGAGGTATCTACAACCTTTACCCCTTACTCAAAATCTAATTGTGTCCGGATATCCGAATTCAGTGGGTCACGAGAGTCATTCAGTCGACTGAATTAGGGAGACAAGTCTCTAAGCTTAAGTCACTCGTAGTCGATTGCACTTTGCTTTAGATTAATGGAGCAAATGTTGGAGTGAGTGTCCTCAATAATAATGCGATCACATAATTAAATCTAAATAATAAGAATACAAAGGGATGATGAATATTATAGTCAACTGGTCAACATAAATCAGTAACGATTGGCTCAATAGAGTTTGACGTTACTGTCGTATGACGGTGGTGATCAGTTGATCCCTTAAGGTCACACTTAAAGGACAATCCCCTAATTATGTACATTAACTAATTGTATAGTGATACAGATTAATTAATCCCTAAAATTGAACCAAGTTTATATTGTAAGTGATAATTATATCTTATTGTAATATGATTAAATAAGATTCATTTTTGGTAATTTAATTGTTATATTACTAAGAATGCATTATGTTTATGAAACATTTGAGATAAACAAAATTGGTTGATTATAATTACAAATTGTTGTAGATTATATTAACCAAATATGAGATGACCCATTTTATTTACATGTAATTTTAAAATATGACTTAAAATGTTAAGTCTAATTTATTTGTTATGAAATTGCATTTAAATTGGTTAAAAGCACTTTTATAAGCAAAGATTATATGTTACATGTCACATGTCACATATGTGACAAATGACAAAATGCAAAAATAAAATGGACACCTATTTATATGGGTGCACCGGTTTTGTGAGCTAGATGGGTAGGATTTTAGGTTGTAATTTTATTCTAATTAAGAATTAGAATAAATCATTACTACAATAACCCATACACTCAATCTTGCATTGTTAAGAACAATGTGAATATGACAACACCCCACTCATGTGGGGTGTGTGTGACCGTCTCACATAAGCCACAAGAAGGCTTGTTTTTTCCTCTTATAAGATGATACAACATCTCATTTTTGGTGTATCTTTATCTCTCTAAATCTCTTCATTCTCACTCTAAAATTAAGAAGTTTCATGCAATATTTAGAGTTCATATATTCTAATAAGTTTAATAGAGTAGTAAGTGAGTTATTAGAATTTTTCAAGGGTGAATACTATATATATTAGTGTAGTATTTTAGTAGTGATTAAGGGTTGTCTTGGGTGCTACTAATTGGAGTGTTTCTACTTTGAAACTTGGAAGATCATCCTCATATTACTAGCTCAAGAACAATATTTGAAAGGAGTTCAAATATTGTGCCTATATTTTCATAATCAATGTAAGAAATTGTTCTTTACTTATTCTTTTGTTATGCATGCATAAGATCTATATAGTTTAAGAGTAAACTATTAATTATATGATATTAGAAATGTCTAATATCGAGTTTGAGAAACTTACAGTAAATTGGACTTAAACGGTTTAAAGTTTCAACAAAACTTGGTGGCGACTCCTATCAGCCTTAAATCAATCGGATTAAACCACGGGTCGATATGCCCTGTCAGATCCTCGTGAAGCGATTGCGAGGGGTTGTCTATAGTTTGGCAACTCCGATGGGGAGAAAGACTAGATTACACATTTTTTCTAGCATTTTTCCTAGAAGGTGAGACTTGAAAAACAAAGTAATGGTTAATAAAAGGATACTCGTAGTACAAAGAGGCATCCATAAACCCGTTAGCTTTTACCGGGCCGCCCTCCCATCTTTGTGATGGGCAAGAGGAGACATCCCACTATGCCAAGGTGTGTTGCATATAGCTCAAATCAACTTCCTCCATTCACTTGACGATTGGTTCAGAACTACCATATTGCACATTTCTTAGGGATGTCCTATTCACTTGGTAACGTTGGTTGAAGGGTATACACCTTTATTTTGACCGATTGAGACGTAGAGGTCTAGGAGCATATATCCTTTGTCTTGTGAGTGACTAGATTCTAAGTGGTTTTCGTGTCATGTTTTTCAACACTCCCGTGTCATTTTACAAACCCGAGCTTTTCAGCTAGTCACTTTCAAATTACATCGTTTTAAAAACGCAAAATCCTGCCATAATGGAACAAGAATGTTCGGCCAAAATATAGCTATTTAAGTCGGCATGCTCCCCATTTTAAAATTCGATTTGCATTCAATCATCAATTTAAAACTGATCCAAATTTATATTTACCTTCAATCCAAACCCGAGCATAGACTTTGTCTCGTTGAGTCGTGTCCATATCACGAGTCGTCACACGACCACTATGGCGCGTCTTAAGGACATGTATCATGGCCCACTTGGGCCACCCCAATCCACATCACTTAGGGCATCCAAGTTGACACAATGGATTAAGTTATCCAATCACGGGTTAGTCACACCAAGCCCACATCAAGCCTAGGTCTGTCTTGGGTCCAAGACCCGAACCCAATATGATATTTTGCCAAATGATGAGTCATAAATACTCCTTCATGGGCCTAATGTCTAAAGGTCATGTGTCGTCGACGAGTTAAGCTTATCTTATTGACTTTGTTTGAGTCGATTCCTAAGTGTGCAAGGGCCATACTTCGATTACTGATTGGCTAGGGATCTTTTGTAGAAAGGCTCCGCAAACACACAAAAAAAAACAATGGAAGACAAAAGCATGAAAAGAATGATGAAGGCAAGAATGTCCCAACCTTGGTACTCGAAATTACAAAGGGAAAGGGAAGAAAGCCTAAAGGCTTTAGCCTCGCGATACTTTAGTTTCATTAGAAATCCTTCTAAGGACATCACGCTCCCCAGCACAGACAAGAAGTCATCAGCTTATCTAGTCGATTTCTCAGAATATTTAATAGTGGGATACATATTACCTAGATGTGGATGGGATGCCAGTTCTGTAAGCAAAACAACAAGGGCCTGGCACCAGTGGTTGTTTATATCAGCGAAAAGGATGTTTGATTTGGAGTTTGAATAAAAAATCAAATTAGATGACTTCCGTATCTCTGGCATGAAGCTTTTATGTCCGTAAAAGCAAGATGTACAAGTCAAGCACATGGAGTGATGGCTTAAGAAAAAGAGTCGAAGACCAAACCTGACGAGCACAAGCCAGGTTTTTTGTTTAAGTCTTAGCCTAAGTTGAGGCTAGGATTTGTTTGTTTTTGTAATTTAAGTCAAGGTCTTTGCGATACCCTAGAGCTTCTTATGGGGATTGCTATATCTTCGAGTCCGTCAAACATTTTCCATTTCAATAAATTGTTTCTTTGTTTCATCTTCAAATTTTCTTGATCTCCATTAATAAATCATAAAACATGATAAATGCACAACTCAATCAAATGCACTCCTTGGGTAGAAGTATGTCCTGTTTTAAATGGTAAGGTAAACTAGGATCTCGTGTTTGTTTCCTTGACCTATTCCATGTCTGGCGGTAAAAAAACCTCCACCGTAACCATTTCTTAAGACAAGGTCATAGAAAATTCTATGACGAATCTAGACAAACTCCTTATTCCCTCATCGATGACGGAAGGGAAGCCTATTCCCCACAAAAACATCCCAATTCAAAAGAAAAGACCAGCCTAAAATTGTTAGTCTTACCAGAAACAAATTGACAAGCCCAAATTTTTTACAGGGTTCAATACTTAGATGCTCCTGGAAGAGGATCCTTTATATTTGAGCTCCACAATGGTTCAAAACTTTGATGCTCATGGAGGAGGATCCTTTATATTGGAATCCCAAAACAACTTGGCAAGCTTATTCCCCACAAAAACATCCCAATACAAATACTCACAAAACATGGGGTCAGAAAGACCCAAACCACATTCTATAAAACAAAACGAAAAAACAAAAGTCAACAAACACAAAATCGTGTAGAAACACACACTTTCAAAAGCCAACATTCATTGTCAAAACAAAAACGAAACCCGAGTATCATTATCGAGACACCACCACCAACTAACGCCACCAACAAGAACCAACAAAACTTACAGGGAGACAGTCTGGAATTTGTGGATTCATTCAGCTTTGTCATTACACCCAAGCTAGTAGGGCCAGGACATGGAAACTTGACCCCCCCCCCATGATTTTCCTAAACTATTTGCACTCGGGTTTCATTAAACCCGAGACACCATTTCCAATCACATAATTACATACTATAACCCTTTGGCTTAAGCCCACAAAGCAATGTTTTAAAGTCATGGTTCACCATGCAAACCTGTTGCTATCAAACTCCACATCCTAAAACATCACAACCTTTTACATCAACCCAAAACATGGGCTCTAACGGTATCTTACAGGGTAGAACGGGATGAAACATGACACCTTAGGTGAAACCTTTGAGTGTGTACAAACAATAAAAAAAACAAAAAAAAACGTTTTTGCACCTCGTCGGAACTAGGTTATCGGTCTGATTTCACTCCACGTGAATACGTAGGCAGTCCTTCTGAAAGAGGATTGAACCGCTAGTTTCTTCATTTTGTCAGTTGCGTAGGAGCTTCCTTGTACGGAAACTACCAATTTATCTTTTGGGTCTTAACCAAGTCTAAATCAATCCACCTTTAAATTGAGTAATTCTTAGTACTCGTTTAAGGTTGAGACAAGGACATAGATCCTGGTGAGTAATCGTTAGGTCTTGGGTCGAGATTTATCTGAAAGCAACTTCGAAGATGTTCATTTTTATCTTTGATCCGCAATACGACTCTTAATCGTCTGATAGTTTGCAACGTTTCTGGGCCTTGGGTTGATTCTCTCTAAGCCATTAGTTGTCACGACTAAGGGTCATGAACACTTAGGAGTCTATACTGCTCTTTTGGGTTATGGATCTTGCCTTGAATTGAGTCAGTCCCCAAAAGTTTCAAAAATTTGAAAACATTCCAATGCATTGACAAAACACTCAATTTTTAAAATCTCCAAACTTTTTCTTATCCTATTTTCATGGTTCGGAAACCCATTTTTGTCTTGCATGATATTTTCTACTGTCATTATTATCATAATAAGTATTACAGGTTCAATCTGACATAAGAAATCATTTTGAACCAAATAATGGATTATCTCCACAAGCTGGAGATTTTGTTGATAACTCGTCTGCAAAAGCTGGGGCTAGTGTTTCTTTGCCTCCTCAAGTTGGGGGCTTTTGCAGTTCTCTCTCCACAAGCTAGAGGATATGCCGATTATTTGTCTCTACATACTATAGGTTATGTTATTTCCGTCTCCCCAAGCTGGAGGCTAGTGTATTTTGTCTCCAAAAACTGGAGGCTAATTTTGAAAAGTCGATCTTCCTCAAGGAGCAATCGTTGTAGGGGGTCCACACAACCAAACCCGAGTACAATATTAGAAGGGACGCGCCAAGTGTTGCGTCTTTTCTAAGGTGATATAAAAGTCATGCTGCCTTCCAACAAGGGAGTTGACCAGGCAAGGTCATACAAGCTCTTAGAACAGACGCATCATCTGATGCGCCTCTTTTAAGGCCCTCTTTACCCCTTTTCTCAACTGGTAAGATGAGTGTTTTTAGTTTTGGGTTTATTTGACTGTTATCGATAATATCACCTGTTTTCGTCTTATTTAGTCATTATCATTTATGTTTTGACTTTTTATTTCGTTTATTTATTATTTTTTCTCTTTTCTTCTCGAGTCGGTTTATGAGACGTAAGGAACATGTCTTCTCACATGATTGCTATGTTAATTCACATGTAAAGAATCTAATTTGACAGTGACAATTTATTTCGTTTGTCTTAATCAACCAACTTAGCTTATTTACATGTTAGGGATCAAAATATTGTTTTCATATCATTCATTTAAGTGTAAATTGACAAACAGTACCAATATAAAGGACCCTATATTATAAACGGTACCAACATATTCAATAATTCGTAATCACTATCAAAATATTCTTTTATCTACAAATAGTACCAACTCGCCTTAAAATCTCATCTTAAGTTACTATTAAATTGTCCACTAAACCGTCATTCATATACAAATTTCAACTAGCTCGCCCGAGTTGACTTAGCTCGTCCGAGCCCCTCTTGTAGCCTCCTTTTTTTTGCTTTTATTCTTATTTGTAAGTCTTATCTCCTTTCCTTTTACTCCTTAATTAAGCTTCAATAACATGTTCCATATACATATACTCTCCTTACACACTCTCCTTGCAGTGGCGGACCGAGGGGTGCGCCTAGCACCGCACATGCGCACCCGCGGTTGACGGAATTTTTTTAAAACTGCAAAATCAACAATAAGATTGATATATTCTCTAGAATTACAAGTAATACTCAAGTGGCGCAGTGAATAAGGTAATGGTCTAGAATATTGAAGGTCCTGTGTTCTATCTGCCTTGTACGCAATTTTATTTTTTATTTCCTATATACTACCAACTCGCCAGTCTCACTTATTATTATTTTTATCCTCATTCGACATTTCGACTGCCAAACTGCCCAAACCCCAAAGAAAAAAACCCTCTTCGCCTGCCCTGACCCATCGTCCACCTCCTTGCTGCTGGCCACCGTGCCCTGACTCCGCCGGCCACCAGAATCACAAATTGTTGTAAGTTTTTGTTAATTTTTTTAACCCTAATTTCATTTTTTTCTAATTGTGTTATATAGTTAGTTTGAAATTGTCTTTGATATTTTGATTAATTACTTATATAGTGTGATTGTTAGTTGTCTATTTGTGATTTTTGTTTATGAATTTTGAATATTTTACTAATTACTAATTGCTCATTCATAAAATTGAAAGAATGAAGCCCTAGTTTACAAAAATCCAATTAAAATAATGGATTCCTATTTCCTAATTTGAGATTTCTTTTTAATTTTAGATTTAGATGAAGAAATATAATGGTTTTGTATCGTTTTGAAATCGACAAAGAAAGGCATAAACATCTTCTTCATCATCTTCTCCTTCTCAAAATGGTGAACCAAATAAAAATGTTCAAGAACCTTCTAACATGCACAAACCTTCTTTATTGCCTCATAACAATGAAGAACTTCCTCTATCATCTTCTCACAATCAAGAACCTCATTTGTCATCTCTTAACAATGACCAAGAGTCTCAAGATGAGGAACTTGATGAACTTGATGAACTTGATGAAAATAATCAAGAAGAGTATAATTTACCAAATGATCCAGGAAAACGGGTGCCAATATTGTCTTATCCGGTCAATGCACAAGATGATGTGAGAATGAGATTTATTGAGAATGGGCCTTGTAGACCAAAATCCAAATATAAATTACCTTAAACGTTAATCGGTAAGAAGAAACGTCGTTTCAATGTTCTTTGGTGTAATTTATATGATTGGCTCGAAATAGTTTCCCCAAAAATGCCACATTTTGTTTTTGTTGTTTCTTGTTCTAGGATGATACCAAATGTCACGGGGGAGATGCTTTTGTGAAAGGCGGATGGAATAATTGGGATAAACAGCAAAGGTTAAAGAAACATGTGGGTAAGGTTGGTAATGCTCACAATCAAGCTAGAGAGAAATACACTTTCTTCATTAATCAAAAATCCTCTATAGTTCAAAAGATTGAGAAGGTGAGCATCCAAACAAAAATTCTTTATAAATCCTGATTGTTATACTCCCTTCAGTGTATAAGATATCTTCTAAAACAAGAATTGGCGTTTTGTGGACATAATGAAATAGAGACTTCAAGTAACAAGGGCAATTTTCTTGAACTTTTAAAATGGCTTGCAGAAAAGAATGATTGGTAAAATTGTTCTCTCTAAAGCACTAAAGAACCACAAAGCAACTTCCCTAAAATTCAAAAAGATCTCATCAAGTGTTATTCCAAAGAAACTACTAGGTTGATTCTTGAGGATCTTGATAATGATTTATTTGTTATTTTAGCCGATGAGTTGAGTGATGTATCTCATAAGGAGTAATTGACTATTTGTTTGAGGCATGTTAATAAAGAGGGAAAGGTGTGTGAAATATTTTATGGAATTGTGAAGGTTAATGATACTACTAGTCTAAGTCTTATTGAAGCAATTACAACTTTACTTGGTGATCATAATTTGCTTATGTCATATATTCGTGGTCAAGAATATGACGGGGCTAGTAACATGAGCGGTGAAATGGTCATAAAAATTTGATAATGAGAAATTGTCCCTCCGCCTATTATGTTCAATTTTTTGCACACCAACTTCAATTGACTCTTGTTGTTGTTGCGAAGGAGAATTGTGATTGTGCATCTTTTTTTCAACAACATGGATTTGTGCTTAATGCCATTGAACAATCTTGCAAGAGGTTAGAAATGGTAAGGGCGACTCAAGCTAAAAAATTGTTGGAAGCTTTAGGGTTGAATGAAATTGTAGGTGGACAAGGGTTGAATCAAGAACTTTGATTAAATAAGCCGGGGCATACTCGTTAGAGTTCTCATTATAAATCAATCGTGAATCTTAGTGTTATTTATTCCACGATGATTGATGTTCTTGTGAAAGTTGGAAACGATGCAAAAAGTAACGAAGATCGTGTTAAAGCTCAAACTGTCGTGGATCACCTTGAGTCATTTAAGTTCATTTTCATGTTACATTTGATGAAACTCATATTTGGGTATATTAATTGTTTGTGTGAGGCACTACGTACAAAGGAGAGATCAAGATATTGTTAATGCAATGACTCTTGTTGAATTGACTATGAAGCATTTGCAAAACACTAGGGATCATGAATGGGACAATTTTCCTTCAAAGTGTGTGTGATTTTTGTGCAAAACACAACATTGATGTTCCAAGTATGACTGATACATATGCCCCTCGTGGAAGATCGAGGCGTTTCCTTGATAACAAGATCAACCGTAATCGATATCGCATCGATATATTTTTAAGTGTTATTGATAAGCAACTTCTTGAACTTAATGATCGCTTCAATGAGGTAAATACGAAGCTGCTCTTGTGTATGGCTTATTTAAGCCCGGTTAATTCATTTGCTTCTTTAAGAAGAAATTGATGCGACTTGTTGAGTTTTATCCTATTTATTTCTCTTCTTTTGATAAAAATACTATTGGGTTTGAATTTGATACTTATGTTAGTGACATGAAACAAGATTCAAGATTTCAACAAGTGAAGAATATTAGCAAGCTTTCTATGCTGTTTGTTGAAACAAGCAAACATGTTTGTTATCCACTTGTTTATTTGCTTCTAAAGCTTGTGTTGATACTCCTGCTGGTGACGACAAGTGTTGAAAGAGTATTTTCTTCTATGACGTTTGTGAAGAACAAGTTGAAGAATAGCATGAGTAATCCACTTTTGAATCATTGTTTAGTTACATATATCGAGAAAGTTTATTTTTTTGTGCAAGTTAAGGATGATGATATATTGAAGCGTTTTCAGAACATGAAATCTCGTCGTATGGCTTTAAATATTTAGTATTTGTAATCGTTTGGGATATGTTGTTTACTATGTAAGACGAAGTTTAATATATAAGTATTTTGTTGTATCTTTGAATAACGTTTTCAGTTGTGCACACCCATATTAAAAGCTCTGGGTCTGCCACTGTCTCCTTACATCTTGGCTAGCCCTTTGAAAGCCGAACGCCCATTTCTCAATAAAAAAGTATGCTTAAAGCGGTTTGAGGAGTTTTGATTTCAAAGAGACTAAAAGTTGATCTAAGTTATCTCTTTACCCAACCAAAAGCATGCATCACTTACTTTCAGGGACGAAGTTAGGACTAAATCTCCACCAGGGCCGAAACTAATAGAAACACTTAACTGGATAAATTACGACAAAGAATAATAAAATACTCGGCTAGATCAATGTTAAATACTTCATCGGACTCAACCTATTCTTACACTTTTATTCATTTGTGAGGAGCATTTAATAATCATAAAGCATCGGTTGAGTCGGGAAATTATCAATTTAACATATTCATGTTACCACAAATTGAAAAAGTAATATGATTAAGAAATTACCTTCAACCGATTTTTATAAATTTGAGGTGGTATCCAATATCTGAGTCGATATTCAAACTTATTATTCAATTTTTTCTAAATTATTCGTATTAAGTATTATAAATTTTTTACATACAACTGTAACGAAAAGTTTCAGTGTTTGGAATGAGTTAAGATTGTTAAGAATATGATCACGACAGTAATTATGAAATCTTTATTTATTTATTTATTTACGTAAAGTATGAAAATGAGCATTGACTATGAAATATATGTAATTGAAAATATTTTTTTCTATAATAATTCTACTATATGTCTATATGGAAAGTTTGTGCAACATAAAAGGGAGGAATGAACACAAGATTTAGATTTCCATTTTTAACCAATATAACATAGGAAAATAGATTGTGTTATTGTGTACACAACATGTTTTTGGGCTGCCCGGGCCATGGCTTTAATGGCCAAAGAAGTGCTTCGTCTCTACTTAGTTTAGTTTGCATCCATGTGGTTAATTTATATTTCTATTATAACATGCTTGCATATAGTATAGCTCATATATAGTGTTGTTCATGCATGGCATTTAGATAGTTCCTTTAAATTTTGCATTTTCTGTAATCTTATTGTATATACTTTATTGTTATTCCTATTTGGAAATCCAAAAATATATTTTTCCTTTAAAAAGGTTTAAAACACAAAAATTTATTTTATTTTCAATTAATAAAAAAGCCAAAAACATGTCTTTTACTTTTCATTATTTAAAAATACATAAACATGTTCTTTTCATTTTAGATTAACAATTTAAAAAACCCCAAAACATGTTTTCTTTATTTTAAATAATCTTATTTTGTACATTAGGGACAATATAAGTTTCTAATATGGGGAATGTGAATTTATATTTGATAAAATTCATAAAAAAAATCAAAAATTTCAAAAATTCACTAGGAATGATATCAAAGTGTACACTTTACATGTACAGAATAGTTAAAGCTAAGACTCGGGTCTAAAGACCAAAAATAAGTCAAAAACTTTAAAAGAACTTTACTGACACTAGGCGAATCCTTAGTACACTCTTTTTAGGCGGGTCTGTCGAATGTGTGTTCACCAACACACACCTATGCACCTGGTTTAGTATCTCCATACCTTTGTGGAACACAACAATCAACCAGAATACATACTAGTCATTAGTGATTATTCAAATGTCTCAACATAATACTCTGATTAGAGACATAAATAACATCATCCAAATGAAGTTCTACAACCAAGTCACGCACTTAGTGATCCATTTAATCAACGTATGTTATTTAGGGACAATAATCCAATCAATATTGAAAACAATGGATTAAAATTTAAAAAATGAGATATGTCATACATATATATCAATTATCGAAAATAACTCTCACTAAGACAAACATCTCTTAGTAGTATTAAGACCACTCGCCAATGCGTCTTATATAAATTGCAACAACATGACTCCTCATGTTTTATATGCAAAAAAGATTTTGTACGGGATATGCAACTATTGCATTGGCTATAATCTTGCATATTTATTATTTAGCTCTTCGATGAGATAAACCATTAAATGATTCATAAGCACCAAAAGCGATTGACAATCATCAAACTCAAATGTGTGCTTGATTCTTAAACCAAAATTTTTTTCTTTCTTCACAAGCAATAAGACACTTACTTTAATTATAGCACTAATCTCATCGTTGTACTCAGAATAATTGAGCCTCACAACTCCATTCATCTAAGCAAAATGTATCCAAATACGGATCAAGAACAAACTTTGTCAATTTGAAAATTATAATCAATGTAACATGTATACAATGATTACATATCACTACTTTT
>JAIUZE010000574.1:35000-43180 GCA_022085475.1 Heliosperma pusillum
CGGAACAACAGGGCTGTTATGCTCATTATTAAACTTGTTGAAGAGATGAAATAAAACAAAGGTATATCTTTTTGGGTGGTGATCCCGCTTATGGGGTCAAATCAATACGTTCTAATAAAAAAGATTTTAATATTAATCTCATCGATATCATCGATCCCCAGAAAATTTGGACCCAAAGACAGGAAAGCACCAACGGCTGCAGCAGTTGCATTCTCTTTAGAAAGCCCGTAACATTACAAAGCTCGTAACAACAGGAGAGGTAGTTTACTAACTTTCCCACCGCCCTCCTGTACGACAACAGGCTTCCTGAGCGAGCGAAAGAATCTCCCATATTACCGAGTGTAGAAGCGAGAGGCGCCTTTAGCCTATCATGTTTTCCTGTTAATTTACTTCCTTAAATCAGAATTTATGAGTCTCATATATAAGACAAAAGAGGAAGAATGCTCTTTCTTCTTTGAACTTGTCAGAGTTGCGCCCCGGATTCTGGCCCACGATCCTAGTGAACCTGGGATTTTGCTTATGAACCCGATTTTACTTATTGACTAATGAAATTAAAAAAAGATGGGTAATCTCGTATCAATCAATTCCATTCTCGTACGATATTTAGGTAGAATCGTAGAATCATATCTAAATTAACGCATACTTATATACATTTCACCCGCCATCAGGCAGGAAGATCTTGGCCCTTTTCTATTGTAGTAAGAAACACGCTATGCTCCACTCTTAGACTTAAGCCCAAGTGCCGTCTTTGGGTGGCCCATAATTATATATGCTAACGATCGAAAGTCAAAGGTTGGATCTGAGATATTGTATGATATTTTAAAATTAGAATAAGGAGACCCAGATTCAGATTCTACAGTGGCAATAGACAAGGAATGAAGCACACGGCATGAGCTCGACTGTCATGTTGGCCAACAGTTCTACTGTACTAATGTACTCAACTTCATATGCATTTATATTAGATTATAAATCCTAGTCCTAAAACCTCAGAATGTGGTTCAGGACGAGCCCCCCGCACAGATCATAGTCCTAAAACCTCAGCTTTCATTGAACAAAAAAAGAAGGATTTGTGGGTTCAATGTGACAAATGTTATTTCTTAAATTTTAAAAAATTGTTCACAAATATCCACCTTAATATTTGTGAACAATATGGATATCATTTGAAAATGAGTAGTTCAGATAGAATTGAACTTCTGATTGATCCAAGGACTTTGAATCCTATGGATGAAGATATGGTTTCTGTGGATCCCCTTGAATTTCATTCGGGAGAGGAACCTTATAAAGATCGTATTATTTCTGTTGAGACCATTTCTAGATTAGATTGGTTGATGATGCCTTAAGACAAATTAATCTTATTGTTAATATAATGTGTGCCTCTTAAGTTTTAATTTTATAGCTATGGAAGCTCAAGTAATTGTTCAAGGTTGCACAAGAAGATCAAGAGATGAACACTGTCATTGTTAGAGTCATAGTGTTGTATAAGAGATCATTAAACTCGATTCATGCTAAGTACTTCAAAACTGACAGTGACATGTCACTGTGGTTTCTGGCTCTTAAATATTTCGAAAATGTTTAACTCTTGAAAATAGTTTTCCAAACTTTTGATCAACATTTTACATTACTAAAAATTCTGGTTTGATCTTTATAAATGAAAGAAAGCTTTGTGTGTCTTAGAGAATAGGTAGCTTGCACAAAAAGACACTTGCCAAAAAGGGGTTGTTTACTTTTTCTTTATTTGGTCACTAACATTTTACATTACTTTTTCTTGTTGAAAAAACTACCCTTATTTTGTCTAAGTGTGGCTACCAAATTAAGGTGACTAGTAAGCTTGATTACTTTTGCAAGTAATTCATTTGGCTTGCATAAAGGGTCATGGTTTCTTGTGCCTTAATTGACCTTCTTGTTGTTCAAGCTTCATTTCTTTAATATATTTAACACTTGTGTACTTAATTGTAGTGTGTTATTTTAATGTGTAGTATACTCTACTCTACATCATACATACCACACTTATTTCATTTGAACAAGGGTGCAACAACAAAATATTTTCAAGCTTAAAAGACTTTGAGTTTTATTGAGTAATTATCTTTGCAAAAATCATTTAACATTTCATACTTAATTGTTTTGCAAAATATTTTTCTTAAGTCTTTTACAAAGACCTAGTTCGTTGCAACAAAGCATGTATTGTGTTCGATGATCTCGTGTTAGTACTTAATCATTTTCTCCACCGTTCATTTTGTGAACATTTTGAGAAACACAAGTCTTGTAACAAACGAGTAGAACAAGTCTTAAGATAGAGTTATCTTGAGCAACTAGCAACTCGAAAGAGTTGGGGAAGTCTCTTGGCGGAGTAGCCTTGAGCAATAGCAACTCGAAAGAGTTGGGGAAGTCTCTTAGCGGAGTAGCTTTGAGCATAAGTCTTGGTGCGGAGTAGCATTGAGCAAATAACAACCGGAGTAGGTTGGGGAGTTGTTTTATTATTCGGGGTCTTTGTTTGTATGAGTTTACGTCAAAGATGTTTAATAAGATAACGTTGGATGTAGGTCGCGGAGTAGTGACCGAACCAATTTAAAAAACATCCTTGAGTTTTGTCTATTTCGTTTTTAATATTTCCGCTGCACTCAGATTTCACTGTTGATTCCACTGTGACATTTACTTGCTGAATCGTTGTTCAATACTTCTAACTTTCTAGTTCGAAGTGTCAACTTCTCCTTTCTTCTAAGTAGTGTCTTAGTGATCATATATTTTTTAAAGAAGCTTTAATTAAGCTTTAACTTTTAAATAGACACCTAATTCACCCCATCCCCCTCTTAGGTGATCTCGCCCTTGACTCTTCAATTGGTATCAGAGCCTTGTGCTTTTGATATTGGTTAATTACCAAAGAGTTGATCCTATAGTCATGGACGGGAAACATACTATGTATCCCATATTCGAAAGGGATAACTACTCATAGTGGAAACATCGTATGGAGCACTATGTCAAAAGCACGGATTATGAATGTTGGATCATAATTCAAAAAGGTCCCCTTGCTATAACGGTCACTAATGCTGATGGCACTAGTTCCGTAAAAAGTGAGGATAAGTATGTCGAGGCTGATTATCGTAAAGTCGAGAAAAATTCTAAAGCCATGTCCATTCTTCAATATGGCATCGGTGAACAAGAGATTAACCGGATTTCCAAATGTACCTCGGCAAAAGAAATTTGGGACACCTTAAGCCTTGCTTATGAGAGAACGTCTCAAGTTAAGAAGCATCGTATTGACCTTCTCATGCAACAATATGAGATGTTCAATATGGAGCGTGACGAGTCAATTAATAGTCTTTCTTCACGTTTTTCTAGTATTGTTAATGAACTTAAGAGTCTTGGACGAAATTTCGAATCCGAGGACATAGTCCGAAAGATCCTTCGTAGCCTAAGTGATAAATGGCAACCAAAGGTGACGGCTATAGAGGAGGCTAAAGATCTATCCAAATTGACCCTCAATGAACTAATGGGCTCACTCATGGCTCATGAATTAACTCTCATGAAGCGTTCGGGTGAATGCTCTAAAGCTAGAGGTCTCGCACTCAAATCAACCTCAAATGACGAGGAAAATGATGGAGACGATGAGCAAGCCATGTACTCTCGTAATATGGCGGATATGATCAATAGTTATGTTCCTAAACAGTTCAACAATTTTAGAAAGAAAGCTTTTCAAAAGAAGAGATCATTTTCATCCGTTGTTTGTTTCAAATGTGGTGAGAAAGGTCATCTTATCAAAGATTGTCCTAAATGGAATGAATTCAAATCCAAGGATAAACGTGATTTTGCAAAGAAAGAATACAAATACAAAGTCATGTCTGCAATCTGGGGTATGTCTGATTCCGAGGAAGAAGAGTCTTCCGGGGAAGAATTGGATGCCAAAGTTTGCATGACAACTCGTCTAAAACTTGATGTTCCCGAGTCTTCAAAGAGAGTGTCCGCAAAATGTCTCATGGCACATTCCGATGATTCTGATTATGATTCCAACGATGAGGTAAATAATCTCAAGACAAAGGTTAGATCTTTCTCCAAAGATAAGTTATGTTTGTTACTCGACGATCTACTTGAGAAATGGCGTGAAAAGAATGAAAAACTTGACGTTATGCAAACTCAAATTGAGGACATAGCCGAAGCAAATGTTTGTCTAAAAGAGTGTCTAGATGAGATAGAGCAGAGTAACATCATACCTTCTCTTAAAAAGGAAGTCAAAAGATTAATGAAAGAAAATGCGAGTCTTGTTAAAGAGGTTAATCTGTCTAATGTCACAGTGAATTCCACTGTGACATCTGCTGTTAAAACTGAAAATGAGTCATTAATCCGACAAGTTGATAATTTAATCAATGAACGTGACTCACTCTTAAAGAACCTCACCTCATGTCAGAATCATGTTAAGAGTCTTGAAGAAGTCTATGAAATGTTGGTTGATGAGAATAATCATGCTAAAGCTGCTTTTGACAAAGTAGGACATCAAAATCTTGACCTTCTTGCTAAAGTTGAAAATTTGAATAAAGAATTAGTGGTTGCAAAAGAGTTTTACAAGAAATGGGAAGGAAGCCAAACTGTTTTAGACTTTCTTACAAGTTAATCTAAAAATACTGAAAAGAAAGTTGGACTCGGTTTCAAGCACAACAACGTTCATTATTGCGTTCGAAACCAAGACCCATGCAAAACCGATTTTAGAAGAAGAAAGTACGCTGGCCTTCCCGAGTATATAATTTGCAATTATTGTGGCAAGACCGGTCATGTGTTAAATGGTTGTGCTAAGAGATGGAATGACATTAATAAGAACATCAAAGTGGTTAAAAAGATGTGGATCCGAAAAGACTTGATTAATGCTGCGAATCACATAAAGGGGCCCAAATTCATTTGGGTTCCTAAACTAAAAGTTTGATTTCTTATAGGCGTTAGTGAGAGGCAGCAACTATTGGTATTTGGATAGTGGATGTTCTCGTCATATGACGGGAAGTGAAAGCCAATTTTTCTCGCTACAAGCCTACAAAGGTGGCACCGTGACGTTTGGCGATAATAAGAAAGGTGAAATTATTGCGATCGGGAAGGTTGGTAAGTCATCGTCATATTGTGTCGACAAATTGTTGCTTGTCAAAGGTTTGAAGCATAATCTTGTTAGCATATCTCAATTGTGCGATAATGGTAATATTGTTGAGTTTTGTGCTAGTGAATGTCGTGTACTAGATGGAAATACAAGGGAAGTTACTTTGGAAGGAAAATGTGTTAGAGACGTTTACTTGACTAATCTTTGTGCCTTACCAAGTCAAACATTATCTTGTATGAGCGCTTTAAAGAACGACTCATGGCTTTGGCATAAAAGATTAGGACATGTAAACGCTAGAACATTAAACACCCTTAGAAAACGCGATCTAGTAAATGGCATTCCTAACATGAAATTCGACCTTAATAAATTGTGTGAAGATTGTGCTAAAGGAAAACAAGTTCGATCCTCCTTTAAATCCAAAAAGTTTGTTAGTACTTCAAAACCTCTTGAACTTCTTCATATTGATTTGTGTGGTCCTATGCGAATTAGAAGTAGAGGTGGTAGTCGTTTCTTGTGTGTGATTGTTGATGATTATTCACGATTCGTTTGGCTTCTTTACTTGAGTTCTAAAGAAGAAGCATTTGATGAATTTTTAATTTGGTTGAAAAAGGTCCAAAACAAATTTGATTTGAAACTAATATCTTTCAGATCCGATCTGTTGTAGTAGGTGTCCTCCACAATAATGCGCCACATAATAAATCTTATTATGGAATATAATTGGGATATTTATTGACTATATATATGATTAGTCAGTTGATTAACGTAAATCAATAACGGTTGGCTGACTAGAGTTTGACGTTATTGTCGTATGACGGCGGTGATCAACTGATCCCTTTCGGTCACACCTAAAGGATGAAATCCAAATAGTAACTAATTATTTGTATACGATACAGTTAATTAGTACATTACATATATTCGATATGTACGAGAGTTAATTGTTAGAAATTGAGTTAAGAACTCAAATTCAATTAAGTTTATTTTTCAATTATGCGATAATTGACTAATAAATTTATATCTTATTTTAATACGATTAAATAAGATTTAACTTAGTAATTAATCGTTAAATTACTAAATTAGTTGAGGTTTTGAGATAGAGGTAATTAGTTAATTATATTTACAAGAGTTGTAAAATAAATTAACTAAGCATTGTGGGACCCATTATATATTGATATAATGGTAGAATACTACTTAAAATGTTAAGTACATATTATTCATTTATTTGTGTCATATAATTGTTATATGATCAAATTAACACTTAATTATACAAGATAATTAAGCATATGATTAATAAGTATTTGTGGGACAAATATCAAAAATCAAAATGGATCAAATTGAGGCTCACATGGCCGGTTATGGTGAAGTCAATGGTGATGATGTTTGTTCTTATTCATACTCACAAGCAACATATGCTTATGACATGAATAGTAAACATGAAATCATTTTATTCACTACAACACATTACCACTTTGCATGGCAATAAAATAAGAAGAAAAAATGACTCTTTGGTGATCAATATGGCCGGACCTCCTTGGCTATAAAGAGAGCAATTGTTGCTCATTTCTTCACTACTTCATTCTTGCTTATTTGATCATACATCTCTCAAAAACCTCATCTTCTCACTAAAACTCTCAAATACTAATATTTACTAAGTATTACTAGTGTAGTAATATAGTCATAATATTAGTAGAATAATATCTATCTTATTATCTAGTTAATAATAAGGGTAGATTATTTGGGTTAATCTTGGTGCAACTTAGAGGAGATCTTCTACTTTGGAGATTATTGTGGTATCATCTATTAGCTCAAGAACAACAAGAAGGAGTTCTTGTTGTGCCCTTATATTTTCCACAATCAATGTGAGGAAATTTATTCTCTATATAAATGTCTTTATATTTGCATGCATGTTACATAGATCATTAAATACTAAATAACAAGTAATTGCAACTAATTAGCGGAGTTCTAATAAGATCATGGACTTACAATTGGTATCAGAGCTAGCTTGTAGCATGCATGTTCATTTTGGACATTTTTATTAAAGTTATAAGATAACTAATAAATCAAAGATTTTGAGTTAAAATACGATTCTGACAAAAAAATTTTGGTGCATGTATACCTACTGACCTCAAAATGTTTGTGGTTAAATTTCGTGATTTTAGGGATTAATTTGCTATTTATTTTGATTTTTGGCGTTTTAACCGAGTTAACATGCATTTTATGAGTTAAAAGTTAACTAAAAATAGTTGCATGTTGATTCTGGCCATGAAATTTTATATGATCTCACATGCATTTCTTACATATGTATGGTAAAATTTCGTGACTTTTACTTATGTATTGCATGTTCATTGATTTTTATACGATAAAAGTCGATAATATGAGATTATAATGTTCATAAAATTGAAACGTCCATTTCTGGTCTTGAAATTTTTTTGTACATTTGATATTCTGATATTGATACTCTTGGTGAAATTTCATGATTTGTTTCTGTGACACCCTCAAATTTGCGGAAAGAAAAAAATAATTTAACTAAATAAAAGATGAGAATACATAACAAAGGTGTCTTAAATAAAAAGTTCATAACAAAAAGGAAATAATATTATACAAAAGAAATATCCAAAACGGGAGACATATCTCCCGTATAAATACGGAAATAAAAGAGTGTATAATAATATACAATCCTAAGAACCGAATATAGGTCCAAGATAAATACTTCGCTCGCTAGCTCGTCAATGTACCCAAAGTATGCATCACAAACCTGCCAACCGCATTAAATATAAACACGGAAGCCACAGTCAGTGGGGAGTAACTCCGAGTTCTCCCAGCCACGAAATGTCGAGTTTAATTAAACATGAATAACATAAAAGCAATGTATATGGAAATACAACACCTTAACATATATGATATGCTTTTCATGTTATGAAACAATTAACTAACATATAACCTAGCATATGAAAGCTATCATGTGAATCCGATAATAAACTATAACACGAGGTAGGGAAGCTGGTATGCTAGCTCAGAGGTTACCGTTAACATGGCCATGATACACTCAAACCCTAATCCAACATAATATCATGTGAAATCAGTTAACAACCGGGAATCCAAACTCTATCAA
>JAIUZE010000575.1:0-33353 GCA_022085475.1 Heliosperma pusillum
CAAGCATTAGACCAAGTTTAAGAAGCATAATAAATAAGAAACATAGATAACTCTCCAAAACAACAAGTTTGGAAACTAACTTAAACAGGGGTTCACTTCAAACTGTCATAACTAGAGTTCTAGATATGGGAATGCAGAAATTCCAAGTCTAGGTGATAGCTTATCCTCTTACGGTTCCAACGAGTGGTCACAAGCCTAAAACAAGTAAGTAACGAAGGAGATATGAGCATTCTACCAAAAAGGGTCGGTGCTGTGAATTTACACGAGTCCACCCGAGAACCAACAACACTATTTCTATCATTTCCAATTTTCATAATTCACTTCTATCAACTATCAACAATCAATATTCATCATCAACAATCATCAACTAACAACAATCATCATCAAAATCATAATTTCTAAGCTTTCTAATTGTATTCTAAAAACGAATTCTAACATGGAAATCATGTAAAACACGTAAATGATATCGAGTAACCCTTCACCGTTACCTTTACGCGTCTTTAATCGATTTCTAAACCTTCCTAGTCTCCACCTACATACAATTAGATAATAAAAGATGAATATCATTCACCTTGAGAAAGACGGATAATTTAAAAAGCGAGAAGACGGTAATTTTATTACCAATACGGATAGAGGAAGCTAAGAGGGGAAGAATAAGACGAACTTACGTGAATTCCGGCAAAGAACGAAGGAGATACGGTGATTCAAAGATCGGATCAAAGATGGAGGCAAGGGTTTGAGTTTTCTTAGTGATGAAGGAATTGTGTTGTGTTTGTGAATGAAATAGGTTAAGGAGTATGAGGGAGTATAAGTAAAGGGTGAGTCGGAAAGTCAACAAAAGTCAAAGACGGCTTAAAAGTCAAGAAAATTCAAAGACGACTTAAAATTCAAGAAAAGTCAAAGACGACTTAAAATTCAAGAAAAGTCAAAGACGACTTAAAATTCAAGAAAGTCAAAGACGACTTAAAATTCAAGACAAGTCAAAGACGACTCAAAAGTCAAGAAAAGTCAAACTCGACTCAAAAGTCAAGAAAAGTCAAACTCGACTCAAAAGTCAAGAAAAGTCAAAAACGACTCAAAAGTCAAGAAAAGTCAAACTCGACTCAAAAGTCAAGAAAAGTCAAACTCGACTCAAAAGTCAAGAAAAGTCAAACTCGCCTGAAGACGGGATTTTCATGGAATCTCACAGAAATTCCAAATACGAACTCGGAAATTCTAAATTCGACTCGAAACATAAAAAGTCAATTTAAAACTTAAATTTACTGAAAAGATTTCGTAAAATATTTCTACTAGAAAAATAGGGTACATTTCCGGGTGTTACAGTAACTGTTATTGTGTTGTTATTGTGTTGTTACTGTGGTGTTATTGTGATGTTATTCTTGTGTTATTGTTTATTGTTCTGTTACTGTGGTGTTATTCTTGTGTTATTGTTTTGTAATTGTTACTGTGGTGTTATTGTTCTGTTACTGTAGTGTTATTGTGGTGTTACTGTGGTGTTATTGTAGTGTTACTGTGGTGTTACTGTGGTGTTACTGTGGTGTTATTGTAGTGTTATTGTCGTGTTATTGTAGTGTTACTGTGGTGTTATTGTAGTGTTACTGTGGTGTTATTGTAGTGTTATTCTTGTGTTATTGTTTATTGTTTTGTTATTGTTACTGTGGTGTTATTGTATTGTTAATATACGGTTATTCTTGTGTTATTGTTTATTGTTTTGTTATGTTACTGTGGTGTTACTGTGTTGTTACTGTGGTGTTACTGTGGTGTTATTGTGGTGTTACTGTCGTGTTATTGTGTTGTTACTTTTGTGTTATTGTGGTGTTACTGTGGTGTTATTGTGGTGTTATTGTGGTGTTACTGTGGTGTTATTGTGGTGTTATTGTTGTGTTATCGTTGGGTTATTGTTGTGTTACTGTTTTCAGTTGTAACATTATGAAATGAAAATACACTAAATTTAAGTGCATGAACACATTAGTAGACTAACTTAAAACGTTAATAGAATCATTCCTTGATAAAGTTAACACATTAGTTTGAAAGAACAAATACTAAAAAACAGAACGCTAAAACACATTAGTAATTCTTCATTCCCTTCTCGGTCGCTTGTTCTGTGGGCCTTGCACACTGCTCTCACCCTCAAGGAAGTCATCCCTAAGGTTTTTTTTGTATGCGTGCATTAGTTCCATGGCTTCATGAACTGCCGACCAATTGTCAGGAATTGAAGTATTGACACGAGTATATGACTTCTTTAGAGCCTTGACACCAGCAAAAAATTGACCATCCATGTCTGCTTCTGTGTACTGTTTTTCCTCCAACTGCCTACGCATACCATCTTTCTCCGCCTTAAGAAACTTTATTTGTGCCTCGAGACTGTCCAGTTCTTTTTGCATGTACTCTTCACGTGCCTCAGCCGCCTCAACATTGGTTAGTGCTTCCAGTATTTCTATCGAAAGCGATTCTATCTTCTTATTTGCTTTATCCAGTGCTTCCTCTAATGGAGATATTTGGTTATTGTCTGTTATGGAACTCATTCTGAACAATGGAAAACATTCTCCTTTACGCCTTGAGAACAGATATCAAAGTATTAAAAAATTGGATAACATAAAAAATAAAATAAAAATAGATAGGAGATTACCTTATGCAGAGGAATGTAAAGTACCGGTATTTTGGTCTTCTGTTTTTTTTTTTCGTTTGGAGAATGACTGAATAAATTTGATTGTTGATACAGGTATTTATAAGCAATTAGAGAAACTTGCAGTAGTTATTAGAGAATGTCATCAGTTATTTTTTCTAGATAGGAATTAGAGAAGTTTGCAATCAATTACTTAACTGGTATTTATTTTTTGAAATTTAAAAAATTAAATATTTTTAATGAATAAACCTTCTAGTTTTAGCAGTTAATTGCAGCAGTTAATAGAGAATGTCAGCAGTTAATTGCCTTTTAGTTTTAATTTTCTGCTACCTAAGTGTTACTCGAATGTTATTATGGTGTTATTGTGGTGTTATTGTATTGTTACTGCAGTGTTACTGCAGTGTTATTGTGTTGTTACTGCAGTGTTACTGCTGTTGTTATTGTGATGTTATTCTAATATATTATTAAGCTTGAAATATAAAATAGAGTTTCCACTCGTTTCATGCAATGGTAATGTTTAATGTATCTTGACAATATTACTAAACCCATATATAATGAAAAAATTTAAAAATACTTCAGGTTATCTCTTCATGCATCATATTATTCCATGTGTTTTTCCTTGCTCACTTCATGCATCAGATGATTCCTCCTGTAATTTTTAACAGCAAGTAGCATTTTATCATTTGTGTATGAATGTTATCATGTGTGTTACTGTGTTAGTCATTGTAGGTGTGCACAAACCACAAACAAAGAAAACAAAAGAGAAGATTGATACCTCTTCGTCGTCTGTTTCACGTTCATCATCGTCAGAGGGCAGATCCTCTACAAAAGGAAGGTTACAAGTTCTGCTGTTGTGGTTTACCCATCTTTTACAGTTACCACACCTTCTCTTCCTCTTTTCTGTTTTCCTTACAGCCTTCTCTTTTGACGACATTTGTCTTTTCCCACTTCCCTTGTTCTTTGCCTTATGTGGCGGTAGTATGTCGATTTCCTGTGGAGCTTTGCAGCCGAGGAGATCCTCAATTTCCTTGTTTTTTGATTTTTTCTCTACTGCCCCTACCACTGTCTCCCTGAACTGTTTCAGCAATTTAGAAAATTCCTTCATATTCTTTAGCTCACCACTGTCAAGCAGCCCAACCGTTTTATAAATTTCTGACCAAACATTTGACATTTCGATTTTCGTGACGTCAACCTCATCAAAGTTCTCAATGACTTTTCCATTTTCATCATAGACAATAGGTCTGTACGATTTTTTGGTCCATCGTGTGAGAATATAAGGTTCAGGTATCTGGTATACCTTCCTACCTTTCCACACCCAAATTACATGCCTACAAACGAAACTCCTCCTCTCAAACAACTTACAATCACATTTTGCTTCGTTATTTGCTGCATTATATTCTACCAGGAAACTCCTATTTTTCAACCCATCATCCACCAGATGTGATTCAACCTCATCTTTGACAGTCAAACCTCCATTTCCCATACTACAAATAGAGTGTTTCACCTCCTTCTGAAACTCAGTAAAAATAGCATGGGTGTAAATTAGAGATGCATGCTCCTCCAATCTCAATGGGCTGATTTTTTCGACCATACTATGTTCATCTTCAGCATCTAACTTCTTCTGATTGTACCTTTGTTGTTCAATTGCAGAATTGAACCTCATCCAAAATTCCACTAGTGTTCCAAAATGGTTTTCAAATCTCTTGAAATAGCTGTTTTCGCTTTCGGACCTCTGTGTAGTCCTCAGCAAACAACCAAGCGGCAAGTCCCGAAAGTAGGCAGGTATCCACTTGTCTCTCATTGAAAACATGGCCGACAGCCAACTGTTCTCTTCAAGGGCATGATCAGAAATAACACTTCTCCAGTTTTCCTCAAATTCATTGGGCTCTAGATCAATGTCCCAAACAACTGCATTTATCTTGGTCAGAAAATCAGTCTCACTGCAGAGTGTCTTCCCTGCTTTTTCAGCCATTTTTTGCATTATGTGCCACATGCAATATTTTTGCCTAGCACTCTTAAATACAAGGGGAAATGCTTTTTTGATGCCAGGGCACTGATCAGTGATGATACATTGAGGTTCCTTCCCCTCCATTGCATCCAAAAACTTGTTGAAAATCCATTTGAAGGATAGGTCATCCTCATGTTCCAGTAAACCAGCTCCAAAAGTTATTGATTTTTTGTGGTTGTCTACCCCCGTGAAGGGAGTGAACACCATAAAGTACTTGTTGGTCGCGTATGTTGGGTCAAAGGATATTGTGTCACCATACAATCGGTAGTTGTTTCGAGCTTCTTTGTCTGCCCAAAAAACCTTCGTTAAGCACTTGGTTTCATCCACATCATAAGCAAAGTAGAAACCCTTTGTTTCAGCAAGGTGCTTGAAGTTATCAATGAACATGGTAGCGTCATTACTTCCGATGTAACACTTTACATCCTTCTTGAAATTCTTAAAGTCTATCAAAGTCGCTCCGATGTTTTGATAGCCATTTGAATTCTCCTTCACCATTCTGTAAGTTGCTGTTGCTCCTATGTTCAGCTTCGAATGATCAATAATCAATTTTTTATGGTAGGCATTGAGTTCCCTCGACAGCTTTTGGAATTCTCTATTTCTAATAGAGTAAAGCGCATGGTTGTGAACCTCTACAAATTGGTCGACAATATGTGTAGGTTCCTCTCCTGGCTTGTCAGCTGGAGGTGGAATGGTTCTCAATCTCATCTTGGCAGGACAGTGACACCTTAACAGTTTGTGCTTCTTTGGCTGTCTAGTCTTTGGCGTTTTTTGTTCTGTCGTACTCGAACTACCAAATTCATAATTTGCTGATTGGAGACGGAGTCTTCTTTTCATATCCCTTTCTCCTTGCTTGTTGCACACTATTAGTTTTAGGAGAACACCACCCTTTGCAGTCCCATTTGTGTGTTTTCTCACATCAAAGCCACACGCCAAGGCATAAATTTTATAGAACTCCAGCCCCTTGTCCACTGTTGAAAAGGACATGCCAAGCTTAGGCGTAAACTCCGCTTCAACAGTTCGTATCCATCGTTCACTACCTCCTGGTGTGCTACTGTATTGAAGCGAAGGAATAAACTCATCTTCCCCTTGTGTACAAGTTGGGGTGGAAGACATATTGCCATTTGATGATTCACCAGATGTTGGAATTGTATTTTCCGCAACAGACACAGTAGAAATATCCAGAACAGATACAGTAGAGATATCTGCCACAATAACATAACAATAACATAATAACATCATAATAACATCACAATAACATCACAATAACATTAGTATAAAAACATAACAATAACATCACAATAACATTAGTATAAAAACATAACAATAACATCACAATAACATTAGTATAAAAACATAACAATAACATCACAATAACATTAGTATAAAAACATAACAATAACAGCATAACAATAACAGTAACAATAGCAATAAGAACAAAACAATAACATAACAATAACAACATAACAATAACATGACAATAATATAACTGTACGACGATTCATGTATGACGAGATCAATAGAAATTACATAGCAACTAACGTAACAATAACCTTAACGTGATTCATATATAACAATAACACAGCAATAACAGTAAGAGAATTCATGCATCACATAACAATAACAGTAGCACTAGCATAACGATTAATATAATAACAATTACTTGACTTTTTTTTCTTAATAACAGTAACAACAACAATAACAATAACAATAACAATAACTATAACTATAAAAATTGAATTACTGCCAAACAACTTTTAAATTGAAGAAATCGATCATTATCCTAACGATATAAGAGCATATGATAATTAATTTTCATTCGATAGATTATTACCTGTATCCATAGAAACTATCGCGTTGTTTACTTCGTTTTGCATGCAGTAATTCTGGATTTTTTTGCTGGTTTGATTATCGACGATGATGCTTTGTGAGGTAGCTGAAAGAGAGTTTTAGAGAGAGACTGGATTTTTGAGAGAGAGAGAAAAAAATATAATGAATTCTTATTTCTCTTTCCGCCGTCAATTTTTTGTTTTTGCGTTTTGTTTTCCTTTTGTTTTAAGTTTTGCTTTTATATTTATTATTAGTATAGGTATAATCTAAGTATTGATCTAAGCCATTAGTTAAGTAGATCCAATGGCTGAAATTTTATTAGTACAAACTCACCATAAGAACCAAACTCACGAGATCCCGCCTCTATATATATTATTATAATATATATATATATATATATATATATATATACTATATATATATATATATATATGTGTGTGTGTGTGTGTGTGATGATAGAATTACTTGAATTTTTCAGATTTTGCATTTTACTTTAATAAAAGAAAACTCTCATTGTTTTAGATCTTTGTTCTTGCCTTAGACAAAGGAAAATCGTCTTATCCTACAGAGATTTCGTGATACCCAAAGGCTTATAGGGTCGAAATACTCTAAGGAAAACGCTCTCTTGCGTGATTTGATTTGGTTGATAAACACCGTCTTACATTGTTTAATTTCCGTCATTTATAGCCTTGTAATTACTAGTTTGTAATTGTTATTGTATTTTGTATACCAATATACAACATTCTTAGAGTATCTTCGGTCCATGATAATGATGGAAATGGTACTTGAGACGGTGCAGAAATCTGCAAGTTTGTGAAATATTTTCAAGTTCTTGCGTTTCATGTGAGACTCGGTGTGGAGCAATGGAATTTTGAATGCATTTGGCATGTGGTTTTCACGGAGGTATATGTTCACAATCATTGTTTTGGAGTATGGAGTGCGAAATTTTGGGGGTTATTTTCGTAGTAGCCAAGTATATTTTGGCAAGATGGATAATGAGAGCATCGTCTTAACAGATAAGTAATTATTGTCTTGTGATTTTGTATGATGATTAATGCGTTATCTATGCCACGAATTTTATTCATACAATACTCAAGGTTGTTGGTTTCTGCATGTTGAACGGTTATGATCAATAGATAATGTGTGATATGATAAACAACCAATGATTAAAGCATGATATATTTTGATTGGCTTAATTGATTTAGTGATTTGTCATTAATTGTTGGAATCAATGATTATAGTATACATGCTAGCACTATGTTATTTATTTTATTGTTTGTTGCATGAACAAACTTGGTTTAAGTTGGCTCTGTGTGGCTAATGATGGTTATCATGTTGATGCCTCAAGTATACATATTATATAAATATCTACTCTTTTGTTTGACTTTGCTCGATACAAGAATTTGTGATGAAACTAGTTTAATTAATAAGTGTTTTTACATTCACAATGTTGATAGTGGACTTTGGCAGTGAAAATGTTAAAGCCATGAAATTTATTTGGGACATGAGATTTGATGAAGTATGTAAGCCATACTGTGATTGTTTTATATGTTTGGCAAGTAACATCTTGTTTGTCATGTTTGTACTAATGACATGTTTGTACTTGTGACATCGTTAACTATAGTAGTTATACTATTTGGTTTGTGAACATTTGGTTTTAATGTCCATGTTTCATGTCTTGTTATTTGGCCATTGTTGCTAATGGATGATATTGATACCGGTTATGGTATGTTCATATAGTCTTTATTGTTAATTTATAAATTGACTATGTACTCACTTTAATCATGTTAGTATTGTCTTGTATGAATAATTTTATCTTAGGTTGTTAGATAACTTTTTTAGACATTGAGCATGTTTAATGAGTGGTTTAAATCTTAATATGGTGTAATATTAAGTGGTTGTCTTCTTATGTCTATTTATTATATGACATGATTAAGAGGTAATCTCTTTGTTTGTTTTGCAATTCATATTAAGTTGATATATTGGTTGTATTACTTTTGATTGTATGAATTTAGTGTGTACTATATTAATAGTGGTGTACTATTGAATGTACATGGTGGGTTTGAATGTCTCTAATGGATACTCCTTGATAAAATACACGGTATGCGAAATAGAGCGGTAGAATACGGTTGCTTGTATGGCTCATTAGCAAGTGTATTGGTTTTAAGTTGTGCCAAGTTCCGGTTTTGGTGACTTGTGACACTCTTGGTTGGTCAAAGGAGAAGTCGGAGAATCACTCATGAAATTTGACATAGTTTATGTCGGGTTTTGTCTCCTTGGCGAAATTTGACATAGTTTATGTCAGGTTTTGTCTCATTGGCGATCACCACAAGTTTTGTGATCAAGTATAATGAGATGGTTTTGTATTAATTATTGATAAGAATTGTTTTGATCATGTATGGTGTATATCTTGTTCATTATGTTTGTCAACAAATATGTTTGTTTGATCAATTATTTAAATAATGATCTTGATATTGTGTTGTAATTAATGGGTAAACAAGTTTATACTCTTATGGATATTAGTGTGATCAATGTTTTATTTATCATGTTTGATCATCATGTGTTTTAGTAATCATATTAAATTTGATTATGAGTTATCATGTGGATTGACTATGTTTCTAGTCTTTTAACACGTTGTATTTGATGATCGGTAATTTATTCATATGATCATATGGATGTTTGTAGTGTTTTCACATGCTTGTTTGCTAGTATCTTATACTAGTACGGTTTTCATGTGTTTTATTATATGGTGTTATATAATGTATGAAAATGAGTCATATGAATGGGAATGAGTATATTATAGAATTAAGTTCTCTTGAATGTGATACATGAAAATGTGGATATTGAGCGGTAACATATGGGTAAACATATGTGGCTTGATAGCATGGTGTATTGATGTAAAGCGGTACTAAGGGCATATAAATGATATCTTAGGTAGCTTAATTTTCAAGAAGATGATGAACTCACCCATATAGGATGTAGATGTTGAGTTGTGTTGAATCTCACATTGACTATTTATAAAATATGATGATTGTTCAATGGACATTTGATCAGTTATTTTATAATGTTTGTTAGTATGCTTACTGTTTTGTTATGATTGTTTAACATGTTAATGTCTTATGTAAAACTTTTTAAGTTTGATGTTGTAATTGATATACCTTATAATCTCGGTAGTGGTGGCTTGTGATAGCTTTGATGAGATTGTGTAGTAATGGTGGTCTAGCCATGTAAGAGGTTAATCAATAGCATTGAATGTACAACTTTTGGCAAATCCGGTTATGGAGTAGTCATTTGTTGTAGGATTATTGTCATGTTAATCTTTGGCATAGACCAAAAATGTTTTACCTTGTAAAATGTGGTTATGACATCGTGTTCTTTTGTAAAGGACATGGGGAGGTAATGTGATTCTTGGTATTAGAATCAAGGATAAGAGTATGATTATTATTCTCATGTTAATACTTCCAAGGGACGAGTATGACACTTTTGACGAGTGAAAGTAGAGTCATAACTCGGGTTTTTTCACTAGGACTTACGTATTGCGGTTTGAAAAGTTGAGTAAGTAAACTAGTATAACTAGTACTCATCTTTGGCAAGGAATTAAGTAAGTGTGAAAGTGCTTAAAGTAAACCATAAATTATGGTGTGTCCTTTGTCGGTTTCCTTCAAATAGGAGTTGTATATGCAAATTGAATTGTCATTGTAAATGGTGCTTTTCTGCAATTGTAGTGTCTTCTTGCTTGGGGAGTTACCATTGGTTTATGGTCTTCCATGTAGTTCATTTGTTATACTTGTTTTGTTTGACATTGGAGTCGTTTTTTGTAGTATCAATAAGTCATGGCCCATAAAAAGGCTAAGTGGCTAGGTATAATGATCTACGAGTTTATTTTAATTTGTAATCAATGTCACTTGTATTTATGGTAGTGATGGTAAGTTGACTAAGTTTATAGTCATGTGTTTACGGTGATCGCGACACCGGGTTATTATAAGAACACGGTTTATATACTATCATAAATATAGTGATTTTGGTTGTTTTATGAGATCTTATTGTGGCTAGTTGTTTACTTTGCATAAAGTGTCAACTAGGGACTTGGTTAACAAGTCGGTAATCGGGATGAGTTTAAAGTCCGTGTAGATCTTTGTGATGAGATACCCAACTTCCCTCTAACAAATTTTAGAGGCTAAGTTCAATGTGGAAGGCTTATTATGATAGATTAAAGCACATGTATTATAATCCCGAAAGGTATGTGCATGACCTGCATGACAAAAGGTTAAAGTTATAAGACTTCTTAATGAATTCTTTGATAAAGTGCATTTTGCGGGTGCACGAGGAAAGATTCACCTATGTGAGTGTGAAGTGTAGCCGCTTCAAGAGGCTCAGACTTGGCCTCCTATACACTCATGAAAGGATATGGACACACGGCGGTAAATATTGTCAAGATTTTAACTTTGAGAGTTGTTTGAGTCTATGTGTATGTTATCTTCATATATTCATATGGGTTGAAAGGTTCAATCCGTGGGACACCTTGATTCTAGAATATTTTGGAATGTGTAATGTACTAATGTGGAAGTTCAATCTTTGGGACACTTTCATTTATGCCTATACTTGTTTGTTTTGTTGTTTTATTGGAAACAAGGAATACACTTAAATGGGGGAGGAATGTTGATGATTTTGATCATTTGGTCATTTAAGTGCATTCGGGTTTTCAAGTCAAAATCGGTTTGAGCTCGTAATGGATATAATGTGAGTCGGGAATACGGAGTGTATGCTCATGTAATCGTATATCGAGTTCATGGTTGTAATGGATAAGGAAATGACGAGTTTATTGTATATTTATATCGACTCGTTATTTGTGTTGAGTTTTATACTCGGTTTTACTAAGTGTTACACTTAGTGTTTTGCGCATATAAAACAAGAGAGGCATAACCCCGATCGGGGTTGCATAACCTTGATAGGGGTTGGGTGTCTGAAAGTCGCTGATTGTTAAATATACCGAGATAACCAAAACCCCGATCGGGGTTGTAGTGTTCAAGGTGTATCTTCTGTTTTTTCGCGCGGTTTTCTTATTTGATCATTGGGTTTCAAATGAAACCCAATGACGGTAGTTTTGGGTTATTTCCCATGTACTTATCCATTAGTATTCATATATATATATATATATATATATATATATATATATATATATATTTATATATATATAGAGAGAGAGATATAGAGAGAAAGGTTCAAATGAGTCCCTCATATCTTTTGAGTCCCTAAGTCCTCCTAAGAGCCTTTAGATCTTTAGATATGGATGGTTGAGATTAGAAGCTAAAAGTAACCAATACACTAATCTATTCTTTATCCACTAATTAATTGTCTTTCTCTCTCTAGCTTAAAGTTGATGACATTTTAGCATTTTTAGGGTGAGACTTTGTTTTCAAGTATAGATTTTTTTTTTCTACGAGTGTACAGTTTTACAAGTGTAACTTTTATTTTTTACGAGTGTAACTTTAATTAAAAAAAAGTGTAACTTTATACTAAAAAGCGATTTTACGCCAAGTTTTTGACATTTTACGTATTTTTAAAGTGTAACTTTAGCCTTTTACAAGTGTAACTTTAATCTAAAATAGTACAACTTTATACTAAAAAGTGATTTTATGACAAACTTTTGACATTTTACGTATTTTTAAAGTATAACTTTAGCTTTATACAAGTGTAACTTTAATCCAAAATAGTCTAACTTTATACTAAAAAGTGATTTTAAGACAAGTTTTTAACATTTTACGTATTTTTAGAGTGTAACTTTAGTCCTTTACAAGTGTAACTTTAATCCAAAATAATGTAACTCTATACTAAAATATGATATTACGACAAGTTTTTGACAATTTACGTATTTTCAGAGTGTAACTTTACCCTTTGACAAGTGTAACTTTATTCCATAAAAGTGTAACCTTAAACTAAAAAGTGGTTTTGAGACAAGTTCTTGACATTTTACGTATTTTTAGAGTGTAACTTTGATATTTTACGAGTGTAACTTTAATACAAAATAGTGTAATTTTATACTAAAAACTGATTTTAAGACAAGTTTTTGACATTTTACGTATTTTTGGAATGTAACTTTAATCCATAATAGTGTAATTTTATACTAAGAAGTGATTTTAAGACAAAATTTTGACATTTTACGTATTTTTAGAGTGTAACTTTGATCTTTTACGAGTATAATTTTAATACAAAATAGTGAAATTTTATGCTAAAAAGTGATTTTAAGACAAGTTCTCGACATTTTTCATATTTTTGTAGTGTAATTTTAACCTTTTACAAGTGTAACTTTAATTAATCCAAAATAATGTAATTTTATTTTACAAGTAATTTTTTGGCATCTTTTTTTTGAATTTTGAATTTTATCTAATTTAATGTGTAACTCTAGCCTTTTCAGAATGTAACTTTAGTATATTGAGAGTATAACTTTGGTCATTAATAGTGTAACTTAACCCTTTTACAACTGTAACTTTAGTCATTAATAGTGTAACTTTGTTACATTGATAGTGTAACGTTAGTCTGTTGAGAGTGTAACTTTAATCCATTGACGGTGTAATTTCAGCCGACCAACAACCTCCGTCGCCGTCACCAATAACACCAAATAAACAACCAATAATAACAACAAATATTTTTGTCATAAATCTACTTTTTATTTAATAGATCTAAAAGTGGAGAAAAAAAAATTAAATGAAAATAAAAGTAACACCAAAAGTGAAAAAAAAAATCTAAGACATAAAATTAAAAGTGGAGAAATATGAAAAATGAACAGCAAATTCATGGATCTAACAAAAAAAAGTAAAACAAAAGGAAAAAAAGAAACACAAAATCTGTAAAAAAATCGAAAAAAAATCCACAATCACCCCCCCAGCCAACCCGACTGACCCAACACCTCAGCCCTACTACTCGACAAACAACCAGACCGACCCAACATTTTGGATCTGAAAAAGAAAAAAAAAAAAAGCAAAAAATCAGATCTGAAAAAAAGAAAAGAAAGGAGATCGAAGAAGAGGAGTCGTGCGGGGGAACGGCAGTAGAGAAAGAAAGGCGGCAGAGAGGCGGCTCGTATGTGGTGGCGTCAGCGTCGGCAGGTGGGTGGGTCGTCGTGGCGGCAGGCGTCGATTCGGCGAGGAAGAGGTAGTGTTAGTAGTGGTAGATTTGAGAGAGGAGGGTAAAAAAGGAGAAGAAGAGGTGGTTGTGACTGGTGGCCGGAGGTGGCCGGCCAAGAAGAAGAGGAGAGAAAGTGAGGGTTGTTTTCTTTTTAGTTTTGAGAGGATAGGGGAAGCGGCTGCCGGGGTTGTGGTGGCGTCGTAGTGGCGGCTGCCAAGGTGGTGGCGGCGTCGTGCAGTGGCGGCGTCGTTCAGTGTCGGCATGGTGGCTGGTGGAGGTGGGGGCGGAGTATGGAGGAGGGTGTTTTAGATCTAGTTTTTTTTTTTGGCTTTGTTTGTTGGTTTGAGTTTAGAGAGAATAGAGGAGGGTGTTTTAGAGAGAAGGATGAGGGTTTTTTAGAGAGAAGGAGGGTGTGTTTTTGAATGAATGAATTGTGAGGGGAGTGAGTTAGAGGGATGATTGTATTAGTGGTTTAATTAGTGTTGTAGTGAGAGAGTGGGGTTAAACACATTATTAATGACCATTTTTGTGTTTTCATCTCAACCACCCATCTCCAATATCCAAGGGCCTCTAAGAGGACTCATGGACTCAAGGTTTTGGGGTGGACTCATTTGATCCTTATTCTATATATATATATATATATATATATATATGAGAAAGAGTGATGATATAATTACTTGAATTTTTCAGATTTTGCATTTTACTTTAATAAAAGAAAACTCTCATTGTTTTAGATCTTTGTTCTTGCCTTAGACAAAGGAAAATCGTCTTATCCTACAGAGATCTCGTGATACCCAAAGGCTTATAGAGTCGAAATACTCTAAGGAAAACGCTCTCTTGCGTGATTCGATTGGGTTGATAAACACCGTCTTACATTGTTTAATTTCCGTCATTTATAGCCTTGTAATTACTAGTTTGTAATTGTTATTGCATTTTGTATACCAATATACAACAAAGCTTACATAGTTAGAAATGTAGATTAGAAAAGTTAACGATTTAATTTGATATACCAAAGACTCTATGTTCAGTTTAATATAATTTTACTTTTCATACAAATATAAAACAATTTAGCTTGCAAAATATATTAATTTATTGAAACTTTATCACTTATTTAAATAAAAATCAACAACTAATATATGTAAAGTTAGACAAATATGTCCGATTTTTTACACTTATCTTTTTTATCGGTTGACGTTGATATTCGTACTCGACATCATTAGTGATTGTTTATTTGTTTTCCGGTCATGTATATGGTGTTTTGATATTTTGTTAATGTAAAAAGAGAAATTTTTGCCGTTTGTCTTTTTTTTAATTACATTTTTTTTTAAATTTGACGGTATTATTAATATTAAAAGGTATATCTTAAATGAAAATGGCATACAAGCGAGATTAGACCCATGGGTAAATGAGACCTTATCAAATCCTAACAGGGTTGGTAGGGGTTCTTTGAATTTCATACCTTGTTGGATATAGGTCAGGTATGAGAATATCGTGAAAACACGGGTACAATATAAGTCTTATAGAACTCTATACATACCGTACAGTATCTACTATCTACTATATACTAAAGCAGTAACATTCATTGCTTCTTATTGGCTGCTTGATTTTAGGATTGAAAGAGCTTTTTTTTGTGAAGTAGGGACCCCCGTGATCACTACTAATTTAAATACACTCCTATTACTCTCTATTCTTATTTAATACTCCGTAAGAGATTACACATCTACCAAAAAACCATACATTATACAATTACAAGTACAAAAAATTAATAAACTCTTTCGTATAACATAACCAGTATAGTAATCATGTACAGGTAGATCTGAAAATTTCCCTGTACAAAAAATATAATAAGAGATTTTTTCTAAATCCAAAAAAATATCAACTTTAAAATAAATGCAAGAAAAATATCAAAAGAAACAAATATAAGTTTCGGATCATCTTCTTTATACAAAAGCAAGAACAATTAAATGATTCTTATTGATTTCTCGTTTCAATTTAAAAAAGACAACTCTTTTTTTTTCTAATGTAGTGACACCCACTACTTGACAAGATTTAATGAACACTCTCTACTCTCTAACTTTTACTCATATTTAGTTACTTCTATTTACACAAACCATACATTATACATCTGGGTTGCATAAATATTACTAATACAAATTCCTACAATATCAACATCCAAAAATTACAAACACTACATAAAAGTAATATAAAACTTCATATTAAAAATTTATACAAGACAAACAACAACAAAAAAATTAAAAAAAAATTGTAATCAATACCAAAACTCAATGAGTTAATAAACCAATAAAAAAATAAAATAAGATCCTGCAAATTTAGTACAAGAGTACATAAACTACTCCATATATAGAAAATAAATTGGATAAATTATAGTTTATAAAATCGTATGGTACCCAGAAAGAAAACAAATCAAATAAATATTTTAGGAATTAATAATTAAAATAAAAAAAAATATAGAAATATATAAGAAATGGAAAAAATATTTGAAAACATCGAAAAAATAAAACAAGTTGGAAAAATAAAACATTTGTTCATTTGACATGCAAGCATCTACCATATAAATATTGATTAAGTTGAAAATTATGAAGGTGGTGATATTTATATGCATGTTCATGTATGTGATATATTCAATAATAGCGTATGTTATTATGACTCGTGCATTTTTTGCACGGGTTTAAACTAGTAGTTTTATAGAATTTGATCCATACATTACCCATCGCCATCCCAAAAGTTAACTCTTATAAAGAAATGGAGGTCCATTACTTTTTCAATGGTTCAGATTAACTCTAGGCCCAATCGGATGGTTGTAAACTTACTTGAGAATGAAAAGGTTAATGAGTGAGATTAAAATATATAATATAATATAATATAATAATCCTTGTTTTAGGAAGTAGACAAAAAAATAATGGAGAATAACCTTTAGTTGTTTACACAAATTTTTGTTCAAGACGGAAGCATTCATCTTAAACCTAAGACAGGTCAACATGATACCAAATGACTTAACAAGTTGCCTTGAAAGTAGACCTATTGTTTGGTTTAAGACCATCCTTGTCCAAGGTCATGAATCATGGGTCAATATGATAAGAAAAAATTACGTGTGAAGTTAGGATGAGCTAATGCAAAAAAAAGGCGATCTACGTGATAACTTTTTGAATGAAAAGGTCAAATGGATAAAGGTAAATAAATTAAAATATGAAAGATTGTTGAATCGTGCCCCTAAAAATTTGTCTTTAATACTCCCAGTCCCCACGCTCCGTTAATTAGCAACTGTTTAATAGAAAAATAAAAGTAACTTAAGTTAACAATGAATTATCGTATTAACTAATGACTAGTTTGGATCCCGCGCAACGCACGGTATATACAGATATTTTTATTTTTAGTGTACGTACTACTTATAATTAAATTGACATCTCATTAATTTTCAATTTCACATCCATGTACTTTGTTTTGAGGAGAAAAAGTTATATATGCAAAAGTAATAAACAAAATTGACTAATGTCAGTAATAATTAAGCTAGTGATATCAACAATTTATAATTTTGTTTTGTACCGAGTAATATGCATTAAATCATTTTTAAAGAATAACATCAAATGAAGATTTAGCAATTTGTAACTTTTGTGTTAATAACATTTTTTTATAATAATATTATAGTCTTGAATTTGCTTTGGAAAGAGAGTTTTTTGAAGAGATTATATGTTAACGAAAAGGCAAAGGTTTAATTAAAGAAATATAACACGGAAGTGGCAATTTAACCCCTTAACTTTGTTCAATGGTGAAATTAGGCCTCTTAAGTTTCAGTTGTAGCAATCAAGCCCCTTAACTTTAACAAAAATTGAAATTCAACCCTAAGTTTAATTTCTAGCTAAAATCTCAACAAAAGTGCACTTTATATTTATATTATGCAATTAATAACTCATAAATATTAATAATTTCATCTAAAGAATAAATTTACATCTTTTTATAATAAATCAAATAAAAATATGATAAAATTTCATGAATTATTGCTACATATATAATTAATTGTCTAACAATGGTAAAATTATCAAAAATACATTTTATTACAATTATATATTGTATAAAATTTATAAGGTTATAAAAATGAAGTTTATATATGATTAATTGGATTATAAAATGAATTTTGGTCAAATATTCATCAATAATCAAACAACGGGGTTTAATTTCACTTTCAAACAAAGTTATGGGGCTTGATTGCTACAAATGAAACGTAAGGTGCCTAATTTCACCATTGAACAAAGTTAAGGGGTTAAATTGCCACTTTCGCCGAAAACGGGATATCCATTGTTGCCTAATATAGAGAAGTGCATTTGGAGGGAAAATATTTCAACTTTCTTTCTCTTAGTATATAGAGGATTGATTAACAAAAAAATTTGAATTAATGAACATTTTACATATTATTAGACGATTATTAATAACACAAACGACAAAAAATAGGTAACAATTTAAATTGGGACAAATTGTGTTTTAAGAACGAAGAAACTTTCAAATGACCATAATTTTGTGCTCAATTTCCCAATTTCAAAGCTTTTTTTTTCAAATCGTTTATCTCTTCGACATGAATGCAATGGAAAGTTTCTAGTTGGTCCTTTCGTATAAACTACGCGAATTGGCATAGGCTAATTCACGTGGTTTATACGAACGAGCCTAGTCCAAGTTATGTGGTTTACATGAATTGGCATAAGGCTCATTCGTGTAAACCATACGACTTGGGGCAAGCTCATTGATGATCATTATTTATACACATATTTTATGCTTTCCTTAGTTACATATAACTCGATTTACCGTCTTTCCATGCGTATTTCTATGCTATTTTAGCTAGAATATCGATTCTGCCGCTTCTGTTATGTTTTAATGCAGATTGGATGCATTTGGAGCTTTTTGAGTAGATATGAAGCATGGCGGAGTCGGATTGAAGAAGGTTAGGCACGGAAATCGAGAACGAAAGAGAGGAAATGAAGAAAATCGAAGAAACATGCCATTTTATAGGGATGCTCGACCGAGCAACAGTGCCTTGCTCGATCGAGTCGTGCTGATGGCTGCTCGATCGAGCAGATTCACTTTGCTCGATCGAGCAACCTACTTTTTGACGGCTTTTTCATATTTTCCTAAACTAGTTTAACCTAATTAATTAGATTTGTATTATAAAAGGAAAGCTCGTCTTTCATAATTAGGGATGCTTTAATATTAGAAACCCTAAATTAGTTTGCTTTGCCTCTCGATTTTATTCATCAAGACTATTGTCTTTAGTTCAAGCTTGTAATCGGTATTCTTCAATCTTTCTTTGTTATTCAATTAGTACCTTCTAGTTCTTTAATTATTCTTTGTTAATCCTTTCATTGTTGATAATCATGTTTGCTTTATTTATTATCATTGTTATTAATATCGTCATGAGTAGCTAAATTTCTTTCTAGGGTTGAAAGGGGATCTAGGATTGTTAGAAGGGGTAGACTAATTAATTGAATTGCAATTGCATGGTTATCGTTTGATTATCGTTTTAATTCTAGTTGTTTGATTATTGGCCAGGATTAATTAACTAGTCTCGCAAATTAGGATTGACACCGACCGGGTTAAGACTAAGATAGGCTACGATAATTGAATAGACCTCGTTTAATGATAGCGATCGCATGTTAAATTGTCGATCTAAAGGGCATAATTGAATCGACCGATCTTGTGACCTTAGATAACTTTATTGCATGATAGTTGACTACTTCCTTACCCCTGAATAATAATCCTAGTGATAAGTGAATATTTGTATGATTTTATCCCCCGTTTTAGCTCGATTTCTATACGATTTATGCACTTTGTTAAGTGATTAACGAGCTAATATTGCTATTCTAGTTGTTTTGCGTGTTTTGTCTCGTTTTATAGGAAATGAAGCGGTTTTGCTATATTTTCCTACTTTATGGAGCATAGACACTAGAGTACGAGTTTATGAGGAACCGATGATAGCCATTTCACGATTTGATTACGATTACGCTACATCCTTCCTCAAGTGGATTTATCTTGGACTTTGGCTTTGAACTTCAAAAGGAAACATCAACCCAAGTCAAAGGAAGACTAGCCCAAGCCCAATTACGTATTGCATTGACCAAGACCAAAGCATAGGATTCCGTGCCCAAGGATGAAATTGGAAGAGACGGAAAAGTCCATCTTGCACACTTACCCGATCGGGTATGTTTGCTGCTTAGACGTTTCTTGGCTCTTCTTCTACCAAGCTTAAATGAGAGATTAAATGCTTTGTCTAGGGGATGAATCTGGACACATTTGACCAACCTCTCTTTAATGCAAGCATTAATGGAGTGCTTTATTAGGTTGTCTAGGGGATGAATCTGGACACATTTGAGCAACCTCTCAACCCTATAAATAGCCTAGCCTCCACACACAAAAGATGTACAAAAACACTTCTCTTCTCTCTTTAGTTTAGTTTTTCTTCTTTCTCTCATCTTTTCTTAGTTTAGTTTAGTTTTAGTTTTCTCTAGTTTAGTTTAGTCTAGTTCTAAGTTTTCTTCAATTGTAGTTGTTCTACTTGTAATTGGAACTCAAGTTTTTGGGTTTGCATTTCCTATTCAAGTTCTTGTTCTATTTCAATCTTTGCTCATCCTTTTCGGTAATCTTTATTCTCGTCTTTACATTATAGTTTCATTTTCTTTTAGTATTTCCTTTATCATGTTTATCATTCTTAGTTTTATAATCTTAGTTTCCCTTTCATTGTTAATCATGCATAAGTAGTCACCTTTCTAGGGTGTAGGGTAGCCATGTTAGATTGATTAAAAGATGATAATTGGATAAAAGAAATTGTGTCTTTAAAACGTTGTGTCTATGCATGTTTGGATTGTAACGATGGTTAACGATTTCTGGCCAAAATCATTGACTAGAATGAAATTCTTTTCCAAGGTAGAGATACGTGGATTGAATAGACAAAGCATGACATGGTAGATTAAGACCTAGTAAATCGCCTAAAAGCCTGCTAGACCATCTGATCTATGATTGTAATGAACACATCATTCTTACGAACTCACAATGAATTATTTGCATATCCTAAATCCAACTTCATCAATATATTAATCTACATGTGTGAACCTACTTCCCTAGATCCTTTTCTATATTGAGTCATTAATTATTGTTTTAGTTTTCTAGCATTAGTAATAACCATTGTGACAATCATACAAGTTAAAATTCTAATCATATTTTTTCACAAGTATCTCCCGTCTCCCCGAGATCGACCCCTTACTTCCCTAACTGCATTTATTTGTTGTTAGCCTAGCCAAGGGTTATTTATCTTTGATTAGGGTACGCGACAACCCTGTCACCTAGTGAACCTGTGACCCTAGACTTTTAATCTCGTTGATTTCAATCTTTTATTCTTATTGTTATTATTTATTGTTATTGTTTGCTATTAGTTTAGAAATACACATCTTAAAACCCCGAAATTGTTACTATAGAGACGAACCTAGTTTAACAGATTAGAATATTACCGCCTCCCTGTGGATTCGATACCTTACTTACCGCTGACTATTAGTTAGTAGTGAATTAGGATTACTTTGATTAAGGTGACGCGACTTTACTCTTATCAAATTTGGCGCTGTTGCCGGGGAGGCAACAGTTTTCTGTTTGTTTCTACTTAGTTTGTCTTTTTCGTCTCAGGGAACCTAAGTTCCTTGAGACAGTTCTCATTCTTTTCTTTAGTTTTCGTTTATGCCTAGGTGTTCCAGGTCCGATCTCGTACCCTACGATTCCGAACCAGAGAGAACTCTCCGAGTTAGACGAAACTTTTGGAAGGAAATTCAAGAAGCGGAAGACTTGAGTACGCTTGACACAGTTTACACCGAATTTGTCGCAGAAAAAATATCCTTAGAAGAGGATACACATATTTCTGCACCCACTACAACCATGCCTACTCTAGCCAGCCATTCGGAGCCTACCGTTGCATCTATTCCCAAGGGATTTAAACTCCCTACTACGGGTAATAGCACTTTTGAGATTCGTCCATCTTATATCTCTTTGGTGGAACGAAACATGTTTGGAGGAAATCCCACTGAGGATCCTGCTAAACATATGGAGAAATTCACCAATTATTGTTGCTCTATTCCTTTAACGGGTGGGGTAAGACCAAGATCAGATCAAGTTGGTGTTATTCCCCTTTTCACTACAAGACAGGGCAGAAGATTGGTTGAGTGAGTTAGATATGGATGCAATTGGCATCACCGATTGGAATTCTTTGGCTCTTGCATTCTATAAATGATACTTTCCGCCACAGAAAACCAATGTCATTCGAAGTCAAATCACAAGTTTCAAACAAAGTCCCACTGAGAACTTCAATGAGGCTTGGGTTCGCTTCAAAAAGCTTGTCAAGTCTGTTCCACATCATGGTTTTTATACTTGGTTTCTATGCAACCAGTTTTACAATGGGTTATATGATGATCAGAGAACATTGCTAGATTCTGCTGCCAATGGAAGATTCCAAAATAACACTACTGATGCTATGCTTGGAAGTTAATTGATGAGATGGCTACTCACACTGCTGAGTATGGAAATCCCAGGGGTAATGCGAGACGGCGAGGTTCGGATAATGTCGTTGCAGCTCAGTTGGAGGCATTAACTGCTAAAATTGCCGAATTACAAACTTCGAAATCCTTGGAAAATAAACAAACGGTTCATGCCATGGTTCAACAAGAGCCAACCTGTGAAAGATGTGGTACTATGGGGCATAATGCAGTCGAGTGTATGAGTACGATTGAACAAGTACTTGCCTTTCAATCCTTTAAGCAAGGTACACCTTACTCCAACTTTTAAAATAAAAGGACGAGAGAGCAGCCAAATTTCTCTTAATGAAGTCAGAATGTTCTTAATCCTACCCCACCGCCACCTCAGCAACAAGGTTCCTCTTATGTGATTCCTCAAAATCGCAATTCCTAAGGTAACTATAACCGTTCCAATCAAGGAGGCCAAAACTTTCAACAAGCTCCACCTCCACCACCTCCAAGTACTGATATGGCGGAATTGAAAGCCATGTTGCATCAAAGTCTCATGATATAACAAAAGCAAGATGCTCATATTGCTCAATTGATAGCTTATAACAAGATGGTTGATACTCAAATCGCCCAATTGGCAATTCAAAATCCACACAAACAACCAGGTAATCTTCCTCCTCAAGGACACCCTTCACATAAACAAGCCAATGCTATCACTTTGAGGAGTGGGACCCATTACAAAGGCCCTGAAATGAAAGGGGATGAAACCGATGAAAGTATGGAAGTTGTTAGTCAAGGTTCGAAAAACACCGAAAAAAGGGCTGAAAAGGAGGTTGCTCGATCGAGCAACACCCCTCTGCTTGATCGAGCAACCCTGGAAAAGTTCAAAACATCTGCTCGAGAAGTTCCTGAAAGTTCATGTTCTGAAAAACTCGATCGAGCAACCCCTTTGCTCGATCGAGCAAGCCCTTTGCTCGATCGAGCAACCCCTGATCAGGCTGGTAAGTCTTCTAATTCATCTTTAAAAGCAAAGGAAGCCGAGCCAATTGCCATTAAACTTCCCTTTCCACACCGCCAACATAAATCCAAGCTCGATAAACAGTTTGGAAGGTTTATGGAGGTGGTCAAGAATTTGCAAGTGAGTGTACCTTTTACTGAGTTGATCACTCAAGTGTCGGCTTATGCAAAGTTTATGAAGGACATATTGACAAGGAAGCGGTCCTTTAATGAAGTGGAGACGATTGCATTTACTGAGGAATGCAGTGCTGTGTTGCAGTCCAGATCACCACCTAAGCTAAAGGATCCAGGGAGTTTTTCTATTCCTTGTAATATAGGCTGTTTAGCTATAGATAAAGCCCTATGTGATCGAGGGGCTAGTGTTAGTGTGATGTCATTTTCTATATGCAAAAAGCTAAATATGAGTCAACTTACTGTCACAACCATAACCTTACAAATGGCCGGCCGTTCTATTAAACACCCTTTGGGAATTTTAGAAGACGTACAGGTTAGAGTAGGGAAATTTTTCATACCAGTTAACTTCGTTGTCTTAGATATGGCTGAGGACACCCAAATTCTTATCATCTTGGGACGACCATTCCTCCATACTGCGGGGCGGTTATAGATGTTAAGAATGGGAGGCTTACACTAAGAGTGGGGGATGACACTATCACTTTCAACTTAGATAATGCCATGAAACACCCCATGCTAGAAGAGACATGTCATAGAGTCGATATTGTGGATTTGAATGTTGATGACTGTCTTTCTTTGTGTTTGAATAGGGATCCTCTGGAGATCGCCTTAATTTCCAGCACTGCTGAAGCTGGAAGCTCACGGAGTAAGGAAGTAGTTGAGATGGAAAAACTGCTGACAGGAGAGGAATGTGATTTACAAAAGGTGTATAGCTTAGGTAACCCCCCTAAGGTTACCGAGGTAAAGAAACCTGAACTTAAACCTCTCCCCTCTCATCTTTAAGTATGTTTTTCTTGATTCCCATGAGATGAATCTTGTAATTGTCAGTGCTAACCTATCTGAAAGCCAACTTACTGATTTGTTGGTGGTTTTAAAAAGACACAAAAAGGCTATAGGTTATAGCATTGATGATTTACAAGGTATTAGTCCTGACTTTTGTATGCATCGTATCCACTTAGAAGAAGACCATAAACCTTGTAGGCAGAGTCAGCGTCGTTTGAACCCCACTATGCAAGAGGTAGTTAGAAAAGAGGTGCAGGAATTGTTAGATGCAGGAATCATATATGCTATTTCTGACTCAAAATGGGTCAGTCCTGTTCAGGTAGTCCCTAAGAAGAGAGGGACTACGGTCGTCACTAATGAGAAAAACGAGCTCATATCTACTAGACTAGTGACAGGGTGGAGGATGTGTATTGATTATAGGAAGCTTAATGTAGCTACAAGGAAAGACCACTCCCCCCTTCCCTACATTGACCAAATGTTAGAGCGTCTAGCGTGTCATAAGTATTTTTGTTATCTAGACGGCTACTCGGGATTCTTTCAGATCCCCATTCATCCTGACGATCAGAAAAAGACTACCTTTACATGCCCTTATGGTGTCTTTGCTTACCGAAGAATGCCTTTTGGGTTATGTAATGCCCCTGCCACCTTTCAACGTTGTATGATGGCTATTTTTTCTGATTATATCGAGTCTATTATGGAGGTCTTTATGGATGACTTCAGTGTTTATGGGACCAATTTTGATAGTTGTTTAGCTAATCTAACTAAAGTCTTACAACGTTGTGAGAAAAGTAATCTTGTGTTGAACTGGGAAAAGTGCCACTTCATGGTAACTGAAGGGGTGGTACTTGGTCATTTTGTGTCTGGACGAGGCATCCAAGTGGATAAGGCTAAAGTGGAAGTGGTTGAGCAATTACCGTACCCGGTAAATTTTAAAAGTGTTAGAAGTTTCCTTGGTCATGCGGGGTTCTATCGCAGTATTATTAAGGATTTTTCAAAAATTGTTCAACCATTGACTAAGATTCTCCATAAGGATGCCCCGTTTGTGTTTACTGATGAGTTTGTTAAGTCTTTTGATAGGATTAAACAAGCTCTAATCTCTGCTCCTATTATCCAATCTCCTGATTAGACATTGCCGTTTGAGATAATGTGTGATGCCAGTGACAATGCAGTTGGTGCTGTTTTGGGGCAAAGGAAGGATAAGGTACTACATGCAATTTACTATGCTAGTAAGACTTTGGATGATGCGCAAGTTAACTATGCTACCACTGAAAAAGAGTTACTTGCGATTGTCTTTGCTTTAGATAAGTTTAGAGCCTATCTTGTGGGTTCTAAGGTGTTAGTCTACACTGGCCATGCAGCACTGAAGTACTTGTTGGCTAAGAAGGAAGCCAAACCTCGGCTTATTCGTTGAATCTTGTTGTTATAAGAATTTGATTTGGAGATCCGGGATAAATCAGGTGCAGAGAATGTGGTTGCTGACCATTTGTCTCGTCTAAGGTTTGAAGGGGGAGATTCCATCCCCATTGATGATTCGTTTGCTGATGATCATCTCCTTGCCATTACCATGGAGACTCTGTGGTTTGTCGATTATGCCAACTTTTTGGTTGGGAGAATTATGCCTCCGGGTCAATCTTATCAGCAAAAGAAGAGGTTTCAACACGATGTCAAGAGGTATTTTTGGGATGATCCTTATCTATTCCGGGACTGTGCCGACAGCATTTATCGACGATGTATCCCAGAGGGTGAGGTACATGTCATCCTTTCTCATTGTCACTCTTCTTCATATGACGGTCATCATGGTCCCTCAAGGACATTTTCTAAGGTTATGAAGTCGGGTTTTTATTGGCCGACTATTCTCAAGGATGCTACTACATTTGTCCGTTTTTGTGACGCATGTCAACGGACGGGTAATATTTTGCACAGGCATGAGATGCCTCAAACGGGTATTTTGGAAGTTGAGATATTCGATGTTTGGGGTATTGACTACCAAGGGCCATTCCCATCATCCCATGGTAATCAATATATTCTAGTAGCAGTCGACTATGTCTCCAAATGGGTAGAAGCTATTGCCACTCCTACTTGCGATGCCAAAGCAGTTGTTAAACTGTTTCAATGGATCATATTCCCACGATTTGGGGTTCCTCGTGCTCTCATTAGCGATGGAGGAAAGCATTTTAATGAACGTCATCTTAACACTTTACTGAAGAAATATGGCGTTACACATCGTCGGGGGTTAAGTTATCATCCGCAGACAAGTGGCCAGGTGGAGGTTTCTAATAGGGAGATTAAGTCTATCCTTGAGAAAGTTGTGAGTAAATCCAGGAAGGATTGGAGTCGTAAGCTCGATGACACTTTATGGGCTTACAGAACTGCTTTTAAGACTCCAATCGGTGCTTCTCCATACCGGTTAGTCTATGGCAAGGCGTGCCATCTACCGGTTGAACTTGAGTATAAGGCTATGTGAGCCATTAAAGAGCTTAATATGGATCCCTCACTGGCGGGTGAGAAACGACTTATGCAATTGAACGAGCTCGATGAGTTTTGATTGCATGTCTATGATAGTGCTTGGGTTTACAAAGAGAAGACCAAGAAATGGCATGACGAGCATATCCTGCAGCGGGAAGTTAAAATTGGTGATAAAGAATTATTATTTAACTCTCGTTTGCATTTGTTTCCAGGTAAACTCAAGTCCAGATGGTCGGGACCGTTCACAGTTACCGAGGTGAACAAGTTTGGGTCGGTTACGCTACAAACCGATAAGGGTGAAATTTTCAAAGTCAATGGTCAACGCTTGAAGATCTATTATGATGGAGCATTTATAGGAGTGATAGAGGTCGTCGACCTTTTCACTCTTGATAAATCACCATGACTTTGAGGTAACACGGTCGTGCAGGACCGATATAAACCAGCGCTACCCGGGAGGCAACCCGGCATTTACTTGTACTTCATTTGTAAATTTTATTTCAATTAGCTTAGTTATTAATGTTATAGGTTAATTAGATTTAGTTTGGATAGTTAATATAGGTAAGCTTTATTGAGTGCAGTGAGGGAGCGATCTAACAATTTTATTGAGTGCTTGCATGTAATAAAATTGGAAGTTGCCTTAAGAACGAAACGAAAGAAAGAACAAAAATAAGAAAACGAGAAAAACTTGGAAATTTGAGGGTTGCTCGATCGAGCAGCGTCGATCGAGTTTTACATACACACAGTTTATCCGAGAAATCGAGCAAACACAAAATTATGAAATTTTTAGGTTGCTCGATCGAGCAGCCTGACTTGATCGATCGAGTCGGCCGGCCCAAACCGGTTCTGCGTTCTTTAAGTCAGGTTTTCCCCAATTCTTCCCTTTCTTCTTCCTTATTTCGGCTCCTTCTTCTCTCTCTCACCTTTATTCTCTCTATTACCTCATTCAAACACCTTCAGATCATCAATTAATCATCATACTAGCATCAACAATCATTATTCTACTTGTTTTAAGTGCAATTTGAAGAAATTGGTGTTCTTGCTCCCTTATTTTGCCCAAAACGTGAATCTAGGGTTTGCTTCTTATTCTTCAATTTTGTGCTTTTAATTCATTGTTTGTTACTTTCTTGCTTCGTTCTTTAGTAATTAATCACCCTTGCATTACTAATTGCTCCGTCTTACTTACGTTTTAGACTCAAAATTTGATTTTTTTGAATTAGGGTTTGATAATCCGTCTTTTTTAGCATATTGTGGTGTTTGTGTGCCTTATTTACTTCCATTCGTAATGTCTAGACAAGTAGGAAATAGCAAGCGACGTAGGGAACCCCGTCTAATTCGACAACCTCAAATAGAAGCGATTCCTAGCAACCCCACTTACCCATGGATCGTTTTTAGCACACAGGACCAACATGATCACTTTGTTATGCTTATGGGTCGTCATATGGACCCTACTCGTTGTGTGTGCCCCACCCTTCTCGGTTCCCTCGGTTTGGGTAATGTTATTTTTGATATGTTTGACCGAATCGGGTTTGGTGGGTTATATTCCCTCAATGAACTTTCCTATCGACCACTGACCCTTGAATTCTTTAGTTCCTTCGATTGGGACGAGGTAAATAGGCGTGTGTCTTTTCGGTTGCTCAATAGGGATCTTGTGTTGTCGTATGTTGAATTAGCTAACCATTTGGGTCTTTCTCTTGATAATGATGATGATTTTGTTTCTATTCCTTCCGGCTTTCAAGCCGTTGATTATTTTTCTCTTTTTACTGGTCTTCCTGAGCCGCGTGTCAATGCAATGGCTCTCAATGATGTGCAACATCCTTGTTTAAGGTTGTTTTTGCGTTTCTTTAGCCTTATTCTGATTGCTAGGAAGGACCTTAGTAAATTGAATTCTCATGAGGTTTTATTTCTTGCATCTACCCTCAACCCCCAACATGAGAATGTTTTTCATTTCCACTCGGTCGGTTTGGTGTGTTATGCTTTCTGAAGAGTCAATTCCCCTACCCAGCATTCTTTAGATTATGGTGCTTTAGTCACTAGATTGGCTAGGCGACTTGCTGGGTTTGGGGGAGACCGTTGATACACACCCTTGACCGAGGTACATGCCTCTAGGGTTGACAAGGAGTACTTGCGCCACACACTTTGCTGGATTAATGCGTTAGGTAATGCTCGTTTTCAGTGGCGAGTACGGGGGTCCCAGTGGATAGCTCTTCCCGACACCGATAACCGTCTACCTTCTACGAAGCGGTTGTCTACCCATGATCCTGAGATTGGACCTACCCCTCCCCCTCGTTCTTATGTGGTTCCACCTGAGCTTATTTTTACCTTGACCGAGACCCGTCGACCTCGTCGGCGGATCACTCCTTCTTCTTCTGCTCAGACCACCACCACCCCGACTCCACTCTCTGCACCCACCTCGACTCCGTACCCATAACCTTCACCTGCTTATACCTATGATCCGGCTTTGGAAAGGGAGATTAGGATTCACCAAGGCATTAATAATGACCTGGTGATGAGGGGACTTTGGGAGAACCTTATGCGGACAGATCTTAATGCTACTGTTGGTTGGACTCCGCCGAGCTACTACCGAGGTCCGGGTGACGAGAGTGGTTTGTTCGATAATTATGGGGTGACTCCTCAGTAGTTTTCCCAGGAGTTTAGTCACGATTTTGGTTGCCTGGGTCGTCCGTGGTATACTCTTATCCGACCGGATGCTCCGGTTGGTGGTTTTGGTGCGCCATTTCGGGCCTATTCTTCTGGTGCTGCTCAGAGGGATGATGATGAGCAGTAGTGACAGCTGGTCACTACGCCCCCATTTTGCAGCTGGTTTGGGGGAGACTATGTCTATAAAATCTGGTATTATCTATCCTTGTACTTTCTTTTATTGTATTTTCTTTTAGTTATCCCCTTTTTCCCTTTGTTAGGTGTGTCCTTTAGGTTGCTGATGTTGGTTGTTGTGTGATTGCTGTGCTGTTGGCGTCACAATGAGGACACTGTGACATTTAGGTTTGGGGGAGAGTCTTTATTTATGCTGTGTGTTTATTTCCGCTATGTGTTTATTTAAAAAAAAATCATAAAAATTGAAAAATTTACAAAATCCAAAAACATGTTTTTTTTTTCATTTTATTAGGTCGAGTCTTGGTGAAGTTGAATAACAATGATGATAATTGTCATTGTTTCTGCATTTGAATCCCAAATAAGTTGTCAATGTACATTGTTTTGACTTACTACTTTTGAAAACAAAGCTCATAGGACAAGTTTTGACCATTTTTGACATACCTTATGCTAATTAGATTTGGCCATTTTACTTGGTAAACCACTTAAAATTCTGAGGTCTATAAAGCTTCCTAGGCCAGGAACATCAATAAACTGGTCTTATTGTCTTTAGGCTTGAGTGTGGTACTCCTTGTGGAATATGTAACATCAAATTGCATAAGTGTGACATTCGTTTCTTGATACTATACACGTTCGTCTGATAAGTGCATGACCATTTTTGACATACCTTATGCTAATTAGATTTGGCCATTTTACTTGGTAAACCACTTAAAAAGACTTGATTTTATACCCTTATTATTGAGTTCTTTATGTTTAGACAATTTGAGCCTTTTGTAGCATGTTTTATAACTTATCTAATAGCTACATTCCTAGAATTTGCCTACCTTATCGGGACAGTCGCAGTTGCATGTTTTTTCTTGTCTACTTGTCTACTATGATTAGGTCGGGATTTCAAAAAGAATATCAAATGTGTGTAGCAAGTACATTGGCATTTGTGTCATTTATTCTCTTTGTTGAGAAATGTTATGGAGCAAAAGATATATGAAAGAAGAAAAAAATGAAAGAAGAAAAAAGAAAAAAAGAAAAAAAAAAGAAGAGAAAAAAAGGAACAAAGAAAAAAAAAATATGTTGCTTCATCGAATTGTTCAAGGGATAATGAAAGGAAATATACTAGAGTCTAATGCATTTTTCAAAGAGCAATATCGATATCTCTCTCGTGTTGTCAAAGTTTAAGATGATTTCTCTAGTCAGGTATTGATTTGTGCTAGTCTTGTAGATTTGTTTTGGTAAGTGTCGCTGCGACTACCGGTCTTAGCCCCATATTCCCATACGTGCCTTAGCACAATCCACTTCTATACCTTCACCCATTAGCCTCCCGTGTTGTCTTGGTTCATGTACTTTATAGCGAATGCGTATTAGTTGGGGAAATTACTATCACATTAGAATGCATGCATGTTTCATAAGTTGAGTGAGTGTTTATATTTCTTTCTATCTTCACAAAACTCACCCTTACATAAACTTATGAGTGCATGAGTGAATCCGCGAGAATCCGACAAATTGAGCCTTGCAAGATTGAAAGGTATTTGGTTTTTGTCTATACTACGGTATCATGTAAAATCTTGGACTATGAGCTGCGTTTTCTACTTTCCCATGCCTTTAAATTTGTTTTATTGGTACAACTTGGTCATTACTTTGTTATAGATCACTACAAAACGAACTCGGGAAACTGACGGAAAAAATCCGTCAGTAACACCAAAAATCCGTCAGTAATTTCAATTACTGACGGAATTTCCGTCAGTAACACGCGTCACTTCAATTGGTAACGAAAAAACGACTTCTAACGGAAAATCCGTCAGTAATTGAAACTCCTGACAGCTTACTGACGGACGTTTAGTCAGGCAATTCAATTGGAAAGTCAAGATAATCTTGACTTTCCTGACGGAAATTCCGTCAGTAAGTCAAGATTGACTTGACTTACTGAAGGAAATGCCGTCAGGAAAGTCAAGATTATCTTGACTATTTTGACGGAATTTCCGTTAGTAAGTCAAGTCAATCTTGACTTTACTGACGGAAATTCCGTCAGTACTTAATAGAGCAGTGGCTGGATACAGCAGCCTGCTGTCCAGCCACAATGCGTTTTTTGCATTGTTTTAAACGGTGAAAATTTCAACAAAACCTGCAATACAAAAAATACATACGTTCACCGCAAAGCGGTAATTCATACTCACATAGACCGCATGGTCGGGAATCAACAAAAGGTAATAAAAATAAAGGGAAAGATCGATGGAAAATGGAAAAAAAAATTCATTACATAAAATGTTAAACAAATTCATACAACTTTGTTTTTACAAGCTTACAAATTCAACGGGTTCCCTAACTTAGGTAGATGATAAATTACTAACCTAAGGGGGTAACGGGAGCTCCTCCAAAACTGTGCCCGTCGTCCGCGTTGTCATCTCTTGGACGTGGAGGAGGGACGTTGTTGCACAACTCCGGGGGAAGAAATCTCATCATAGCCGCTTGCATGGCAGCCATTTGCGCGGCTTGGTGATCCATTTGTTGTTGATTTGCCCGTACTTGTGCTTCTAGGGCAAGTCGGGCGGCTCTCTCATGTTCTCGTTCATTCGCAAGTGCATTCAATTGCTCCTTCATTTGAGTATTCTGACTTGCGAATTGAGTGTAATATGTAGGATTGTAAGAGAAAGATGCGCGTGCACTTTTGTTGCATGGTGGATCATACCACACTTGTTTCCCCTTGTCTCCTACCCCGAATAGCCTTAACTTCTTATCGAATCCGTCTACCGCTTTATAGTATGCACGGAATTCGTCTGGGGTCTCGCCAGTTGGCGTTTGCTGACTCATCTCCTCGGTGTAAGCTTCCTGAACCCACAAAAAAGAAATTATATAATTAAAAACATTAAGTAATCAAAACAAAACGAAACTAATAAATAGTATTAAAATTGGATATAAAAAAAACTCCTTAGTTTTATTAGACAAACTTACGTTTGTCTTAGCAGCTCTAGGGTTAACTCACTCGCCCTTCTTGTTCTTTTTTGTTTTCTCAAACAACTTGTACGGCGTAGGATTAACCTGAAAGTATTATAAAAACATTAAGTGATATATCGGCAATATTAATCCTTCATAATTAATATGCAAATTGTATGTGAAGTAAAAAATAAAGGACTTACCAATTCTTTAAACGCATCAGCACAACTCTTCTGGCCTAGAGTATGGGTGCCCACCGCTTTCTCGCCACCTGACCGTCTATTAGCCTTGTTTATGTTAGACTTCTTGGCGAATTCGGGATCGCTTTCGGGCCTATTTCTAATGCTTTTCCACCAACTTTCAGGCACCCAATCCGGCCTATTTTTGTTATACTTGCAGCCATTAACAAGTGAGGTAATCCGCCTCGTGACCTGTTTCTGCCAGTCGGGTTTCGGGTCGAAGTTCGGATCGACCGAGTTCACATGATTCTATTTCATCATAAACAACTTGTTAGTAATTGCTGAAATTGTATAACTACACTTTTTGAATGAAAACAATTACTTTTTAGTAATAGATACAACCGTAATAAAATATACCTGAAAGTAATCTCACATCCGCCTACGCTGGTAGTGGCTCGCTTCACTCAATTTGGTGAAATATTCTCGGCCTATGGTACGAATAAAAGACCAAGTAACGTATTGCTTGATCGGCTTGTCGTCCCACCTGAAAAATATACATATTAGAACGAACGCGATAATAAAAGATAATAGAAGTTAGCGTAAAAGTGATAATAAAATAAAGTTTGCGATAATAAAAGTATTCTATATATTAATTAGACACTTACCATTGGCTTATGTCAGGATTGCGAGACAGAATAATCCGGTTACCCTCTTGCTGTGTCGTCGGGATCGCCACCTGCTCCTGCTCCTGCTCCTACTCCTGCTCCTGCTCCTGCTCCTGCTCCTGCTCCTGCTCCTGCTCCTGCTCCTGCTCCTGCTCCTGCTCCTGCTCCTGCTCCTGCTCCTGCTCCTGCTCCTGCTCCTGCTCCTGCTCGTGAAAGGCAGCATCCTCC
>JAIUZE010000577.1:0-15109 GCA_022085475.1 Heliosperma pusillum
AACGTAAGTATGTCGGCCTACCTGAGTATACTTTGTGCAAATTTTGTGGGAAAACAGGACACATATTTAATGCTTGTAAGAAGCGGTTAGGTTACTTGGAACAAAATTGTAAGATTGTCAAGAAAATGTGGATTCGAAAGGACTTATTAGCACAAGTGACTAACCAAAAGGGACCCAAGTTGATTTGGGTACTCAAGTCCAAAGTATAATCTGTTTTGCAGGCTAAAGTGAGAGGGAGCAACATGCATTGATCAAAATAACTTTCGTTGCTCAAGATGCATATGAGACGATGTTTTTGACCTCTCACATAGAGCCTACAAAGTTGAGGTGTGATACATGAATTGGTAAGATATTTGAAGTTTAGTCACACTTCAAGAAAGGATGGTAAGAACTTCTCAACTCTTGAACTTAAAGTTAAGCAAACATCTTGAGAAGTATAAAAGGTAGTTGATGTGTAAATTCTTAAGCTTGTGGCTTACTACCTATTATGTTGTATTCTTCATCTTGCTTATCAAGATATCTAACATCATTAAGCATGTGTGCAGATGAGAAGAACAAGAGATAGCTTACGAGGACTTGATGAGTAAAACAGAAGCATGTCAAACAGTTTATTGAACTGTTCAGATTAAAGTCATGTCAAGTTCAGGGAGAACAGAACAGTCAAGAACACTGTTCAATCAGACATCCGACAGTTCAGACGGATTAAATAACAGCTAAATCAATGTGTACGGAGCAAAGTATGACACTTGGAACCACGACCAAAATATCGTTCCGTCATATGAACCAAATGAGTAAGACAAAAATTACGGGATTACGGTATGATTATTATTTGTGTGCCTATTTTTGTGATAACATGAGTACAATTAATATTTCATAAAATCCCGTCAATATTCTATGACAAACTTTTTTCGTGACATGGAAGAAAAAAGGGAACATTTGCTTAAATTTTTGTAAAATCGAAGATCAGTTATCCGACTTTTCACTAAATCTTTAGCAAGGGAACAATTTGAGAATATCTGATTGGAATTTGGTCTATTAAACTGTAGCTCGTAGTTAATGATCCACTAACATTTTCCTCTAGGATTGACTAGAAAAGAGTCATTGTGTCACTGAGTTGGTAATTCTCCATTAGTTATGGAACATGGTTGTAGTTTGCCTAGTCTGGTCCTCTTCTCATAGACTAGTAACGGGTTTGACAATTCGATGTTTGTACTTAACTTGCATATCCACTCTGTTCTCAAATAAAGGCAAAATCCAAATAACCAAAAAAAAAAAAAAAAAAAAAATAAGCCAAAACAACCCAGAACTTACGAAACCAAAATTGGACAGTCCTCTGCACTGTTCAGTTGAGAACCTAGAACCCAAACCTTGTTTTACCAAAACCTATCTACAATAGATAGGAAGCACCAAATCAATTTGCCTAACCATTTAACCTACAACCCAAAACTAATTTATACCTTCACCTAATTGATTTTGGTTTGAGTATATTGCACTTGAGTTTCTTTTATTCGTGCCATTTTTAATACGATAATGATATTTGCACATGTTTTCATTTCGCACTTTCATCGGGGATTTTTGATGATGCTATAACTTTTTATGGAGATTCTCATTACAATATAAGTTCTTATGAGAAATGAGAGAGAGCTCAAAAAAAATGATGAAAAAAAAAAATGATGAAAAAAAAATGATGAAAAGAAAAGGAAGAAAAAAAGTGAGAAAAAAAAAACAAAAGTGAAGAAAGGCGAAAAAAAAAAAGGGAAGAACGAAAAAAAAAAAAAAAAAAAGAAGGAGGAGGAGGAGGAATATGAGCACTATGTGATGATTTAGTTAATTCCTCATTGATTTCAAATCTCCTACGTTTTTCATGTTCTTCAAAACTTCATATGCATGTATCTTGATCTTTTGCTACAAAATTCTTTCACGAAGTTTAGATATCTCATGTTATCTTTATACTCATACTCATAGTCAATTCTAACTTAACATAAACCTTCCCTTACCCTTCATAACTTGCCCTTCCTCGACCTATCCCTTTAAATCAGCCTAACCCATATATTGCCTATTCTTTTTTGTGGATGTGTTTGTATATGGTGCTCTCGTTGGTTGTTTTGAACTAGTTATTATGATGTCTATGCGGACCGTGTGTCGGTATATATTTCCTTGTCTTTGTGGCAATGGGTGTGCGTTGACTATTTTGACTCTCTTTCTCTTTTTGATGATGTCAAGAGGGGGAAATAGTGGTGGATCTCGTACATGGTAGATCTCGTACCTAGTAGCTATTAATCTTTAGACCTTTGACTATGAAGTTTTGTTCAGTTAAAAATACCGCAAGCGTACGGGTCAATTGTAGATGCTTACGAGTCGATCTCAGGGAAGTAAAGTTAAGTACTAGTCGAATTAGATTATACTTTAGCTACGAGGAATCAATAATAGAGAATCAGCTAGACTAAATTTATAAGCAAATAACAACGATTTTAATCAATAACTAAAAGGTCTAAGGTTCATAGTCTCGTTATAGGTCGACAAGCTCTACTAAGGATAAATAATTACCAAATCACTACTCGGATTAGACACTACCTAATTTGCTATTAAAAACTCTTCCGAGACAATTAAACTCCCTAATATTGATCAACCTACCTACTTCCATAAGCAAATTAAACCAAGTAGAGGCATTAAGTTGATAGTTGAGTCCTAATTATCAATTAGACACTCCCATGAATAACTAATAATCAAAGATAAGATTAATGTTCTAAACTAAACCGCCTTGCTTCCACAAATTGATTTAGCTTTAACTTGTTATTAGATGATGAACTTGGTGGATAAATCTCGTCACAAAACAATTCTCAATTCCCATTGATCAATTAACTTGCTCCTAGATTCATTCAATCAAAAACAACAATCCAATTCAATATAAATCTTTATCTAAATCCGAGATACCAATTAGGTAATCAAAATAAACAATTCAATTCATGCTTGTCATCCCTACAACAACCCTACGAACCCTAGATGAGAAATTACTCACTCATAATAAGAGAAGACAAACAATTCATAATTAAAACAATATAAGACATAACTAAAAGAATAGATGAAAGAATACTTGTAATTAAAGAACCTGAATGTTGAATAGAACGAAATATAATTGCAATAATCCAAAGAGCGAAATAATTAAATCTTAATCTAGAGAGTTCTTGTAATTAGGGTTCTTAATCTAAGCATAAGATAAAGACAATGTATGTAAAACTAAGTATTCAAGGGTTTTTAATAATAGGTCTTTTATTATAACTTGGAAACTAAGCTAAATTGGAGTTTCCAAAACTCGAATAAGGGTTTTCGCAGTCCCCCCGCCCGGGGCTAATTTCCCCCCGCCCGGGGGAGTGCTTCTGCCCAATTGCGGCTTCAAGTGCCAGTTTACCCGTCCGGGGCTAATTTCACCCCCGCCCGGGGGAGTTCTTCTTTTCTTTTCTTCATAAAATACTTCAATCTCTATGCTCATGACATCTAAGCCTTTGTCCTTCATTCCAATGTCCGAGAACTCGTTTCTCATCACTCCTATCATGGATACATTTCCAAGGATGGTTCGTTTTGACCTGAAACAAACACGAAACATACCAAAGCGTAGTATATATCGAAACATGACGAAACCATGCAAAACTAGCCTAAAATCATATCAAGGGGAGTCAAAATAAGCCTAATTAAGCTACTAAATACACGTAAAATAACCACTTAACAAATTCCCCCAAGCCGAAACCTTGCTTGTCCTCAAGCAAATACTCAGCAAACAATCAATAAATAGGAGGACAAGATAGTGAAATGACTAAACAGCTCAATACCAAATGCATTACCCTACACGAATCTTGCATCATACATGTAAAGGCCTCTTCCCTTGATGAACCAAAGGGATTGGTGAAAATACAAACATAATTAATGATCATAAGACGGTGCAACACCCCACTCCATGCTCAATCCTTCAACCGTGCAATACTATGTACTAGACGCTCACAAGATGTCACTCATCACACATAGAACAAGGCAATTTTTATTGTGGCACTCACCTATTCAACCTGCAGGAAATGTGCAAAAATGGCACTACGCCCACAATAAAGAGTGGAATACCCCTCCAATTCTCATGCATTCAAGCCAAACAAGCGAGGCAAAGGGTTGCAACGGGGCTTAGGTTGAAGGGTAAAAAGTGGCAACATATTTGGATAATGTGGAGTTAAAAGCCGGTAGTCGCGTATTTGTACTTACCAAATGAATATCCAACATTAGGAACCCAACATCACTAAGTAGACAATGTAAGACAATCCGGAAAGAGCTAAAACACAATGGTGAAATGACCTTATACCTTGTAACATAAGGAAAGTGACAAATATGCTAGAAAATCACTACTTCCCATTTAAATCCCATTAGACACAATTTGTTTATCATAATACAAAGCAAACTCTAATCCAGATATAAACCCAAACCTTAACTTAATGGACTATCTCTTTCTTGATCATACATAAAAATCTCCATATCATTCCCGCTTTTTTTTTCTTCATTCATGTCTTTCTTTTCTTTTCTTTTTTTTCATTCTTTTTTCATTCTTTTTTTTTTCTTTTTCATATACATTTTTTTTCTTTCTCATCAACTTTTTATTTTCATGAGAGGAACGACATGGGATAAGAGTAATAAGATACACAAGTCCAAAGAATAAACCTCATGCTATCAACAAGTGACATATTAGACTAGACAATTAAACACCCTTACCCACCTTTAGTAGCAAAATAACCACAAAAGTACTACACACGACTGACCCGGCTAAGGTCGGAGGTTTTGGAATGTAGCTATATAATGTGGGTTAACCAAAGAAAATCAGGCTAGAAAGGCTCAGACGGGCTACAAGCAGCGGATTAACTCAAAGGGTAATAAAACAAGTCTATTTGGCCATGTGGAGTTCAAATTATAACAGAAGAAACATGCCTCATAACGCAAGATAATCGAATGCACAAGGAGAACGGGGGAATACGCCACACTCAAAAGCGCATCCTGGAGGGAAACTACTCATAAATCTTAACAATGAGACCGGATACAGGTACGCCGGTCTTGGAGGCTCTACATCCTCTCAGTTTAAGTAGTTATGCCTAATACATGGTGTGGTCAAGGATCTCGCGCCCCGTGAGGTGTCACGGTGTCAAGACTCATCTAGTAGTATTTTCGAGTTGTCTTAGAAAGACAACTAAGGCCTAAAACATGCAATTAGCAACCTTCAAAGGTTATCAAAATGGAATGAGACATAATCAATGTTTAAGCATAAGCCAAATCCACTAGAAATAAGATATCAATATTTTTTGGATTTTTAAGATTTTTTGATTTTTTTTTTTTTTTGAAAGAAATGCAATGCGATGAGAAATGCAATACGATGAATGAATAAACTACTAACTAGATAACTAAAACACACATATATATATCCTCCCCCAAGCCTAAACGATGCAGTGTCCTCAATGCATAAGAAATTCAAAACATGAGACAGTAAACAAAAGAAGGGGGTAGGGGGTTTGACTGACAGCATGGTCAACCACGCTCGGACGAGCTAAACAGATCTTTCATTATTATGTTTTAAAATGAGAAAACGAAAATAAATACATACCTAACTTGGGTTGCCTCCCAAGAAGCGCTTCTTTAACGTCATTAGCTTGACGCTTTTGCAAATTATTAACCTGAATTGCCCTTAGATGAGCGATAAGCAATATCTGGTGGTACACATCCATCATCGATTAACCTTGCTTTCTCTTTCACCTTGGCACGCCAAATTACTTCTCCTCTGGAATGATGTTGACTAGTGTCGGTGGGATGCACCAGGCCTTTACCTTGATCCTTCAAAGATGTTGATCTCGCTACCATAACCATATAATTTGTTTCAGGGGGTTCTACTGATGGCTTAACAATCTAAGCGCAAACATTGTTAGTAGCACCAATAGCAGGACATGGATTAGAAATGGGGAAAGAGACTTGTGGCTCAAATAGTTTGAAGGTCAGACTTTCATCCTTAACTCTCAAAACTAGTTCACCTTGTTGCATGTCTATCAATGTCCTACCTGTGGCTAGAAATGGTCTCCCTAAGATTAAGGGTATTTTATTGTTTTCTTCCATATCTAGAACATGAAAATCCACGGGAAAAGTGAACTTATTTACCTTGACTAAAACATCATGAACTACCCCAATGGGGATTCGAATAGTAGTATCTGCCATTTGGAGTGACACCTTAGATGGTTTAAGGTCCTTAAATCCAAATTTATGAAAAAGGGAAAGAGGCATCAAATTTATACCAGCACCAAGATCACACAAGACCCTCTCAAATTTCATTCCATTTATCATACAAGGGAGAGTGAAACTACCCGGATCCTCAATTTTGGGTGGTAAGTTATTATTTAGCACAACAGATGAACAATCTTCAGTTAATAAAACTGTTTTAACAGACTCAAGGGACCTCTTCTTAGATAAGAGTTGTTTTAACAACTTGACATATGAAGGCATTTCACTAAGAAGATCAAGAAAGGGCATGTTAACTTGGAGTTTCTTGAGAATTTCAGAAAACTTACCATACCGTATTTCAAGTGTTGCTTGGGCCAAACGTTGAGGAAACGGGACCGGCGGTATATAAACCCTTTCATTTGTACCTCTGTTACTAGAAATCTTTGGAGGCTTAGCATGTGCTTGTTCCTTATCAGCTTTCTCCCCCTCCAGTACTTCTCTCACAACCTTCCATGTTGACACCTCTAACTCTTTCCCATCCCTCATAGTGATAGCATTGCACTGAGCTTTAGGGTTCAGATCAGGTTGCCCTGGAAATTGTCCTCGAGGTTTCACCAAGTGATTGACTTGTTGGGCTATTTGAGCAAGTTGAGTTTCTACCATTTTATGTGAGGATTTGAGTTGAGAAATCGATGTAGAAAACTCTTCATTTTTCTGGTTTTGGTCTCGCATGTATTGAGATTGTTGAGACAAAACTTGCTCTAACATCAACTCCACATTGGATTTTTGAGGAGCTTGAGGTTGTTGAAACTATTGTTGTTGGTATTGAGCATGTGATTGCATGGGCAAATGTTGATAAGACAGTCGTACTTGGAAACCAGGAGGTTGCTGATAAGTCTTAACCTATTGTTGGGGATTCTGGATGTTGCTTGTGTTTCCATATGAGAGCTTAGGATTATGAGCCCACCCCGGGTTGTAAGTATTTGAAATGGGATCCCATTGTTGCTTCCCATTAAGAGCGTTCACTTGCTCCATCATTGAAGCATTCACACATTCAGAAGAATCATGCCCATTAACCCCACAAAGTTGACACATGGATAATGAAGAGCTAGAACCATTACTCAACTTGACATGAGCTACTTGTTGAGATAGGTTGTCAAGTTTGGCTTGCATCACACTAACAGAATCATCAGTGGCTCAATCGAGTGTTAGACAACCAGTGATAGAAAATCCAGAAGTTGATAATAATCAAGTAGATCATTAAGTAAATGAGGATCATCCAGTTGATCAAAATGTTGATCAAGATCCTATAAGGAGATCTACTAAAGAAAGACGGTCAGCTATTCCTGATGATTATGTTACGTATCTACAAGGATTGGATTATAATGTTGAAGTTGATAATGATCCTATGTCATTTTCACAAGCTGTAAGTTCTAAAGATTCAAACTTATGGATGGATGTTATGAAAGATGAGATGAATTCTATGGCATCTAATCGGGTTTGGGATCTCGTTGAATTGTCTAATGGTGTAAAACCCATTGGGTGCAAGTGGGTCTTCAAGACTAAAAGAGATTCACTTGGCAACATCGAGAGACTTAAGGCAAGACTTGTTGCTAAAGGATTCACTCAAAGAGAAGGAATCGACTACACGAAGACTTTTTCTCCTGTATCAAAGAAAGATTCTTTTCGAATTGTCATGGCATTAGTAGCTTATTTTGATTACGAGTTACATCAGATGGATGTGAAAACGGCTTTTCTCAATGGTGATTTATAGGAAGAGCTTTATATGAACCAACCTGAAGGATTCTCCACTATAGATGGTGAGCATTTGGTTTGTAAGCTAAATAAATCCATATACGGTTTAAAACAAGCTTCCCGCCAATGGTATAAAACGTTTCATGAAGTGATTTCTTCATTTGGTTTCGAATAAAATATCATGGATCAATATATATATATCTTAAGGTCAATGGGAGTAAAGTTTGCTTCCTTTTGTTGTATGTGGATGACATTTTGCTAGCAACTAATGATAAAGGGTTCCTACGTGAGGTGAAACAATTCCTTTCAAAAGAGGCATATATCAATAAAGTACTTGAAAGATTCTGGATGAAAGATTATTGTTCACCAAGTGTAGTACCACTTGTGAAAGGTGACCGGTTGAATTTCGACCAGTGCCCTAGGAATGACATTGAAAGAGAACAATTGAAGAATATTATTCCCTATGCTTCAGCTGTTAGTAGCATTATTTATGCTCAGGTTTGTACCAGACCTGACATTTCATATGCGGTTGGAGTGTTAGGAAGATATCAAAGTAACTCAGGTCTTGATCACTGGAAGGCTGCAAAGAAAGTGTTGAGATACCTTAAAAGTACTAAGGATTACATGCTTATGTATAGACGGACTGAGAATCTTGAAGGGGTAGGTTATTCCGACTTTGGCTATGCTGGCTCCATAGATTCACGTAAATCCACGCCAGGATATGTGTTTATGCTTGCTGATGGAGCTGTGCCATGGAGGAGTGTGAAGCAAACCTTGACGGCTACTTCTACTATGGATGCTGAGTTCGTATCTTGTTTTGAGGCTACCTCGCATGGTGTTTTGTTGAAAAGTTTCATATCTGGGCTAAGAGTTATTGACTCTATTTGTAGGTCATTAAGAATGTATTGTGATAATTCAGCAGCTGTGTTTATGGCTAAGAATAATAAGAGTGGAAGTCGAAGTAAACACCTCGACATAAAGTATCTAGCCATAAAAGAGCGTGTTGAGGAAAAGAAAGTGATCATTGAACACATTAGCACATAGTGTATGATTGTAGATCCCTTGACTAAAGGCATGCCAATTAAGAGTTTCATGGATCATGTAGTGAGAATGAGACTTGGTTCCATTATGTAGTACATTCATTCAGTTTTTGTAGAAACTTTTATTATGTTGGATATTTTCTCATTTGGATTTATGCGCATATTAATGAGTTATGTTGAGAAATATCATTATTGTTTGAACCTCGAGTTAATGTAGGGTTTATTCATTAAGTCTAATGTGTGTGGTTTGAAGGACTTAATATATTGTGATACATGGAAAATTAATTCTCGTTATAAGGGAATTCGTCGCTATGATCCATATGTTGTGTCTCTTGTTAAATGGACCAAGTGGGAGAATGTTAGATATTTTCCATAAATAAAATATATATTATAATAATATTTAATTAAGTTATTTTATGGAAAACTAATTTGGTCCATTATGTGGTGGGATTTACCTAGGATTCCATTCTCACTATTATGTCCGATAAATTTACCACTCACGTTTTAGGAAGTTTTCCATTTGACTCTTTGATGGCAAGAGTCTATATAAGGGACATATTGTTTTGACATAAGGTTCACCAAACCTACCTCATACAGAAAATACACCATCTAAATTGTGAGGCTGAGGGATAGGAAACCAAGTTAGATATAAGGGATTAATATATTCGGGTTTATTTATTAAGGCGGCTCAATTAATTATAAGTAATGGCTGGAGGTAAGTAATCGATCTATTTTATCGCTTCCGCATTCAATTTATACATGTTCATTACTACAACATGTTAACTTAGTTATAGAACTTACACTTATATACTCAAATAGGTGACTGTGATTAGTAAGCAATACACAACGGTGCACAATACACAGCGACACCATATCGGGTTCAATAGAAGCGTGGTTATTGGCATCGTAAAAATGTATGCACAACTATCCAAATGCTTTAAATAGGATTGCCACTTGCCCGACCCTTAGCGCGGCGCTATAAAGCACAACAAATAAATATAGCGCCTCACAAAGAGCAGCGCTAATTTTAATATATACTGATGCTAACAAAAACCGTCACGCGAAGAGTTAGTGGCATAGGCAAAGCCGGCGCTATTTCTAGCGTTGCTAAAGGTCAAATAAAAGCGCCGCAAAAACTGTGTTATCAAGTAATATGAAGGAGGTTCCATCTCAAAACCAATTGATATTAGTAAAATACCTCGTGCCCATAAATACTGGTACACTCAATTTTGTCTGCATTATACAAATTCCCTTATACCATCCCACTTGTTAAAGTACATAAATAGATATCATAAGGGTAATTTTGTTTAAAGTAACAAAATCTAGTGTCCCGGTATATTTTGCGAGTGTATTTATGGGCACTCTTATTTTATAAAGTAAATCACCCCCTCCTTTATTTTCTTTAATATAAAACCATGTTTATCAATGGTGGGGGATTAGGTCTAGAAAGAGGATGAAAGAAAAAATAATATTAAAAAAATTGAACACAAGTTCACCTTCCCTGCTTTTGGGTCCTCTTTCCACCTCCTTCACCCTTTTGATCTCCACCTTATGTGTCATATGTTTATTGGTCTTTGTTGTTAATTAAAATAGTTTTTAAATTTGGGTGGGGTAGGATAGAGGTGGAGTTAAAATATGTGAAAGGAGGGTCTTGATAAAGATAGTTAAAGTTAAGGTGAATTTAGTAAAATGCGTTGTAAATAAAATATAATTTTTAAATATTAGACCATGATCAAGTTCACCTATGAATAAACATAGTCTAAGAGATCTACATGCAGTGGTGAAGCTAGGGGGGCTAGCAGGGGCGGTCGCCCCCTGACGGATGAGATTTTCGAAGTTTTTAGTCAAATTTTTCGATTTTTTTTCGAGTTTACCTTATGTTATTAGTCGTTCGCCCCCCTTAAAATTTTTCGCCCCCCTAAGTTTAATTCCTGGCTCCGCCACTGCCTACATGTAATATATTCACATATTCTTATAGCAAATGCATTTCTTGAACTTCAAGGAAAGGATAGAAAGAACATCCAAGGAAAAACAAAACAACACAACTAAGGAATACAAAAGGTACGATTTAAAAAATAGAGTAACGAGTGTACTACGTAATCCCATATTTCTGTGATGATCTAATGTCCAAAAAATACATATAACAACGTACTACTACGTATAATACCTTACTATAATTACATCAATAATTAAAAGTAATGATTAATGAACATCCTGCTTAGAGTGATGCAAAACAGAACACATGTAATAAAACGTATAAAATGATTAAAATGTAAGCCTGATGAGAAGAAATGAAGGAAGCAGCAGCATTGGATTCATAGAAATAGTAGTATGGATAAGGTGGTGCAGAACTAGCTGGATTAATGACATAAGGAAATGAGACTGGTGGAGAAGGTGCATGGTCATTGTCACCACTGCTTTTAGGTGGTCCACCGGAGGGCGGCGGAGGTGATCGTGGGGGTGAATGGACTTTCGGAGTAGGCGAGTATTGGGATGGCGGTGGAGGCAAAGGTAGGAGTGGTGGTAGGGGTGAGGGTGGTAGAAGGGGTTGGATGATAATAGGTGTAGGAGGTGTATACGTAGGTGGTGCATGTGGTGGCGGTAATGATAACGGGGTGAGTGTCGGTGCCGAGGGTGGTGGGGGTAGTGGCTTGATAGTCACAGTTGGTGAAGGTGGTGATGAGCAAATGGTAGGGCAAGTCCCACATTCACTCACACAAAATTGGTTTGCTACATTTGTAGTTGAATCTTGGCATAATATTTTGGCAACAAATATAGTTGTAAGAATAATAAGTGGTAGTGCATTCATTTTGAAGTAAAATGTATTAAGATTGTATGTAAGTGAAATATGCATTACGATTGTGATTGTGGGGTTTTTATTACAAGCGTGTAGGGGGTGCTTTGGAAAGTAAAGGGGGTTTTGGATGCTTCTTGTAAGAAAGGCAAGGTATATGGAGGCTGGAGCCTTTTGCTTTTAGAATGTAGGAAAGCTTGATTAATTAAGGGAAAGATGTACCCCAGTAAACTTTGATGTGGTGGAAAGAATTAATTGTTGTTTAACACTATCCCTAGGACTTATAAATACATGAATTTGCAAAGAGAGACCCTAAGCCTTGCGTGAGACGGTCTCACGATGTAAAACAATCCACTTTCATAAGAACAACTCTTTTACCAACAGCGATAAGAGAACATTTTTCTTCTAGAATCGGAGCGTGTCACAGCGTGAGACCGTCTTATTCTAAAATTTTGTTAGAGAGATATTATACTCCCACTCCCGCTGTTTCTTTTTTCCAAAAAGTTATTGTCCTGTAAATGTCTCGAAATATATGAATTGTTTATATTGAAAAAGATATAGAGAGTAGTAAAGAACTTTTTGCCATTTCTACAAGTTATCCCTTCACGTTTAGAAACATTATATAATACCACTAACCTTTATTATAGTACCACCACTCTCGGCACTGCTCTCTACCCTCTAACAAACAACCCTAGATATAAGAACTTGGTTAGAATTGTAGGGGTGTTTGTCATAGGAATATAGGATAGTTGTTATGCTCAAGAACTCAAGTGAGTTCAATTAGCTGGTGATTAAGGTTTGAAGTTGAATTGGATGGCTAAATGGTGGGAAAGGGTTTTAGGTGGTTATGACTTATAAATGTAAGGGATGGCAGTTGACTCTCTCTCTCTCTCTAACTCTTTAGAGAGAGATTTTCCTTTCAAAAAAAACCCTCAAACTAACCCTAATTAATTTGATCCGCCGCCGCCGCCCCATCCCCATCTCTCTCCCTTTTGATCCGTCAACCCTTCACCGGAGATGTGGCTACTATTGCCCCATTTCCGGCGGTCCGATTCTTTTATGACGAAATCAGCACCGATTCTACCTCTTTGTGAGCATCGGATTCTGCCATCGCTCCGCTCCGTCTCTTCAGATTTGACCAAACTTCCTTCCTCCTCATGTTGTGTATCTTTTATGCATGTTGTCCGTCTCGTTTCCCGACCGCTCCAGGGTCTTGTCTTCGGGATTTGATCCAGTCTTTTGCTCCCGTGGGGATACCGGAGAAGTGTTTCCCCCTCCCCTCGCCCCTTCCCCCACTTCTTCGGTTTGTCTCCCCTTTATGTTGTTGTTGTCTCCTCCTTGTATGGATGTTCATGTATTTGATATGGTGTTCCCCTCTCCCTTGCCCCTTCCCCCACCTATTGGTTCATGGTTGACATGCATGGTTTTTTTTATGGGTCGGTGTCGGGCTCTGTTGTCTGTTGTTGTCGTCGGGAGCATTTATGGATCTTCTTTCGAGTCTGAGTCACTTCTGTTTTGGGCGGGTTTTCGGTTTCATGTTTCCTGTTTTTTGTGTGGTCCTCGTTGTGTCACGGATTTTCATTGTTCGTGTTTGGTGGGTTGTGTTCTTTGGTTATTTTCTGAGCTTCGAGCGTTTATTAAGTGTTTGGCGTCTTCATGATCTTATTCTTCTTTTTCGGTAAATTGGTGCTGCTATTTTGTCATTGATGTTGAATCGGTTTGGGTAAGGATTATCTGGGTTGGGTGATGGCGTTGGTGGGGTTGGTTGTGGTGGTTTCCAACCTTCTTAATGACGTGTGCCTTTAGAGTCCCTCTTTTTCCGTTTCTGCTAATAATTAACTCTTGGTTAAGGGTGTCCTGCCCCTTAATCTTTGGGGTGATAACTAGTTTTATCGTATTACTAATCCTATGGGTCATGGTAGCTTTACATTCGACTTGTGTTGTGACTATCTCGAGTTGGCCTTTTGAGATGTCGTTGGTTAGGAGGTTGTTTAAAATGGCTTCTCTTTTGCGACCTATATATTTACTCACTTTTCTTGGCCATGGGGTTCTTGTCCACAGGGATTGTGATTCAAAGTGTAGGAGGTTTCTCTCCATTCGAGGCCAGCCTTTTTGGACGGCATTCAACAATTTATTTCTACGTCCTAATGGCGTAAGTGCACTTTGCTCTCTCTCGGTGGCCCAAGAGACTCATTGGTACCCGGATGTGACACCCTCAAATTTGCGGAAAGAAAAAAAAATAATTTAAATAAATAAACAAAGGTGTCATAAATAAAAAGGTTCATAACAAAAGGAAAATAATATTATACATAAGAATTATACAAGACGGGAGACATATCTCCCGTATAAATACGGAAATAAAAGAATGTATAATAATATACAATCTAAGAACCGAATATAGGTCCAAGGTCAATACTTCGCTCGCTAGCTCGTCAATGTACCCCAAATATGCATTCACCACCTGTTCGACCGCATTAAATATAAACACGGAAGCCACAGTCAGTGGGGAGTAACTCCGAGTTCTCCCAGCCACGAAATGTCGAGTTTAATAAAACATGAATAACATAAAAGCAATGTATATGGCAAATACAAAACCTTAACACATATGATATGCTTTTCATGTTATGAAACAATTAACTAACATATAACCTATCATGTGAAAGCTATCATGTGAATCCGTTATCAATCTATAGCAAGAGTTAGGGAAGCTGGTATTTTAGCTCAGAGGTTACCTTTAAAACATGGCCATGATACCCTCGACCCTAATCAACACGTAATCATGTGAATCAGTTAACAACCGGTAATCCAAACTTTATCAACCTTAGCCGGCTTGCATCTCACCTTCTAAGATTCATAGAATCATACAAACATGAAAGACCAATACTTCTACAAACAGGCATAAGTTCTTAGTCCAGTCAATAGAAGACTTCTATAACTCGAGTCTATACCACGAGGTAGGATATACTTAAATATTTAGGCTCAGCGGTCACGCTAATGACATGGCCAAAATACCAAGCACACATCTGGGCTCAGCGGTTACCTTTACAACATGACCCAGATCCAAAGCACATATCTTAGCTCAGTAACATGGCCAAGATACAACTCTACCCTAATCCTAGACTGCGCAGACCCAGAGAAGTGCGGAAAAACATCGCACCCAAGACTCATCACATGAGTACCCCTAAGGAGATCCACCAAAGGGTTGGCTAGTACTTAAGCTGACTCCATTCCCCAAAGTGGAAGCAATGGCCGCCATGCCCCGACTTGGATATAAACCCACCAAGCCGGG
>JAIUZE010000577.1:15129-87532 GCA_022085475.1 Heliosperma pusillum
CTTAAAGTCAAGAAAGTTTATGACGACTTACAAGTCAAAGAAAGGTCAATGACGTACTTAAAAGTCAAGAAAAGTCAAAGACGACTTAAAAGTCAAGAAAAGTCAAAGATGACTAAAAACGGGATTTTCATGAAATCTCTCAGAAATTCCAAATACGAACTCGGAATTTCAAAATACGACTCGAAACAATAAATTCTATTTTAAAAACTTAACCTTGCTGAAAAGTATCCTTAAGAAATTTTATTAGAAAAATTGGGTACTTTTCGGGTTGTTACAATCCGGAGGTCGTGAGTCATGTAGGGGATAAAGAAGATGGAGACTCATTGGTTCAGCGATCCGTACGCCACCAACACTATTTGGTTTCCCAATGTAGTTACTATTTCCTTTTAGTGTACGGTTTTATTATAATAAGTGCATTTGACCATATGAGTCAAATGCCACCTGTATAAGAATATACTTTACCGTTGCCAAAAAAAAAAAAAAAAAAAAAAAGACTTATAAATGTAAGGAGGTTTGATATGAAATGGTTAATAAGAAGTTAATTACGAGTATGTACTTGATTAAATAAAAAATTGTTAAATATTCAGCCATTAGTTTTAAACCCGTGCAGAAAAAACACGGATTGTAATTAATAAAAGGCGTTATTATTTATTATATAAGCATGTAAATGAACATGATTATACTTGATTTTTGTTTATTGTTATCATAAAACAAACAACAACTTGAATGTCTTCAAGTAAAATATAAATATAGTTTACAAGATAAATTTTAAATTTACGATCAGTTAAAGATTCGATAAAAAGTTAATATATTTTGTTAATATAACATGATTTTAATACATTCAAACCAATATAATAATTTAAACCAATATAATGAACAAAGAAATATCTTATATCAACGGGAATGAAAATAACTACTCCCTCATATCCAATCCAATGTACCCAATTACTTTTTAGAGGTCAAACTCTCAAAAGTTTGACTATTTATACATCGGAAAATATAAAACTTTGAAAGACGAAATTAACATATTTAGTTTTGTTACGGATATATCTTTCATAAAATTATTTTTTAGTAAAAATATTTTATATATAAAGGAAGAAAAACGCGGTCAAACCGTTACCTCGAAGACCACCCAAAAGCAAATGGGTACATTGGATTGGATAGGAGGGAGTATATATATGTTCTCAGAAAACATGTCTTACCCTTTCACATTTAGAGCCCAAAGTTTCAAAACATTATATGATTTCTTACGGAATATACACTATATGTTTTGAAACTGATGTTATGATTTTTATATTAAAAATTAGTATTAGTAATTTTGTAATTTGTATGTAATTATGTAGTTTCTTTATAATATTCATAATTGTAATATCTAAATTTTGGAGTGTAATTTTAATTATAGGGAATGTAATAATTTATGTTTTATAATATCTTCTTACGGATGTGCAAATGAGACTAAATAATGATATAAAATTATGTAACTATTCATTAAATTTTATATTTAATAAAATATAATGTAGTGTAACAGATTGATTTAATGAAATAACTAACTAAATTAATAAAAGTAGGAGGAAATAAATACTAATGAATGAAGGAGAGAGACAAATTAATTTTAAGCAAAAACATGAGGGGTCTTACATCACTAAAAAATTTTAAATCATTTTTTCTTCATCGACCAATAAGAATGCTTTAAATGTTTTCTCTTTTATGTATAGTAAATGTCATAATTAACGGAATAAATTGACGAAATAGAAGGTTAAAGGGACATTTGATGTTTAACAACAAAAGTTAGAGGTAGCTTATTTGTTTTGGAAAGTAGAAGATTATCATTTATAAATCGCAAAAATATAGGATTACTGTGCAAGAGAAACTTTTACAAAAAATGTTGAGAATTAATTTCATCATAACTAAGGGAAAAATAATACTTTCGCCGTCACCATGAATAGTTTACCCTCGCTTTTCTCTGTCTACAAATAAAACGAAGTATCCGGCCTACCTTTAACGAGGCAACATTATCGGTTGGCTCACTTCCTTACGTACACACGCTTCCTGCACTCGCTTCGTCCCAAGACCTACTAGGAATAATAGAATATAACTATAATATATGGGCATCAACCATAACCTTAAGGTTTTGGTTGAGATGGTTCATCTATCATGGTATTAGAGCCAGAGTGACCGAAGGTCACGTGTTCAAACCCTGGCAGCCCCCCAATATCTCACAAACTCACCAAGTGGAAAAAACCCGCACATGGTATGGGGGGTCTGTGCACTAACCAACCACTCTTCAAGCCCAATGGGCATTCGAGTGAGGAGGCATAATAGAATATAACTATAATATATGGGCATCAATCATCACCTTAAGGTTTTGGTTGAGATGGTTCATCTATCAAGGAATAGGCGCATTTTGTGAGGAAAAGATAAAGTAAGTGTGAACTATTGACTGAGACGGAGAGCGGTGAATTTGTACTTCATTTTGAATAAAGAACTGATATTGTGAATTTAACATCTGACACTTTTTTATATGGAGTATAATTGATCCCAAATTATTACAAGAATTTAATTATCATGTTGTTGTTAACACTTTTTATCCCTTTTATGTAGCCTTTTCTATTAACTTGATGCTTTGTTTTTGCTTTGATTATATTTTTCTTTTGAATATAAGTGAAGATCCCAACAACGTTTATCATAATCACGCCATGTTTTATCATTAATTATGACTTGGGCAATGGTAAGTGGTAACATATAAGAAGTTCCATATTATATAAGGAGTTCATTAACCATTGAATTAGAAAATAAGGAGTTCATTATATGAAATTGGTTTTTTTTAGTAAGAAACCAGTTTATAAAGTATGGAATTTTTATGATTGACGAGGAATAAAATGTTTTATGATTAATGGTGTTTATTGATGTATCAATAAAAAAAATGGTATGAAACTACTACCATTCCTATTGTCCTTAGACCTTTTGTTCTCTACTTCTCCTGATTTGAAGAAGAGGTTAATCCAACTAGTTTAATTCACAAGCATGTGGCTTACTTTTTTATTAAATTTTAATTCATGTTCAGTAAGTATGAATTGTGTTACGTACACGAATTATGTCTGCCTTTTCAATCTAACAAAAAAAAAAAAATAGGTTGCAAATGTTTTAAAAACATATAAATTGGCTAGTCGATTCAGTTACAAAATTTCACATGATTAAATGATAAGTGAAGCAACACTTACAAAAGCAACACTTTTCATTTACAGGATCTAAAACTTTGCATGAACAAGAAAAATATAGAGTTGCATGCAGCATTCTCATATACTTGTACATCCACTCAATAGCGTCACGAAGAAACTCTTGATTCATCTGAGGAATGTGATGCTGAAGGACCGGTTTGTCCAGACTGATCACCAACAATAAATTTAACACTTCAGATTTCAACAAATCATCAACAAGCTTGTCTCGTCTTAGTGAAGACGGGCACTATCTGTTATAAGCTGAATACGGATAGTGCCTCTCTACAATATTCAAGCGATAGTGACCCAGTTGCCCTCCCCAGGCCACTTGCATATTGTGAGAGGGGCACTATCCGTATTCAACTTAGGATGGATAATGCCCGTCTTCAATGAGAATTTGTGATAAGATATATAGAAGTAAGTGATATCAAAGTATTTTGAAGAAAAGAAAGTTTTAAAAAATGATAAAAACCAGTAAAAGTATCAACCTGTGCTGTCTGGGATGATCTACTCTGTGAACCTGATGACATAGGAGAGCCACGGCGTGATACCGGTGACGAGGTTGTTGGATGATACATGTATAAATGGTTGGCATCATCGCTCATTCCAATCTCCCTCAAGCGGTTAAGTTCAGGCAACACAGAAGTAGCAAGGTCCGGTCTATCCTTTTTCCTTAGCTCGCAACATTTTAGAGCCACTTTAGCAAAGGCCAAGGCTTCTTCAAGAGGCCAATCATGTATAGTCTTGTCTAGCATATCGTTAAATGTTCCCTGGTCAATTGCCCTCGAAACATGATGGCTTAGACCCATGGGGGGCTTGGCTGTGATAATTTGAAGCAGCATTATCCCAAATGAATACACATCCGATCTGGTGGTTAACCTTCCTGTCTGCTGATATTCAGGGTCAATGTAACAGAATGTTCCGGCAGCTGAAGTCATGTGATATTGTGTCACGCTGTCGGCTATAGACGGTGGGACCAATCTTGCTAGACCAACATCGCTAATTTTGCTAACATAATTTCGGTCTAAGAGAATGTTTGCTGGCTTAAGATCACGATGCACCAAGGGTTCTGGCTTTGCTTGGTGAAGAAATGATAGGGCAGTTGCGATTTCAGCAGCAATTTTGAACCTGATTCTCCATGGGAGAGGAGGGGTCCCGCCTTTTCGATATAGCCTGTCTTCTAAGCTTCCGTAGTTCATGAATTCATAAACCAAACACCCATACTCTGGACATGCACCTAAAAGGAGCACCATATGGGGATGTCTCATGCAGCTTAGAACCTCAACCTGCCATTTATTTTCGAGGGTAGAAAACATATATATAAATTACTACCCTTAACTGTCCCTTCACCTCAAAAGAATGTGTATAACCAAAAAGAAATCCTGATTTACCTCCTGCTGAAACTGCTTACGTCCTTGTGCAGCATCGGGTCTCAAAACTTTGATAGCAACAGGTGTGTGATCAAGTGTACCTCTATAAACAGGTCCATACCCACCTTCACCAACCTTATATTGCGATGCAAATTTATCAGTGGCAACTTCAATCTCATCAATGGTGTACCTCCTATATCGTACATCGTTATGAGCCAATTGACTTAGTGCCCGATTCTTCTCTTCTGATTCTCGCTTAGCCTTCATTTCAGCCAACTTTCTTCTTTGTGCTTCTTTTTCTGCCAATCTTTGAGCTGCCTCAGCAGCTTCCATTGCAGCTCTACATTTAGCTTTCTCCATCTCAACGATGGCTAGAGCTGACTCCTCAGATAGCCTCGCTTGCTCAATTCTTCGAACTTCTTCCCTTTTCCAGTCATTAAGCTCCTTAGCCTGAATCACTTACCAAACCATTATGCTATAACTTCCTAGTTTTCTACTTAACTTACAGATTTATATAAATATATCTCACGTGACCTTCAGCATTCGTTCCTCAAATATTACTGATTTTGAGGAACGAAAAGAAAACTGTGACAATATAAATAGCATGAATGTGGCAGTACAAATTATAATGAAGATAATCTATGATTGTATATGGATTCACCTTTTGTTTTGCTGTAATGGCCTCTTTGCAAGCTGTACTGTACATATCCATAGTTTGCTTTAGCTCGAGCCTCAAACGTCTCATTTCTGACTCTAGATCATGCTGAAATACAAACAAAAACATAATACTTGTCTGAATTATCAATAGTTTTGTTATATTTTAAGACTTTTTGTCATCAAACTTTTAACAAAACTGAAATAGAGTCAAAGTAGCATGGTAAACACTGTGCAATGTCAAATGAGAAGACGATGTTGAGATAGCGCGAGTATTTAACAGTTTACTTACTTTGGCTGGACTTTCATCCCTTCTAGAATCACCAACAAAAGAAAAGTCCAAGTTCTTAGCTGAAATATTTAGGGAATTATGAAATGCAAAAGGGTCCAGAATATTATCATCATCTGATAACGAACTACGACAACTTCCCGGACCACTAGATGGCCCGCTAAAGATGTCAATACTCTCCATTGATAGATTGGACGCCTTTAGTGAATTGCTCGGTAAAGTCCGACCACGTATAGCTTTAATACTTTCACTATTTCTTTCGATGTTACTTCTATCCGCTCCAATGGTATTTGTTCTGAGGCAAGGCGTTCTGAGTAAACAAAAGTTTTATGTTAAAGGTTATAACTAAACAATCTAAGCATCAGAAAAGAACTTATATGTGTAGACAGATAACAAGTTTTATTTCACTATTTATTTCGATGTTACTTCTATCCGCTCCAATGTAGTAACGGTATGTACATACTTACCTTGGTGTAGAACCCTCTTGGGGTGCATGTTCAGCAGAAAATTGGTGGTGCATCATAGGCGAAGCTGGAAGTTTAGGTGGGGTGGCAGTATTTGCTATAGGGCGTTGTGCTGATCGAACACTGAGCACCTTTGTCTTTCCAATGACATACACGGAGCAAAATTCAGGAGCGGATTTGGATATATGGCTCGGTATATCAGGCTTCTTAAAAGTCCTGTTGATAAAACATATAGTTTGAAATATTCATAAACCTACTTGGTTTGTACAGACGATAAAGTAGTAAAAGTTTTGTTCAAGAGAAATGAAACAAAACTGACTTTACAAGAGCGTTTCTTGAAGAAGCGCCAATGACAACGTTAGTGATGTAATTGTTGCTAACGTAATCTATTATAGCTCTTCCTACGTCGGTATCTTCCAGGACAACCTCTTTCAACTGAACCTGGTAAAGTTGACAGTAAACCATGTCATCTAGTTTCAACTTTGAATAATATTGTTGCAACAAGAATTGAAATTAGCATGGTTTCCGTGCCAATAGAAGCATACATTAACACGCTCCCTTACACAAATGCCCATTGGGGTTGAATATTGAGGTAATCGTAGGCCTCCTTATACGTGGTGCTTAATATTCCACTTTAGAAATGGGGGGATCGGAGGTGAGATTTGAACCTGTGGCCTTTAAGTCACATGGCTCTGATACCATGTCACCGTCTCAACCAAAGGCCTAAGCTGATGGTTGGATCCCCAAGATCGGTTTTTATGACAGATTGTATACGGAAATACAGGTCATAATTTCAAGTTATAAAATAAACTGTTACTCACATAGGAATGTGTTTCTTCTAATATGGTACAAGAAAATACATTTACATATATACAGAGTATATATATATATATTTACCGATTTGCGAGCACAAAATCCTCGATAAGGGATGAAAATCTGTTGAGGATCAGGTTCAAGCGGGCCAGAACCGCCATCTCCACCACCAACTACAAACACCAATAATGAATTCATTCTTTAAAAACACAAAAGTTCATCAACCAACAATGCAAATAATTCACTAATATAAATAAAACAAAACTGTCAATTAAATATAATTCACCCAAACGAGATTATATTATATTACTAGAATCTATACAATCAAAAGAATTTCTTAACCACCCAAATGACATTTCTATACCAAATAAAAGAGATACCTACGATTTCTTTGTTTAACATGGACCAAAATAAGGAAATTGCAACCATTCATGAGATGATCAATAGCCCATTTGACAGCATATTGACTGTGTTTGTCCTTGTCGACCGCCACCGCCGTAGTATGAATGGGCATGACTCCATCATCGTGAGCCATTTTGTGCCCACCGTACTTTCGACAAAATGGCACAAACAAATAATACTTCTCGTTAATGTATTATGTGTTGGAGGAAAAAACAATAAAGGAAACAGGGGAAAGGGGTTAATGGATGAGAGCGAAAAGGGGGTTAAGTAACTTTTGAATTATAACCAAACAAATTGTTTTTTTATAAGAAAATTAATAATATTTTTTGGCAGGAAATAAATGTCCTCGAATATGGGTTAGACTTGGTACAAATTTTATTTTTTATATCCAGCTTGGTTTTAAAGATGTTTTTTCATTATAAAAAAAAGAGGATTTTGTTGTGAAACAAAGGGAGAGATAATTATAGAGAGAAGGTAGAAAGAAAGTAAGGAAGACAGATCTGTGTTATTATTCCATTATTATACACATACAATAGGGGTAGAGTTTCCCTAAGATAATACTCCCTCCGTCCCGGTCATTTGTTTATCATTTCCATTTCAGGGTGTGTCATTCATTTGTTTACCTTTCTATATTGAGAATGTTTTCTATGAGTAATTTGATGTCCCAATGGGACTATTGTCCACTTGTTATCCACCAAGGACCATCACAAATGGTCCCCTACCATTTCCTTAATAATTGTGTCAAAAGCAAAGGTAAACAAATGACCGGGACGGAGGGAGTATATTCTAGTATTCTATAAGATATGGACATCCATATAATAATATTTCATAACACTCCCCCTTGGATGTCCATTACTAAAGAACATGTCTCGTTAAAAACCTTACTAGAAAAATCCTATGTGAAAAACACTAGAAAGGAAAATAGTACAATAATCTTCAAACACACGCATAACAAGCTGCCTCGTTAAAACCTTTCCGTGGAAAACCCAGTGGGACAAAACCATAGATAAGGCAAAAGAGTACAGCGCGTGCTACTCCCCCTGATGATAACATGACTGTATATAACTTCAAATGAATCATGTTTTGACGTAACTTCTCGATCGTTGAATAGAATCCATTGTAGTTGATAAACTTGATATCTTCATATACTTGATAATTTCAATCTTCACATTGCTTTAGAACTCACAATTCAGATGTAGTCATTCATGACAACTCTTAATCTTCATTTAAGGTAATACACCAATAATGAGAGAAAATAATTTTAATTCTTCTCATAACATGACATAATATTATGTCTAAAACAATTGTCATCTCAACAATCATCACTATAGCGTATCAATAAATGCGCTTGTAGTGCTACCTCGTTAGAAACCTTGATAGGAAAAACCCGTTGAGACAAAAAAACCTAGTCGAAGGGAAAAAGAGTGTAGCAATCATCCATATATTGGATCTCTACGGGAGAAGCAATCAAATTGTTGGATAATAATAATCCACTAAATAGCTTCAGTAATTTTCTTTGTTAAATCATTGGATTGACATCCTCATTGTAGACTTTGACTACATTATTTTTCAATCGTTATGATACTTCTGACCATAAACTCATTTCAAGTGTTTAACAAGAAACTCATTCAGGTCTCAATTCTCATATGCTCAAACTTCAGGTTGAGACATCAAATAAACTCTAAAGGAGTTTTGATGTTCCAATTTGGAACTAATCACGATATCTCTTCAATCATATTGTAGAGGTTTATATATTTTGTCACGAGTTCTTAAAACTCAATTGATCAACCATTTAACAAATGATGATCATTCATAAGAGGCTCCTTCAGGGAGATATCCTCACAGGAGTAAAATATACTTCTCCTTTAAACATTTATCAAAGTAGAACAAGATAATTAATCATGTGCATGCAAATGATATGTAACTAATTCTAAACAACATAGTCTAACAATAATGCAATAATAATAATGTATATACCAAAACTAAGATGCAATGTTGAACTTACTCTCGATATGCACATGATAATGACTAAAAATGCAAATTGTACAGTTTCTTTTACAATATTCATAATTTCAATTGACTTCAGGTCAATAGATGGACTTCAGGTCCATGAGCTCATTTATAATCAAAGATTATATGTCGACAATCAAAATTAGGACTTGTCATCGGTTATCATTCAGATTTCTATGTCACTTAAGGGACATACAAATTTCTTTACTCCATAAGAGTACCAACTGCTCATACTTGTCATTTTCTTATTATTTGAAATATGTGAACCGATATGACTTCCACACTACATTTCATGTGTAGTTATTGTTCAATTTGACAAGAATTTCAATTTTCATAACATATAATATTTATGACTAATTTATAGCACGCTATACCACAAATAGGGCTAATCTGTCTATAATTAAATCATAGATCCCAATGTAATGTCACATTTAGACAAGGTGATCAAACTGGTATCATAATACATCTTCATAACTAAATGAATGTCATCATTTTTAATTTTATGAACCTCTATTTGATGTATTTTATATTGAAAACAAACCGCTGAACTTCAGGTTCAGTTGAGGATAACATACTTGTCTGTTTTTACCAGCTTTTCCTTATCATTCTCCCCCTAAGGTAGTAAAAACTATCAATAACACATAGATTTTATGGGCAATAAATTATTATATTCACCTTAGATCTAAATTTCTCATATCACCGATGAGAATTTATATGGACATTTTTGTATAATAACAAAATATTTCGGGGAGTAACTTATAAATATATAATACAGTTGGATTTCTAATGTGCCGAATTACAATGCCCAATTTGGGAGATCAACGATTTTATATAATAATCAAAATGTGATTGCTGATCACAAGAACTACTCAGAAAAATCATTATGTGGCTACAAGCCATTCAATAAAGTGTCAATCCATACACGAACATTTTAAGTTCTTTATTTAACTTCTGAGTAATGTTTATATCTCCAATATCAAATATACTCAATCTCACTGTAGTGTCTTGCCTTTAATGAAATTTCTACACGAGAGAGTTTCAGCACTTCTCTTTTCTCTAGGATAAACTTCAGGTTTATCAAAACGGATATAATAAGAATCCGGATGGCGTCAATCGTTACATCTCAACAATTTAATGTCAACTTTCTTAGTTTGCCCAAAAATCATGGCAACTTACATAAGCACTTGGTCGTGTCTAGATAGTATAATTTATGACACGCCACTTTCTAGTTGACAATTCAACATGCTAAACTTCTGGTTAGCAATTTCGCATATGAATTCAAAATAATTCCTCTGTATCTGGCCCGATAAAATAGATGTGACATAAGACACTAAATAATGTCTTATTTATATTGGCAAGACTAAAAATAATATCGCAATATTCCTTTAGGGAATATTATACATTGCTCTTTCTTGTAGTATGAACACAAATCATACATCAAAATTCCTTTTAGGAATACAAAACTTAACCGATTCTTAAAATAATCTCAGTTAAACTTAATTAATAATGTATTAGTCCCGTCAAGGGTGGTGGTGAAATCAACGAATCATAGTGATCATTCTTTTCATAATATTAAATAATTGATCACATGTCACTTGTATACGAGATACTACACATAGTGTTTTAAGCACTTACACGATAATGTGTCTACATGACTATATTATTTGTATGAATGACAAATATATTTCATACTCACAACATGATATCTCATTCGCTTCAGGGAATGATTTTGATTCGATTTGATATGATTCTCAACTTTTAAGAGTATCTCATATTTTGCAAATATTCATGTACAAACATTGAGTTTATTCTTAATTATGATATTCAAATAATACTCACTATATGAAATGTGAGAATTTATAAACATTGTGAACTTCAGGTCACAGTTTCAACATCTGTAAACATTATGAACTTCAGGCCATAATTTAGTATATGTAAACACTATGAACTTCTGGTCATAGTTTCAGTATCTTTAAATATTATGAACTTCAGGCCATAGTACGAATATTAAAATTTCAACTCGTATATCACTTTTCTTTTCTCATATCGAATTTCGAGTATATCTGTCACATGAATCTTGCAATGAACTGATTTGGCTCAGTAAGTCTACATCACTAAGCTCAATTTAGACTTTTTTTTTTTACATGGCTCACCAAACGCCACATTATTAGGCTCAATAATGTCATGTTCTCAATCTCTGCTACAGGCAGAGTTTTTATGAGATGTCACATTCAATTCAAAGAATGGACCAAATTTCAAATCTATTATGCCGTTCAACTTCAGGTGAACAAGAATCAATTCAGAAATAATTTATCCTTTTATAAAGACCGCTTTATCCATTTAAAACCCAAATGCAGTTCATAAATCGCAGCTGTGAACTTCTGGCCACTAGCATTTACATGTGGACTTCTGGCCACTTACACTTCAAAATATGAATTGATGAGACGGTGTTAAATTATTCTTACACACCTTTAAAACCTTGAACTTCAGGCCAAAGTTATAATATGGACATATCTGCTCATCTTTATAAAATAAATCTTTTGGAACTTCAGGTCCAAAAATTATATGATATGTCCTTTTCCAAAAATTAAATCCAATAATATGTAAATTATACAAGATTAACTTAGTTATCATATTAAAACAATAACTCTTCGTTTCTCGATGACATAAGAATATCAAAAGCGGTAAAATTGTAGGCAATTCATGATAATCTGAGTTATTTCCCATACGATCTTTAATATAATTAACAAAATAATTTATGAACAAGTGGAAATAACTGAGCAAAACTGATCGATAAATATGATATATATTATAAACATACAAAATCAACCCATATGTTGTTAAACTCAAGTAACATATCTATGAAACGTACATGAATTGTACGGAAATAATCATCATAGTTCATTAATTCGGATTGTATATATATGCAAACAAGATTATAATCATTGTGATCCTTTATAAATTATCTTCTTTGATTAATTTTATTAGCTATTGGGCTGTTACATATTACGACACATAATTAAGTTTAAAACCCAAACTTACTAAATCATTTAAACCATATGAATCATAATGATTAATGAACTAAGTAAATAATTAAGTATACATGGAACTACGGAAGACAATCACCACATAGCAGATCGATTAAACAATAAGAATCATAATCAATAAGTTTGGTAAGAGATATGACCGCAAAATTTTGTTCTTTTGTTCGTATTAGCAGGTTTGCAGCAATTAAGGAGTATCACATAGTTCATAGTATTAATTAGAACAATGTTACGTGAAATTAATAGTTACCGTACGGACAGGTAAACATAAATTAAATATAAACAAAATATTGATGCAACAGTTGATTGAAACAATCGAGAAATCAATGTTACAAAATCAAGGAAAATGTTTCATATATAAGCATGTGGCAATTTAATATTATGTTTTGCATGCAATAATCGTTTGATTAATTCTTAGTCCTTAATTCGTAGATTCATAGGTTTTCACGAGTAGTAAATCTGTAAACATACCTTAAGTAAATAATAGAATAAGATCTGATATGAACCTCCATATTATCTTATTTGAATAATAATTATTTACCTAATTGGTTAGGCTCGTGATGATAACGTGTTGTGAAACAAAGGGAGAGATAATTATAGAGAGAAGGTGGAGAGAAAGTAAGGAAGACAAATCTGTGTTATTATTCCATTATAAGGGGTATATATACACATACAATAGAGGTAGAGTTTCCATAAGATAATATATTCTAGTATCCTATAAGATATGGACATCCATATAATAATATTTCATAACAGATTTTTACTAAAGCAAATTATGTACCCTATTGTTCGTCAAAACAAGCTTTTATACAAAAAAAAAAAAAAGTTGTTAAATATCATCAAATTGAGTAGTGAGTACCACATCCATAAAATAAATTATTAAATTTGATAATGGATATGAGAATTCATTTTGATAAACATTGTATAGCTCATATTGATGAATAATTGAATATAGTATATTAGTATTTATTAAAAGGGTAAATTTAGTATCGTTCAAGTGTCAAGTATGGTTACATGTGAGTTATACTACGTAATACCGAGTACATTTGCCATTAAGATATTTGTTTGAGTTTGAGGACTCAAGTTTGAGTTGGAACCTTCATTAATAGGGTAGAGACAGAGGTGAAGTCATAGTCCAAGATGAGAATAAGGATAAATAAAGATCTTAATAGCTTGCTTTGGGACGCGTGCACGAGCCTTGGTCAACTAGATTGGTAGCGAGTTAATAAGAAAATTGGATAGCATCTGTCTAGAATTGTGCGAGCAACGCGCAACAAACGCGCGAGCGACACGCGTGCAGCACGAGCCATGCGAGCAACATTCGTCTTCGTGCACGTAAGTCAAGACTCGTAGGTTTTCTTATTTTACTCAGTTTGTTCCAATGATAAGTATTATTATTATTATATTATTACTCCATTACTTACTTTCCTAATCTAATATATTAATAATTACTATATAAGCTATATCTTTAGATTTTAGAAAGGACTTATGCAATATTGAGAAAATCCCTAATTATTATAGATTTAGTATGAGAAACTAAACCTTTCTTCTTTGTTCAACTGTGGAGGCTGCTAATTAATCGATCACAAGAATTGATCGATTATGTGAATGTCTTAGCCATTATATTCAAGTATTGTTCTAGTCGCTTGTTCTTTGTTCCTTTGATTATTACTTTCTTTCATCATTATCCGATCAATAGTGTTACTAATTATTAATCTTGTGCTAGTTTAGATTGTTAACTCGGCTTGCTAGATCTAAATTAAAGTAGCCACATTTATCCTTTTAATTGATTCAGTTTATCATTATTTAGATTTAGGAATATATTAAACATACGATTGAAGGCTTGGTTTACTAAGTACATTCGTCATAAGAGTTCCGAGAAAGGTGCATAATTTATTCATGTCAAATCTCGTCTTCATTCTTATTCTTGCATGTAATACCCCAGTTACCCGGCCCAGGTAATTGGAAGTGCTACCATCTCGGTTTCACGTGGTATTACATATCATGATGTCGATCTCAAAATAATTAGTTTATTTTATTAAATAAAGGTAAAAAAGATATAATTTAGAACTCAAATTACAACTTGACAAAACGACTCAAGAACTAAAGTTCATATACTCAACCAATTGTTACAACTTGAATATCATCCGGGTCAAAGCCCGCCATCATGAGTCCAACAAGAAAGAATCAACAAGCCAACACATGCTAAAACTACTCACCATACGTAGAAAATATCGTATGGATCACGGTAGAGTTACAAAACAATTCCAACACATGGTCAGTTAACATATACATAATCAATTGCAATCGATATCTTAATACAAGCATCACACATATCCGGTGCCATCAAGTAGCGCACCATGTGCCATCAAATAGCGCGCCCAAACCACCAATCGCGGTGCCATCAACCAGCACACCGCTGTGTCCAGAGCACGCCGTAGACACAAGGGGTCTTAGCGTAGCAGGTCGTCACGATGTGCACTATCTCTTTTATCGTGGGACCATGAAGAGCGACCCACATAGTCTATGCAGCCAGTATCCCACTATTGCTCCTTATAAATACCTCAAAACACCATGACCATAGTCACCATGATCTCATCTCCAAACTCCAATCAACATACACCACAGCCATTCACAATATATATCACACAATCAATCACATACACATCAACTGAGTAGGATTTAATTACCTTTTAACATTCCAAGCAATCATCGCCAAATAACAATCCAATCACCTGAAATGGTTTCTTTACGTTATAATCTAATGAAATGATATAATATTTCTGTGAGTTTCATAAACCCGCTATTAGACATTTCTAATAACACATAAAATTAATTTAGTTTACTCATAAACTAGGTCGATCTTATGCATGCATAACTAAATAAGTAAGGAAGGAAAAGAAAGATGTTAGTTTCCTTACAATGGTTGGGTCGAATAAGGGCACAATATTAGGACATCTTCCTAATCTTGTTCTTGAGCTTAAGATGAGGGATGAACTCCTAGTTTTAAGTATAAGAACTCTCCAATAAGTACACCCAAGACTATCCCCAATCTCCACTAATAATATTATACTAGATAATATTAGTGAAACCATTAAATAATATATCTAATACAACTATTACTACACTTAGTAATATATATAGTAAAAATATGAACACAATTTGTAGAAAAACTTCTTAAGCTTTTATTAGAATGATAAGTGTGTTTTTATAAGAGATAAGCTTGATCTATTCATGTAAGATGAAGTATATCTTAATAAGGGGAAAACATCTCCTTATTTAGCACATGAGGACCGGCCACCCAAGGCATGGGTAAGGGTGCACTTCCTTTTTGTCTTTACAAAGCATTAGGTAGGTATCTAGGCTTAGGAATTAATCATATAATCTAATTCTTAATTGGAACACCTATTAAAGCTTAAACCCTACCCTAAACCCACCAAAAACCGGTGCACCCATATAAAATGGGTGTCCATTTTATTATTGTGATTTTGTCATTTGTCACATATGTGATATGTGACACGTGACATGTAATTTAACTTATAAATGTACATTTAACCAATTTAAATGCAATTTCATAACAAATAAATTAAACTTAACTTTTTAAGTCATATTTTATAATCACACGTAAATAAAATGGGTCATCTCATATTTTAATTTACAACTAATTGTAATAATAATCAACCAAGTATGCTTATCTCAAAATGTTTCATAAACATTAAGCATTCTTAGTAATATAACTATTAAATTACTAATATGAATTTTATCTAATCATATTACAATAAGATATAATTCTCACTTATAATATAAACTTGTTCAAATTAAAGGATTAATTAATCTGTATCGTTATACAATTAATTAACTTTCATGATTAGGGATTTGTCACTTCGGTGTGACTTGAAGGGATCAACTGATTACCACCGTCACATGACAGTAACGTCAAACTTTAGTAAGCCAATCGTTACCGATTAATGTTGACCAGTTGACTATTATATATCCATCCCTTTGTATTCTTATTATTGAGATTTAATCATGTGATCGCTCTATTGCCAAGGACACATACTCCAACAATCTCCTACTTGTTCGAGACAAGTGTGCGTCACCAATTCTCTGTTGGAGTAAGTGTCCTCAACAATAGTGCGATCACTTGATTAAATCTCATTAACGAGAATACAAAGGGATGATTAATACAATAATCAACTTATCCACATTAATCGGTAACGATTGGCTTATTAGAGTTTGACGTTACTGTCGTATGATGGTGGTGATCAGTTGATCCCTTGAGGTCACACCGAAAGGACGATTCACTAATCATGAAAGTTAATTAATTGTATAACGATACAGAATAATTAATTCTTTAAAATAGAACAAGTTTGTATAATTAGTGAGAATTATATCTTATTATTGTAATATGATTAAATAAGATTCAATTTGGTAAATTAATTGTTATATTACTAAGAATGCTTAATGTTTATGAAACATTTGAGATAAGCATGGTTGGTCGATTATGATTACAATTAGTTGTAGATCATATTAACCTAATACGAGATGAACCATTTTATTTATATATATGTGATTATAAATTATTACTTAAAATGTTAAGTTTAATTTATTTGACATGAAATTGTATTTAAATTAGTTAAATACATAATTATAAGATAAGATAACATGTCACATGTCACATATGTGACAAATGACAAAATCATAAATTATAAAATGGACTCCATTTTATATGTTGTGGCCGGTTTAGGGGGTGGTTGAGTAGGCTTTACGCTTTAAGTATTGATCTAATTTAGATTAGACAATATGATTAGTAGCTTAAAGACCTATTGCATACCCTAATGCTTTGTGAAGAGAAAAAGCAAAAAGATCACCCTCCCCCATGTAAGTGTGGCCGGTTGTTGTTGCTAGAAATAAGAAGAAGTTTTCTTCTTATTTAAACAACACTTGATCTCATATTTTCATATAACACAACATCTCACTAAATGTTTTTATAGAGTTAGAAAATTCAGAAGTTTCATAGAACTTGTGTTGAAGTATAAACGTCATATTACTAGAGTAGTAATTTTGAAGTGTTGTATACGGTTTTAAGTGTAACACCCGCAAATGTACCATATTTTTATAGTAAAAATATTATACGGATACTTTTCAGCGAAATTTAGTTTTAGTCTAGAATTAAATTTCCCGTGTCTAGTTTAGAATTTCCGAGTTCGTTTTCGGACTTTTCGCGAGATTTCGAGTAAGTTACGTCTTAAGACGTTTATGGGCTTTTTCCATGACTTTTTCCACTTACTCCCTCATACTCCCCTTAAACCCTAAACTCCCTCACATTCAACTTCTCTTCTTCCTCACCAAGTAACCACCCAAAACCCTAACCTCCATATTTGATCAAGCTTATTATCGTCATTACTCCTTCATTTCTCGCTCAAATTCATTAAAGTTCGTCTTAATCTTTCCCTCTCATCGTCCTCTATCTTAATTGGTAATAAAATTACCGTCTTTCTCGCTTTTCAAATTAGCCGTCTTTCTCAAAGGTGAATTATATTCATCTTTTGTTGTCTAATTGTAGGTGGTGACCCCCAAGACCTCGACAAGGACTACTACTTGATAGAAGAGGACCTCGACGAGGATTGAAGACGCAAAAAGGTAACGGTGAAGGGTTACTCGATATCATTACGTGTTTTAATGTGTTTTCTATGTTAGAAATCGTATTTAGAATAAGATTAGTAATCATAGGAATTGTGTTGTTGATGATAGTTGTTGTTAGTTGATAATTGATAATGAGAATTGATGATGATGATGATAATTGAAGTTGGTTAATATTCATAAGTGTTGAAGTGATGATTTTCGTGCATATTGACCCCAGCCGGCCGACTGGCAGCCGGTCAGCTGACCGGCTGGGGAGTTGGCTGTATTTTATTTGTGTTACGTAAAATTTTGGGCATGAAATATGTCTCAGTCGGCCGACCGGCAGCCGGTCGGCCGACCGGCTGAGACACATCCTATGTTTTCCTTCATTTTCTCAAAGTGATATTGGTCCCAGCCGGGTAGCCGGCAGCAGGTCCCTTTGACCGGCTGGGACACGCTGCATTTTCAATTGTTTTTCAAGTGAGACATTGGTGTCAGCCGGGTAGCCGGCAGCCGGTCACCTTGACCGGCTGGTACACGCTGCCAATCCCTTGCAATTTCTTTCTTATGTTTTCATTTATAATATTTCCGATGGTTCGTTTGTCGTATAAATTTACGTAATGACTTTAAATATTAATGTTTCGAATATATGATATTCCATTCGCTTGTATCGCATGTTTTGTGACCGTTTTTCATATATCCCACTTTGAGTCGGGTTTACACATGTTATGGTTTGAGCACTATTTGTTATGTGCTTTGTACTCTCATTCCCCTAGCTACCTCCACGTTCGTAAGGCTGGAATGTCGGAACAAGGAGTGTATCCTTACTGCTAAATTGCATGTGTTAGTGGGCATATGACGACGTTGTTGGGAGGCGAACGCTTTGCGTTGATCGACCCGGCCGTCAAATGTTGTATACTTGCGAGGTGGTGCCATTGCATGTAACGTACCGCTTGTTATGATGTTTGTGCTCTTTTCCGCCTCTTTCGTGAAGGTTGGCCGAATTTGGGGTACTCGGCGTCTATGATTGACCGAGTCTTGGATGCGAAATGTCATCGCTTGTCGAATCGAAAAATGTTATTCCGAGAGTCTGGCCAGGTTTAGACTAGGATCGGATATTTATATTGTCGTCCTACCAGGAGGAAATTAGTCTACATATACGAAATGTATTGAATCGTGTATGCGTTCAGGGAAATGTTTATCCCGTGGATGCGATTTTAATCATACTTGCCATGTACACGGTGCTAGTGCGTGTCATTTACCGTGAGAGATGTTGTCAGCGTATTTGTACGTTTGGATGGATGATTATATGATTGTTTATTTGTGATCGCTGGATGACTTGGCATGGTTTGTTTGTCGAGTCTCAATCTTATCAAACTTATGCCGCTAACGGTGAGATGCAAGCCCTAGTGAGTGTATGGTTGCCTAAGAGTGTCTTCCTCGAGTCTATCTATAATATGATGGTTACGGTTTTGTACTTCATGGATCGATATCCTTATGTATTGAAATGCCTATTTATCCTTCTCGTACTTCACATGTATAATTATATATGCATGCTTCTACTTTTGTATTTCCGTTTAAGTATGTTTATTGTGATATGGCTGGGAGAACCCGGAGTTACTCCCCACTGACTGTGGCGTTCATGTTTTTCATGGATGAACTGGTTGCTTGATTGGATGGCCTTTTGCTTGTGGTATTTTGGGTTCGGGTGTGAGCTAGCGGGCGTTGGCCTGGATGAATCACCTCTAGACGTTGTTTAGCTAGTTTGCTAATAACCTTGATATTTGATAACATTTTGAGAGACTTCGTCTCTTTGTAGTATATTCTATTTTAGTTTGTATATATTTGACATTCCTCGTATTTTTATCTTAGCATGTAAAAAGTTTTAAAATAACCGTATTTTCCGTTATATTAATCACATGCATGTATGTTTTATTTCCGCATTCGCGAGGGTTGTCACATTAAGAGTACTTGACTATTGTACTAGTAAATGAATAGTTGAGTAATTCAAGGGATAGTGTAGGTGCAACTTATAGGAGGGTTCTTACTCTTGGAGCTTTTGGAAATTCATCCTAAATCATCTAGCTCGAGAACAAGTACAAGAAAGAGTGTAGGTATATGAACCTAACAATTGTGAGGAACACTTTTCTTTCTCTATTTCGATTTATATAGTTTGCATGTAACTAGATCTTGGAAACTAATTAAAGAGTTAATTAATATTACTTAAGAAATGTCTTAAGTGTAGGTATATGAACCTAACAATTGGTATCAGAGCTTAGGATGTTGCATGGAATCGGTTTTACAAAGTTTTTACGAGTTAAAGTAACAAAATAAAACTCAAAAATTATTCATTACTCAATATTTGACAATAATTCAACTTGTTGTTTTATAATTGCTCATATTTAGCCTTTAAACTCATATTTTAATGAAATAAATCCAAATTTAATCACAATAATTTTGAATTTTAAATTTTAAATTTTTGAACATTCTGGAACATCACCATGACACTCATAATGTCGAAAATCAAGGTTAAAAATTTCGAATTATTATTTTTATATTAATTTTTTGTTTTTGAGAAAAATAGGTTGCGTTTTATCGGTTTTATCAAATAAAATACATAAAGCATGTTAAAATTAATCTATTCAAATTTTAAACTTAGGATCTCAAAATTGGGACACAAATGCAACCAAAAACAATTTTTTCATGCCATAAAATTTATTTTAGCTAGTTTTGCTAAAATAATCACTATTTATGTCATTTTTACATTAAAAATTCATAAATCATGCAAGACAAATCTAATTCGTCTCAAATTTTAAACACAGTGATTAAAACATGCATGTGAAAACATACTAAAATTTAATGTTCTGATTCAAAGTAAAACTATTTTTAACCATCTAACCTTCATTTATTCTCTTTTTATCATATAAAAATCATATATCATGAGAACTTAATCCAATTCGCACGATATTTTACATACAGTAAGTAAACTTTTCATTTGATGTCGTGTAAAAATTTCAAGGTCAAAAGATAAGTCTAACTATTTTTATTACATTAAATACCATTTTACTTATTAAAATGTAATAAAATTACTAAAATTCATATTTGAGCATTAAAAATTTCCATAAATCATCAATATGACCTAAAATCACATTAGGATCAGAATATATAAGCATGCAAATGACTTTGTGACATTATCTTATAAATCACAAATTACTAGTTTTATTTAAGTTACTCTTAACTCGAAAAAATTATAAATTGATTATGTATGCAACAACCATAACTCTTGATATCGCTTGTAAGTTTCATAAACCCATTATTAGATATTTCTAATAACAAAATTAATTTATTTTACTCATAAACTAGGTGGATCTTATGCATGCATAACTAAATAAGTAAGGAAGGAGAAGAAAGATGTTTCCTTACAATGGTTTGGTGGAATAAGGGCACAAGATTAGGACACCTTCCTAATCTTGTTATTGAGCTTACGATGAGGGATGAACTCCTAGTTCTAAGTATAAGAACTCTCCAATAAGTTGCACCCAAGACTATCCCTAATCTCCACTAATAATATTATACTAGATATTATACTAGATAATATTAGTGAAATCCTTAAATAATATATAATACAACTATTACTGCACTTAGTAATATAATTAGTAAAAATATGAACATAATTTGTAGGAAAACTTCTTAAGCTTTTCTTAGAGAAATAAGTGTGTTTTTATGAGAGATAAGCTTGATCTATTCACGTAAGATGAAGTATATCTTAATAAGGAGAAAACATCTCCTTATTTAGCACTTGAGGACCGGCCACCCAAGGCATGGGTAAGGGTGCACTTCTTTTTTGTCTTTAAAAAGCATTAGGTAGATATCTAGGCTTAAGAATTAATCATATCATCTAATTCTTAATTAGAATACCTATTAAGGCCTAAACCCTACCCTAAACCCACCAAAAACCGGTGCACCCATGTAAATGCAATTTCATAACAAATAAATTAAACTTGACTTTTTAAGTCATATTTTATAATCACATGTAAATAAAATGAGTCATCTCATATTTGGTTTATATAATCTACAACTAATTGTAATCATAATCATCCAATTATGTTATCTCAAAATGTTTCATAAACATTAAGCATTCTTAGTAATATAACAATTAAATTACTAAAATGAATCTTATTTAATCATATTATAATAAGATATAATTCTCACTTATAATATAAACTTGTTCAAATTAAGGGATTAATTAATATGTATCGCTATACAATTAATTAACTTTCATGATTAGGAATTTGTTCTTTCTCCGGTGTGACCTCAAGGGATCAACTGATCACCACCATCATACGATAATAACGTCAAACTTTAGTAAGCCAATCGTTACCAATTAATGTTGACCAGTTGACTATTATATTCATCATCCATTTGTATTCTTGTTATTGAGATTTAATCATGTGATCGCACTATTGCCGGGGACACATACTCCAACAATTTCATGTATGAATTATATTGTATTTCACATGCCTTATTTACATGCTTAGTGACAATTTTGGATGTTTCACTCATTTGAATCATGTTCGACTTGGAGAGTCGGTTGAGTCGTGTTTGATGGATATTATGGAACTCTCATTTCCCGTTTGTACCCTTATACTTGTTAGACTTTATGTTGGAGCAATAGGGGTACATTCTTTGGTGCTTGTGCATATGTTAGGGGGAATATGATGACGTTGTTGGGAGGCGAACGCTTAGCGTTGATCGACTCGCTCGTCAAATGTTGTATTCTTGCGAGGTGGTGTCATTAAATAATGTAGCGTACTTTCTTGTTTAATGTAGACCCCATCATCTGTGTGATTTAGCCGGAAAGCGTGCTTGTACAGCAAATCAATCAAATATTTAAAGCGTTACGTACAACAAATTAATCAAATATTAATAAATAGAAAAGTAAGTACTCGTCTAAAATCTTTTGTATTTCCTAAACATGTTATCAAATATCTTAGTAATACTTCGTACTTTGTAATATATTCGTAGCTAAAAGTCTTGCTGCTAATTTGCTACGAAATTGGCTTCTAACTAACTGTAGCTATCGTTTTGGCGTTTACATAGTAGCTACATTTGCGACATTAAGATGTAGCTATATTTGCGACATTAAGAGAAACTATATATTCTTAGAACTTAGAATCTATCCTTAGAATATACAAAGTATTAGATTAGTCAACTGTCGACGCAATTATTTGATTAATTTGATTATTTTATTACAGATAAAAAATAGCAAAGTACAGACAATTATAATAAGATAGGATTACTAATAATTACTCACTTACTAATGTCATGTAACTTTATCGATAAGCTTATTATTTTCTTACAGTTGTATAGAATATTATTGCCTTAAAAACTACTCCGTATATATGTGCTAGCCTATTAATTTGATTTTATTTGATTACATATTATACATAGCAACATAAAGGCTATTACAATAAGAGATCCCAATGGCGAGTCTGTGTTGATATAAATTTGTAACGTCAAATTTGATACAAAAGCTTACAGAACTGAAAAAGGTCGAAAAAACTCCATTCGAAAAATAACCTAAACAGTAATATCCATACCCGAAAATAATCTTACCCATAATTTACTCGATTACATTACACATTTATTAACACTCGATCTGTTCCAAAAAATATGACCCGACTCGAGTTGATACAAAGTAAATAGGAAATTCAAATCAAAATTGCTATATCCCGCCCCTATATTACTCATCCCGCCCCCTAACTTAATTTCACTTTACAATTTTGCCCTTCTTACTAAAACATATTTCTAAAATTTATTTTTTTCGTTAATTCGAAAATGAGTGACGGTAATGAATTTTTCGATTATCTTTATAATTCGTACAATAATTATAATAACGAACCTCGATTTGCAAACGATTGGAACGCGCATCGGGATAACATTTCGATTTACGAATTTCCGTCACATCATTCCCAATTCATTTCTTTTTCCGAGTTTGCCCTTCTCTCTATATCGTCTTTCTAAATTTATTTTTTATCGGTAAATCGAAATGAGTGACGGTGATCTATTTTACTACGAGTATTATTTTTTTTAATTCGTACACTAGTAAACGACACCAATTTCAAACAATTAGAATGTCGGACAACATTAACGTTTTAACGAACAATATTATTGTTTTAACGTTAGCTTTTATATATATTATTTAACGATAATTAAATTCAACAATTAGCAATCATTTAAATTTTTACAAAAAAATGCCGATTAAACACTGGAAAACTTCAATTGGCCATAACTTTGCGCTCGGGTGTCCGTTTTCGATGATTTTTTTTTCAAATCGCTTATCTCGACGAGGCGAACGCAATGGTAAAAAAAAATTCAGTGGCCCATTCGTGTGAAACACACGAATTGGCCTGGGCCGATTCATGTGGTTTACACGAATGGGCCTAGGCCAGTTCGTGCAACTCACACGAGCTGGCCTAGGCCCATTCGTGTAAACCACATGAATCGGCCCAGGCCAATTCGTGTATTCTACACGAATGGGCCATTGAAAACAATTTTTTTTTTTTTTTTTTTTTTTTACCATTGCATTCGTCTCGTTGAGATAGGCGATTTGAAAAAAAAAATCATCGAAAACGGACGCCCGAGCGCAAAGTTATGGCCGTTTGAAGTTTTTTCGTATTTAATCGGTATTTTTTTGATAGAAAGTCAAATGATTGTTATTAGTTAGCGTTTTTTTATATTAATTATCGTTAAATAATATACAAAAATTAACGCTAAAACGATAATGGTGTTCGTTAACACGTTAATGTTGTTTAATATTTCAATTGTTTTGAAATTAACGTTAAGCGATTTTATTTTTGAATCGGTTTTAAAATACGAATTTTAATTTAAAATAATAAAGGGGAAAGAACAAAAGTTGTTAGCTCAAATAACAAAGGGCAAGAAAGTAATTTTAGGGGGCGGGATGGGTAAAATGGGGGGCGGGATATAGCAAACCCCATTCAAATTGACCCATTTTGTACTCGATGTCTCGATCCAAGTTGGCCAATCATATATGACTTGGTCTTCACATAATAAAGAGGTCTTGTATTTCAAATTTTATTATGGAGTAATAATTGAATTCAACATTGGTATGCACCCATTTATGGGATAACGTGGCAACTAAGTCAACTAAACCACATGCTGAGTTAGGAAAGGTTAATACTAAGTAGAAGCGACGTAAAGCAGTGGGTTTTGATTTTACTTATGGCATAGTCCTCCCTCCCATCCACACCAATGGTAACATGGTGGAAAATGGAGTATTTAAGAAAAGGTGGAAAAATGATGGGTAAAAAGGGAAAAAGTAGGTGAACCATGTAATTGTGAGTTTAATTGTAGGGTTGATAGGTGGGTCATGTTATGTCATTTTGTGTAAATACCAAATGGAAATAGGGATAATATAGTAATGTTGTGGGCCAAATAAGGTATGTTACCAATGGTGTGGATCGTCCGTTTATGGTAAGTGTTACCATTGGTCTGGATCGGAGGGAGTAGTAAATAAAGTTAATATATTAGAATTATTACTTGAACGACATGAGAATTAGCATCGAAAATTTAGTAATTTGACGAATTTGCTTAATTTTGTGAGTATGGAAAATAAAGAGACTTTGTTTTAGGTTTTTTTTTGGGAAGGGTAAATTATGGAAAAATAATGATGAAGAGTTTATGAAAGAGTAATTTTTGTCCATAAAAAGCAATTACTCCGTACAATACATTTTTTTCAAAATAAATAAAGGTAAGTGACATAGTTAGGATTAGTCAAATGGAGGAAAATGAAAAAAATCTTAGAGGGAACAAATATATAATGCAATAGTTATTTTTTTTTTTTAGAAAAGAAATTTTCTCATTTGTACCCCAGTCTTTTCATTTTCTCACTTATACCTATCTTTTTTCGGGAAAAAACTTTGACCGGCGGTAACTCTTAGCTACGACTTTAGAAGTCGGTAATTGTGTTCCCTAAATCGAATACCTCGTTAAGACAGTGAATTTGAAAAAAGAAATCATTGCATTCAACATTTTTATCCGGGAGTTCTCATCCACCAAAGTGGTTTGAGTGTAGTGGAGTGCGGGAGTGCCTCAAAGCGTTGTAATGACAACGAATTGAGAGGTCCCGGGTTCGACTCCCTACACGGACGGAAGTGCTACGGTTTTTACCTGCCATTAAGGATAAACTTGATGACTTACCTGGTTCCCGGGCTTGCAGGGTGTTCTGGTATTCCCTTGATCACCAAAAAAAAAAGAATTTGACCGGTCATAATTCTTGACTATAAATTAATAAAGCAATAAATTTTCTTTTCAGGTCGAAGATCTCATAAAGACGTACTACGGAATAAAAAAAAATAACCGTCTTCTGAAATTGTTGCGATGAGCTATTGCCAATTAAAAAAAAAATTCGAAGAAAAAGAATACAGGAGAAAATGTAAAAGTTGAGGGGTCCAAGTTACAAAATTCCTAAAAAAAAATGTTATGAAGAATCCTGTACTTCAAATGTTGACTTATGATTTATAAATAAATAGGTTAATTAAGTGTAGCGTTGACAGTTGACTTAATGAACTATATAAAGTTTATAGGGTTCACTTTTTCAAGAATCAACTATACTGAAGATTGAAAGTTGCTATGAAGAAGATGCATTGTTTCTTCAATTTATTAGTGCTGTATAATTTTATAGTGATTGGTTTCTCATCAACGTCTTCCCTTGCAACAAACACCGGTATGATCTATTTCTCGTCGGCATCTTGATTATAATTATATGATCGGAATTATATATTACATCTGTTACAATTTTTTTTTTGACAACAATACATCTGTTAGCGTGAATAGAGAACGTTTTCTTTTTTAGTAAATTTTTATGTATAAATTTTTCGTGAGCCCCAAGGTCAGGGTCTCTCTGTCATAATTTCAGCTTATTTTAGTTTAACTCAAATCTTTCAGTTTAGTTCAACTTTAGTCAGTTTTTTCCGGCTAATTTTTTCACAAAATTAACTCTTACTTTAGAATCATTTAATTCAGCTCAACTTCATTCAGTTTAATTCAATTCAACTCAACTACCTTTAATTCTGTTCAGCTCGTTTCAGCCAAAAAAACAGGGTCTTACATGTTGGGTGATAATTGGGGATGAATGTGATTTTTCGTTTAGAGAATGTGACGAAGTCACAACTCGTATTACCTTGCTCCTCGCAAGAATGGCTCTTGTTAAGGCTTGAACTCATCCCCTCTTGAACATATGTCAAGAGTTAAACATCTAGACAACACCCTCTTGGGTTAAACTTGTAATTTCAAATATTTTTTTGGAAGAAGTAATTTCAATATTTTTGAATATGCAGATAACAGTCGATATGGATGGCGACTAGTAGCAGAGGGAAAAAGTGGTGAATGGAAATTGGTTGCACCTTCGAGTCTTATTATTAGTGGTGATTATACCGCCATTACTACTAATGGTGCCACGTTATCGAGTCGCCGCAACCTCAGATCACCAAAATGGTGGTTTTATCGACAACCCTCACCAAGTCGTAACGAAGCTAGCCATGGCGGTGGTGGCAATGGTGGCATAGGTGGTGGCATCGGTTAGGCTTTGTCTTTGTAGTTTGTACGTTTTATTCGATTCAATACTATCTTCCCTTCTCTATCGCAATTATGCTGCTTCATCCATTTTTCCATATTTCATTGTAAACTTGTTTACACGAGACTTCCTTTAAATAAATGGAGGAACTTTTATAAGTGTGATAAATGTCAAATATTTAGATTACCTTCGATGTTACCATTTTATAATGTTTGCTTTTATGTGTAAATTAAGCAAAGCAAGTATATGGTAATGGTATAGAATAAAAATAAATAAAAATCTATACTATATATTAATTGAATAATTCCTGAAACCAACATATAATTAAATAAAGTTATATAAATTAATTATACTATATATTTTAATCGACACTGTGTGAGAGACCTGAACAAGACATATCAACGTAAATATTATACGGAGTATAATTTTGGTGCAAGTATAAATTTAGAAAATAATAGAAAATTATATAATTTTGGTGCAAGTATAAATTTAAAAAATAACAGAATATGGTGATTTTCCTTAAAATAAACATGCCCCACTTATGGTATTAATTAGTAGCATAGATTATACATTAAACTAAAGTAATTTCTATATTATATAATTATTTAGGTTACACAAATTATTTTTGAAACTATTAAAAGGAAAATAAATCAAGCTAACTTTTCAAAAGATATAATTTTTCATAATTCTTTTAAATTGATTTAATGCATATATGTAATATATTTATATAAATATATGAGTCATTAAAATTGCATGTTACTCATCAGCTAATCAAATTATAGTAATCACTCATTTTAATGGTGAAAGTAACAATATTGGGAGTAGTGAAATTAATTGAGCAACAACAAGGTAGTGAAATTATTAATATTAATGCGGCATTAGTGAAAGTATGAATAATTACAGCGGAAGTAGTGAAAGAAACAATAATTACGACGGCAGTAGTGAAAGTAACAATAATTACGACGGGAGTAGTAAAAGTAACAGTAGTAATGAGTCTAATGACGAATGTAATAAAAGAAACAATACTAACAATAAAAAAAAGTATATATGAACAATTAGCTGACCAATTGATTAAAGTAATATATTAATGGTAAGAGTAATGAATTGTCTCATACTTTCTTTTATCGTAATTTTAAGAAATGTCATAAGAAAATATATTAATGATAAATTTATGAATTATGCAATTTTAAAGTATATTTAATAAAAATAAATTTTAATGATAAATATATGTAGCTCGGGCGGGGCCGGGCACCAATACTAGTATTAGTTTATTATTGGTATGTGAGAAGATTTTTTCAAAAACTAAAACGTTCATGTAATTGGTATATATGAACTTGTTTCTCATCAACGTCTTCCCTTGCAACAAGTAGTAAGTACCTCATTTTATAGAATATGTATTTATTTTATAATTTTTCCCTTAATTTGTAATTGGTCTTGCAATAAATTTATTATAAACCCTCTCTTAGGAGACTTACTGGAATAAATATAATTGCATATTCGCAGCGTATAAATTACATATACGCAAAAATTAAAATCATTCACCATTTTTTTAGTAAGTAATAGCATCATGTAATTTTGTATTTGAAGTGAAATAGATGAGATTAAAATATATACAATGAAAGAAGTTAGAAATTGTAGAGAAAATGTTATTGAAGTAAATATAACCTTATTGTTTACATGAGTCAATGCCATGAGGTGGAAGAGGGAGAAGTGATTGACATCAACTTTTTTTTTTACAGTTGTAAAAGATACTATTCTACTATAGAATCCTAACTTTACTAGCTATGTTATGTGCAATAGAATTAAGGGTACGGGGGATAAAACATAACAAAAAACAGTGAAAATAAGATGATAAAGACTGAATGTCATCCAAGACGATCTTGATGTCGTGGCTGATTGCTTCAAGACCAAGAATCTGCAAAATAACTTTGATACAATCCATGAAGACTGAAATGTGGAGATAACCGGCCCCTTTAGCCCAACTTAGAACATGTCTTAAACCAAGAGCTTCAGCCTGTAAAGATAATTGTGCAAAAAGAGAAATCTTGTCTCGATTAATGATATTTCCTCTATCATTATAAACGGCCCATCCAATCACTGCTTTTAAGTTAGATCCTCATGCGGCATCCACCTTGATCCTCAACGGATGACAGTTGGCACTACAAGAATACATTAATTTGGCGACCGTAAACACCGACCGTCATTTTAATCAGTTGGTATTTATTATTACCGACCGACTTCGGTCGGAAAACACCTAATCAGTCGGTATTGCTACCGACCGATGTAACAGTGGTCGGTAACAGAGTGTATTAGTCGGTAAAATCAAACATACCGACCGATTGTTTTAATTTTACCGACCGATTACCCAGTCGGTCGGTGATGCCTCAGATCTAAACTAAATAACCCGACCATCCTTCATTATTTCTTATCCTTCCTTAATAATTACACAATCCCTTCATTATTTCCCTTCACACCGCCGACGACCGCCAGCGATCGCCTTTAGCCGCCGACACCAGGCTCTGCCACCGTCGTCGAACCCCTCAACTAGACCTGGCAAAAGCAACCCGACCCGATTGACCCGACCTGAATGACCCACCCGTGACCCGAAATTGACCTGAACTACAACACCAGAATGTGACCCGAAACCCGTTTGGACCCGGCCCGACCCGAACATGACCCGATCTTTCTTGACCCATAACTGACCCGACCCGAAAATTACCCGATTCAAAACCACTCAACCCGAAAATGACCCGACAAAACATAACTTTAATTGAACCAAAAAGACTTAAAATGGCCTTTTGTCTCTTATTCTTTGACCCGAAAATTACCCAACCCGAAATAACCCGACCAGGTTGACCCGACAACAAACCCGACAACAAGCCTGCAACCCAAAATGACCCGACCCGACCCGAATTAACCCGAAATCAACGAGAGACCCGAACTTACCCGACCCGAAATGGCCCGACCCGAACCCGATCTGATTGACCCGTTTGCCAGGTCTACCCTCATCCCCCTCTACCACCGACGACCCCTCCGCCACCGCCGACGACCCCCTCTTTCACTTCTAATTAAGTATGTTCTTTTTTGCTTGATTTTGATGTTTTTAATTCATTTGTAGTGTTTTTTGTTGTTAATTACACATTATGTAGGATTAGAAATGATATTTTGTTCAAATTTGAATGTAATTTTAGAGTTGTTTAAGTTAGGGTTAAGGTTAGGTGAAATTAGGGATTTTTTAGATTGATGAGTTGTTAGTGATCATGAATATATGATGTATATGTGTATATTTAGGTAGTAAATTTGATTATGTTAGTATATTTAGGTGGTAAATTTGATTATATTAGTAGGGGTGTTCACCGGTCCAAAACCGCACCGGACCGGACCGGATAAACCCGCGGACCGGATAACCACATATTCTAAGACCGGAGACCGGACCGGTTAAGAGGGGGACCGGACCGGAACCCTTAAGGTCCGGTTTTTTCCGGGTTTGGACCGGACCGGTCCTTCTTTTAAAGGGAAAATTGAAATTATTTTTAAGTATGGACCGGACCGGACCGGACCGGAGACCGGTCACCATATTTTTTAGGACCCGGAGACCGGACCGGTATGTTCCCGGTCTAGACCGGACCGGACCGGCCGGTCCGGGTCGGTCCGGTTTACCGGTCCGGGCCACTTTTTGTTCACCCCTATATGTTAGTAGTTCAAGTAGTAGTTATTGAATGTTGTTAGTATGTTGTTAGTATAATTTGATTATGTTCAAGTAGTTAGTGAATGTTGTTAGTATATTGTTAGTATGTTCTTAGAATAATTTGATTATGTTCAAGTAGTTCAAGTAGTTATTGAATGTTGTTAGTATGTTATTAGTATAATTTGATTATGTTCAAGTAGTTAGTGAATGTTGTTAGTATATTGTTAGTATGTTGTTAGAATAATTGGATTATGTTCAAATAGTTCAAGTAGTTATACAATGTTGCTCGTATGTTTTTAGTAATTTGAATGTGTTCAAATAGTTATTGAATGTTATTAGTATGCACTACTAAATAAACACAGAATATTGACGGAAAATTTGTGACGGAACTTTTGTCTGTTAAACATTTCGCAATTCTGACAGAATTTTAACGGAATTGTGACGGAAAAAAAATTTGTGACGGAAATTCCGTCACAAAGTCATGGCGCCAACACTTGTGACGGAATTTCCGTCAAACAAATATGGCGCATTGACAAAGTTAATGGCGCCAAAGAACTGTGACGGAATTTCCGTCACAAAAGTTGACTACTTTGACTGTTTGTGACGGAATTTCCATCACAAAAGTAAACTGACTGTGATAACTTTGGGTTTGTATGAGTTTAACATGTGACGAAAATTCCGTCACAAAAGTTGACTGAATGGGATGTCTGGAGTCATGTATGAGTTTAACATGTGACGGAAATTCCTTCACAAAAAGTTAAAGCAGTCAACCTTTGTGACGGAATTTTCGTCACAAAAATTGACTGACTGTGATAACTTTGGGGTTGTATGAGTTTAACATGTGACGATTTAGAGTGACAGATTTTTGTGACGGAAATTCCGTCACAAAAGCGCTTTTTCTGACGGTTTGGCTTCATTTGTGACGGGAATTTCCGTCACAAACCCGTGTTCATTTAGTAGTGATGATTGTCTCAATTAGTTGATAGTTGTTATTCAAGTAGTTAGATTGCCTAATTAGTAAGAAGGTAGATTATCTCAAGTAGTTGTTAGATTGCCTAATTACGTTGTATTTATGTATATATATATAGATTTATAATGAAGAGAGTTGAACGAGAATGCATGTATGAAAGAGTGGAAGCTAGGAAGATGGTTAAGTATGAGTTTGTATGTGGGGTGAATAGGTTTTTTGAATATGTTAAAACTCGAGATGAATTTAGGAATTCACAACTAATTAGATGTCCGTGTGTAAAGTGCAAATATTTGAAATACTTGAGTAAATTTGTGGTACAAGAACATCTTATTAGTAAAGGTTTCACGGGAAATTATTATGATTGACTGTGTCATGGTGAGCTTTTCTCCTTTAAAATACCAAACAATGTACCAAACACTACTCAATCTTCCATAAGAGGACCATATCGAGAAATGGTAATAGATGCCTTAGGTGACACGGCTTTAGAACATATGGAGGAACCCTCTATCGGTGAAGAAGAAACTCCACACCCTCAATTGAAGAGTTTTTTTGATATGTTAGATGCGACGGAGAGACGTTTATATGAGGGGAGCGATGTGTCAGTATTACAAGCAGCTGAAAGGGTTGTTAACATAAAATGTAAGCACAACTTATTGCAGAAATGTGTAGATAAGATTGATTCCTTGATTGAGGATGTTATACCTCAAGGAAATGTGATGACCCACACCTATAATAACACCAAAAAATTGCTCAAAGCTCTTCAACTACCCTATCAAAAGATTCATTGTTGTAAAGACGGGTGTATGCTCTTTTGGAAAGAAGATGCGTCACTTGATAAATGTAAGAAGTGTGGCAAAGATGGGTACAAGCCAACACCATCAAGTGGGAAAAAAATACCTCAAATAGTCTTATTCTACCTTCCTATAAATCCAAGATTAGAACGGCTTTATGCTACTAGAAGTATTGCGGAGTCAATGAGATGGCATGAAGAAAACCCTCGTGTACAAGGGACATTTTCCCACCCAAGCGATAGTGAGGCTTGGAAGCATTTGGACAAAATGTTCCCGGAATTTGCTTGTGAGCCTTGAAATGTTAGACTTGGGTTGTGCACAGATGGTTTTACACCATACGGCCAATTTGGGAAAATTTATTCATGTTGGCCGGTAATTCTCACTCCTTACAATCTACCACCATGGTTGTGAATGAAGAAACCATTTATGTTTCTTTCATTGATTGTTCCAGGGCCGGATAATCCTAAAAGTCACATAGATGTCTTCTTACAACCTCTTATCGAAGAGTTGAAAGAGTTGTGGGAGGTTGGTGTACCCGCTTTCGATGTGTCCAAGAAACAAAATTTTCAACTCAAAGCCGCTCTTTTATGGACAATCAATGACTTTCCAGCTTACGGCAAGCTTTCCGGTTGGGCCACAGCCGGTTTCCTTGCGTGTCCTTATTGTATGGAAGAATCAAAGGCATTTTATCTTCCTAAGGGGCATAAGGTATTTTGGTTTGATTATCACCAACAATTCTTATCGCCTAACCACGGATTCTGGTATAACAAAACCTCATTTCTCAAGAATATATTAGAAACAAAATGACACCCAACCTCTATTCCTTGACGGAATTTAAATTTGGGAGAAGATTCGTGATTATCCTACTAATATTGAGTGCACAAAGAGTGAATTGAACAAGTTTAAAGACAATAAATTAGGATGGTTTAAGAGAAGTATATTCTGGGATTTGCCGTATTGGAAGCATTAGTTAATACGACACAATTTGGAAGTTATGCATATTGAAAAAAACTTCTTTGAGCAATTGATTCATACGGTTATGAATAATAAGAATAAAACTTGTGACAATGAAAAATCAAGGGAAGACGTGAAACTATTATGCAAAAGACCACACTTACACATTAAGGAAAATGGAGTTAAGCCAAAAGCCCCATTTGCACTTGATAAGGCTAAAAAAGAGTGTTATGTGAGTGGATTTGTAACTTGAGGTTTCCGGATGGATATGCATCCGACTTGAGTAGGTGTGTTGATCGACATGATCATATCCTTCATGGGTTGAAGAGTCATGATTGTCACGTTTTTATGGAAAGATTACTACTGTGGCTTTGAAACACTTATTGCCGAAAGATGTGTGGAGTTCAATAACTGAAATAAGTCTATTCTTTCGTGATTTGCGTGCCCCGACCCTCAAGCTTGAAAACATTGAAAATCTAGAGAGCAACATTGCCGATATGCTTTGCAAGTTGGAGAAAGTATTTCCGCCATCATTTTTCAACTCAATGGAACACTTACCTATACATTTGCCTTATGAAGCAAGAGTTGTAGGGCCAGTGCAATATAGGTGGATGTATCCTTTTGAGAGGTAAATTATATACGTACTTATTCAAATGAAATAAAAAATTAAATAGAAAATATTTTGAATATTCTACTAACATTAATAGGAAATTTAGGTTTTTAAATCACTTGAAACAAAAAGTTTGTAATAAAGCAAGAGTCGAAGGGTCTATTTGCAACGCTTTCGTAGTGGAAGAAATATCAAATTTCTGTTCGCAATATTTTGAAGAGCATATCGACACAAAGGCTAAATATTTAGATTTTGGAACAAAAGATGAAACAGAGTCTTCCTTACCTGAGCTTTTCCAAAAACATGGAGGTCAACCATTTTGTAGGTACAAGCTGCGTAGTAGCGGAAACTGAGCCAAAACAATCCACTTTGCATGCATTTAGGAGAATGGAGGGAACGAAACAGAAGCTCTTGCATGGGAAAGCGTGAAACTGCTCACAATCAAGTCCAAAGCCACGACCAACACTATATGCTAGGCCAGAAGACCTCGATCGAGCTCTCATCTGCTCGATCGAGGGATAGCTGTTGAAGAATTGGTCGATCGAGAGGATGAAGTCCTCGATCGACTGATATTCTCGAATAAAGGCCTCGATCGAAGGGGATTTTCTCTCGATCGAGTGAAATCTGTCACGGGCCTTAAGTCCGTAGACTAATTAGGTTAGAAGTTGTGTTATGCATTATATAAGACTCTTAGTTCGTCATTAATGATTGATTATCGACTACTTAGCGGACACTTATCATTCACCATTAGTTTATGAACTTTCTTAATCTTTAAGTTTACATTCGGGTTTATTATCGACGCGGATTTGTTCTTTACGCCGGATTTGCTAAGATTGTAAACTATTTTCTCTCCTTTATTCTTAATCTTTGTTCTAGTCTTAATTACTGTTTTACCTTTCTTAATTGCTGCGTTATTGTTCTTTATGCTTGTTAATTACGATTATATCATGTCTAATGTCATATATTCAATCGTCTTTATTGCTAGCATCATTAATAGTATGAGTAGCTAATTCCCTTATATGTTAGGATGAGGAAAACTGTAATAAAGGCATGATAGGATAAAGTATATTAGTTAATCTTGAATATGAGAATCAATCTAAGCAATATAATTGAGGTTAGTCGAATGAGTGCACGCAGGAGACTAGCTAGGTAGTTAACCCCGACCTGGATCGAGAGATTGGAAGGGAAAGGCTTGCTTAGAATTGATAGGTGACTCCTAAGAGGGCGAGAGTTAATTAGGAAAATCCCTAGGGTGGTTTGAGACCGAGAGGAGAAAACCATTGCCCTTCTCATTGATAGATTGACTGACTTAGTTGACCCGTAGATGCCGATATTGCAGTAGACCGAATCCTAGCATATTTTTCCTTTATCTGATTTATTTCGTGTTAACCTCTACCTTTATTTCTCTTCCCTTAAATCTTATTTAGTTTAGTTTAAAACCAAATCAAAACCCCCAAACTGTGACTGACAGACTTAGATTACAGTACGTTAATTTCCTCCATGTGGAGATCGACCCTACTTCCGCTATCTTCTTTAGTTAGTAGACTTAGGCTTTTATTTTTGGTGTATAACGACTCGCATCATGAACGATTAGAAAAATATGAGAGGTATGTGAGTTAATCGCAAGAGGGAAGAAGTTTACAAGAAAAATCAAGAAGATCTAAGGCAATAAATCACGGCAAGTCAAGCAGCTAGTACTCGTGAACAAGAAGAAACAAGGCGCCAAATTGAGGTCTTAACCAAATTATTTGAATCCCAAACCCAAACCCGATGCAACAATAACTCATGGGAATTGCCTTATAACCCGAATAACAATAACTCCGGTGGAGGCGGAAATGGTTTTCAAGTGTAATAACCTCGTCACTTAGTTACTTGTTGTGTAAACTTTGGTGTGAATTATGGTTGTATAAGACATGGTTACTTTGTTAGTTGGTTGTCTAAGATATGGTTATAAGTTTTCGTTGACATTTTTCTAATTTGAAAGACGGTTTCTGGTTACAAAAAATTGTGTCCGAAGGCTTTTGTATATATTTTGGAATTTCCGCAGGAAATATAGCAAATGGGAGAGCAATAGAAGCAAAAACTAACCAAATCGTGTACATTCGTCATCGACCGATTTTGGCAATTGCCGACCGACGACTTCATAATTACCGACCGACTGTGGATATTACCGACCAATGGCCGACCAAAAACCTCCTGTAAGTTAAATGGTGTACATTGCCACCGACCAATTTTCAAGCAATACCGACAGACTGTTTGTCGGTAATTACCGACCGATTACTTGGTTATATTGACCAACTCAACTCTGATTTGGCACCGACCAAAATGGTATTTACCGACTACATAGTCGGTCAGTAACTTACCGACCGAAGTTCTGTCGATCGGTAATCCGTATTTACCGACCGTATTTACCGATCGATGTTAATCGGACGCTAAGGAGGAAAAAACGGTCGGTAAGCTGTTTTACCGACCGATATTTACATTTAACGACCGTTTGAAACGGTCGGTATCAGACCTGATTCTTGTAGTGTGGTATAAGAACCTATTAGGGAGATATTATGATTTTTCTTAACAAAAGCTACATCCAAATCTCTTTCTCTGACATCATGGAGACCCTTAAAAGAGGTTTTATAGCGTTCAATTACGTTGAGCACCATAGAATTAAGTTTTTTAATTGCACCAGTTGGGTTGGGAGGAATACCCCTAAACATGAGCTCATTGCGAGAAAACCAAATAGTCCGGATAACTCCCAAAAAGATAGAAATACCATTTGTCTTGTCACCATCCTTTAAACGAAGATTAACCCAGCTAATGATCCAATTCTTAATAATGATCACGTTACCCATAGAGACCTAAATACCTAATGAACTCCATGCCCATAGATGACTAGAAAAATGACAGTCACGAAACAGATGATCAAGAGTTTCCTCAGCCTCATAATCCCCACAAAGCTTACAGCTAATGAGAGAATTAATTTATTCCCCTACGATGGAATTCTTTTCCAATTGGTAGGGTATCAGTTAAAATTTTTCAAACTAAGATCTTCCACATATCAGGTCCCGGCAAATGCCACAATTGCTTCTTAACAAAAATTTGACAATCATCTTGAAGTCGTGACTTGTCTTTTGAGAAAGACGCTTCGTCAAATAAAACCTTAGTCCACCCCATAGCCACTTTTCACACTATATTCTCTAGAACTTGTCTTAGTCCAATAGACTGATATTTCTGCACGAAACAAGCTAATAGGAATGGCTAAAATCCTATATGCCCAAGGTTCAGCAAAGAAATTTATAATTACGTTATCCTTCCAGGTATTTCGATCGGTCATTAAATGTCGTACCTTAAGATTTTGAAGCCATAAATTGGTCACGGTTAGTAACTCTGGGGTGGGTTCTGGAACGTTTCCATTAACCCAATTCATAGTCCAAAAATTAATGGAAGAACAATTCCCAATTTCCCACGCTAAATTCATATTGAGCAACTTGATTCCCCACTCAATTCCTTTCCATCCTAGGAGAGTTATTAGATGACTTCAGTGCCATATTATCATAGTTATCCATATTGAGGTCATCCTTTACATCCCCACTTAAATCTTCCAAGCTTGTTTAGCAAGTAATGCCTGATTAAAACATCCAGTGTTGCGAATACCGAGCCTCCCTCACTTTTAGCTTGACCAAGAAACAACTTACTACATCAATGAATAATTGACTTATTTCTCGATCCCGCCCACCAGAAATGCGACAACATAGAGTCAATCTTCCTTATTACACTTACCGGTAGTTTGAATACCGATAGAAAATAAACAGAAAAAGTGGATAAGATCGAATTAATAAGGGTTAATCTACCTGCTGCAGAAAGTAGAAGGTCATTCCAGGAAGAAACACGCTTCCAAACATGCTCAATAAGACCATTAAACACTTCCTTATTTGACCTCCCAGAGTCAGTTGGTAATCCCAAATAAGTCCCAAGATCCTTGCTCGGAGAAACTTTGAACTTTTTGAAGCATTTAGATGCAAAAACTAATGTAGTATTTGGGCTAACAAGGATTGAGATCAATTTAATTGATATATGTTATTAAAATAATTTAGTTATTTTTCAATAGAGAAAATAAAGTAAATACTTGAAGAAAAACACTAAAAGGGCTATATACACAAATAGGATTATACAACCAGTTGTATATAAGCATTGTACAACCAGGATATAAATATCTGAGCTTATATGTATTTTTCTTTAGCTAATTCAAAGTTCATATTTTAATGTGTAAATGCATGAGCTCAGATACTTTCTAATAAAGCTCATATTCTTTAAAATAAATTTCGGATACTTTATTACAAAGCTCATATTGTATACCGTACAATTGGTACAACTAGTGGTATAATCCATTAATTGGTTATATAAGCTTCCTCATATAATTTTTTTCATTTTGATGTTTTGATCTAAACTAAGTATCTTCAATTTAGGGGTTGGTTTATTTTAAACTAATTCTCACAAACGAGCTCTTAATAGCATGCCTTTTGTCCCACGTCTTCCCTTGAAAGCCTTGCGTATGTCATCCATTCTTCCTGTGGCGTGTGGGTTCGTAGTTGGTCATATAAAGGTCATGTTCTTTGATAAGTGAATATTTGTATGGTTTTAACCCCCAATTTAGCTCGGTTTTGTATGTCATTTGTGCTTTGTTAAGCCACTTTATGAGCTAATATCGTCTTCTAGGCGAATTCCTATGTTCTAACCTGTTTTGTAGGGAAAGTGACGTTTTTACGCCCTTTTTCTATATTCCCGAGCATTTGCCTAGAACCCGACGATTTGAAGAAGAAAGCTTGACCAAGTGAAATGCATTTCAAGAAGGTTCACTAATTCGAAAGAGAGAAGAAGCAAAGACGGTTTCGTAGTTGTCGGAAGATCAATCAATTAGGCGGAAGCAATCATCGCTTTACATCAAACCCTATCAACAAACCCGACTCAAGAGGTCAAGGGGGATGATGGGAGTCAAGTCAAAGCGAAGGAAGATGAAACGTTAGTCAAATACTTCTAGATGACAACTTACCCGATCGGGTAAGTGTGTACCCGATCGGGTATGTGTGCTGCTTCAAGCATTGCGGCTCCTTCATCCTATTTTTGATCTATGTGTTTAATGCCCGACCTCTTCTCCACGAAACCCTAATAATATAAATAGATGCTCTAGCCCTCATATCATATCATCCATCTCTTCACACAACATCTCTTCTCTTCTTACATTTCTCTTTAGTTTAGTTCTTCTTCTTTCTTAGTTTAGTTTAGTTTTAGTTTTCTCTAGTTTAGTTTAGTCTAGTTCTAAGTTTTCTTCAATTGTAGTTGTTCTAGTTGTAATTGGAATTCAAGTTTCCGGGTTTGCATTTCTTATTCAAGTTCTTGTTCCATTTCAATCTTTGCTCATCCTTTTCGGTAATCTTTATCCTCGTCTTTACATTATAGTTTCATTTCTTTTAGTATTTCCTTTATCATGTTTATCATTCTTAGTTTTATAATCTTAGTTTCCTTTTCATTGTTAATCATACATAAGTAGTCACCCTTCTAGGGTGTAGGATAGCCATGTTAGATTAATTAAAAGATGATAATTGGATAAAAGAAATTGTGCCTTTAAAACGTTGTGTCTATGCATGTTTGGACTGTAACGATAGTTATCGATTTTGGCCAAAATCATTTGACTAGTATGGAATTCTTTTCCAAGGTAGACATACGAGAATTGAATAGACAAAGCATGACATGGTAGATTAAGACCTAGTAAATCGCATAAAAAGCCTGCTAGACCATCTGATCTATGATTGTAATGAACACATCATTCTTACGAACTCACAATGAATTATTTGCATATCCTAAATCCAATTTCATCAATATGTTAATCTACATGTGTGAACCTACTTCCCTAGATTCTTTTCTTTATTGCATTGTTATTATTTAGTAATTAGTGACAACCATTTGCCAATCGTCCAAGGTAGAGTTCTAACCACAACTATTCACAAGTATCTCCCGTCTCCCCGAGATCGACCCCTTACTTCCCTAATTACATTAATTTGTTGTTAGCCTAGTCTGGGTTATTTATCTTTGATTAGGGTACGCGACAACCCGATCATTCTTTAAGTTCAGTGTAGTTCATAAACGTTCAGCAAAATTAAGTTTAGTTCAGTTCTGCTCCTATAGGTTCGGTCCAGCTCTTATAAGTTCATTTCAGAAAAGTTCAACAACTTTAATTTAAATTTTATAAAATTATTTATGTTAGACTTGTTAACAACTTATTAATTAAAATTAACATGATTTATAAAATAAGACAATCACGTAAGACGATTCACTTTTATATGTGAAATAAGTTATTCATTTAATGCTAATATATGAGTTGTCTTTTCATATATTAGGATTGTCTGACATTGTGAGACCGTTTCACGTCATTTATTGTTAAATTAACTAGTTATATACTCCCTCTGATCCAGACCAATGGTAACACTTACCTAAAACGAGCGATCCACATCAAAGGTAACATACCTTATTTGGCTCACTACATTACCATGTTATCCTTATACTCACTTGATATTTACGCAAAATGCCATTGCATGGCCCCCTATCAACCCCACAATTAAACCCACATTTACATGGCTCACCTACCTTTTCCCTTTTTACCCCTCATTTTTCCATATTTTCTTAAATACTCCATTTTCCCCCATGTTACCATTTGTGTGGATCGGAGGGAGTACCATTTATTTATTTACGCCTTCAAGTTAAATTGATGGTAATTTTATAGTTAGCATCCTAGGAGTTTTTAAATAACACTAATCTTTGGGTTAGATCTACAACTATATTTATTAAGACAAATATTTAGCAAAAAAGATAGACATGAAAAAGAAAGAGAAGAGGAAAAGGATTAAATGAAAAAAGATGATTACAAAAAGATGTAATAAGAAGTTAACATTGATCAACATTTTCCTGATAAAATTACTTTTGAAAATGAAAAGGGGTCGGAGGTAATAGTCTTGGTAAAATATGATTGGCTTCCTATTCCATGCCAAAAATTTAAAGGAATTGGTCATCAAACTTTAAAATGTATGGGTAGGTGTAATACTCTGTATTCTTATGTGTAGGGGACTCGACCGAGTATAGTCTACTCGACCGAGTAGGCCTTACTCGACCGAGTAGGCCTTACTCGACCGAGTACATGAGGTACTCGACCGAGTATAGTCTACTCGACCGAGTGAATTTGGCTGGTGTCTTTGGGGTAGTTCTGACCTTGTGTACTCGGCTGAGTGACTTGGGCACTCGACCGAGTGAGTCGTACTCGACCGAGTACATATTATACTCGACCGAGTACGACGGTTTTCCGGATTGATTCGCACGATTGATTAAGGGTTTAATAGGAGAGATTAATTCATAATTTGTTTTTACGTTTCATAATCTCAAAACCCTAAACTCCTAAACTCTCTCAAATCCCTCTTTGAGTCTTCTGGGTGGATTATAGGTAATGTGAATGTTGGACCTATTTTATAGTTTTGATAATGACATGTATATACTTGATAATGTGCTTTAATTGATATATCATATGCATGTAATTGTGTGCTTTAGTCTTATCATAGCTAACAACAATTACACGAAAGGAGATCAAAGTTATAGGAGCTTAAGGCATAACTTTGAAGATTTCTGTGAGACAAAGTTATAGGAGTTGAGGTTTTTGGAAGTTCCTATGCAAAGTTATAGGGTTATTCTGGCTATAACATTGAAGAAACAATTCAAGCAAGATTTACTTCAAATAACACAGGACTCACGATGGAGGGTCTTTGTGATCAAGATGAAGAGATGATCCGTATACTGAAGATCTTTGTGAAGATTAGATAGTATAGGTCGTCATTCAGTAACTAATTCATTAGAGTGATTTTTATGTCAGTAAAATTATGACTCACTTATAACTTTACATACTAACTTCAAAGTTATAGCTTTAACCTATAACTTTGGATGATGAAATTGATCCATGATTTTGGAAATAAATCTTTTAAACGTTTTCAAAAAGAGAACGAGTATTTTTATATTTATCAAAAGTTTTAATAGATAATGTATTTGTGAGATTCTATTGGTTAGTAATACAACTTATGAGTTGTCATGCTACTTAGTGTTTATAATACATTCTATCTCAATTTGTTGTTAACCTAATAAGCCCACCAAGTGGTTGTGCCACCTAGGGTTTCGTGAAACCTAGGGTTTTTGCCTCCTAGGGTTGCGTGCTCCTAGGGTTTCGTGGTGAGGAGGATTTCGGCCCCTATAGGCACGTTTCCTTGTTTGCATCAACCTAGGGTTCTAATAATATCTTTACAACAATATTTTTAGATATTAAAAATAAAGATATTTCTTAAAGAGAAAGTTAGGGTTTTAGATTTTATATCTCCTATGCTTCTACTATAAATACTCCTTCCATCTTAATCATTCAATAACGATTTTATATACAATTGAGAGAATTTTACAAATTAATTTTAAACAAACTTTGAGCAAAATATTTATTATTTTTATTGTTTGTTTTTCCGAAAAAGTCGTGCATCAATTATTATCAATCGCTCGCGTGAAATACGTTATTAGATAATAGTACATCACATAATCTTACTTATTCTTTAAAAAGAATCTTTGTGAGTTGTATTGCACTTTCTTATTAACGTAAAATAGTATAGAGTATTTAGCGATACTCACCTTAAGTTATAATCATAGTTGATTATACGAGTGGGTTGATAATTTTTGTAATCCGTAGAAAGGTATTACAGATTATTAATCGAGAATAGTGGACGTAGGTTTCGATTTGTGAAACTGAACCACTTCAAAAATCACGTGTGTCTCTCTTTACTTTTCGTTATTTTCGTTACTTTCTTTAAATATTGATAAATTAATTATTTGATTTTAATCCATAAAATCAAACAATTAATTTTTCATCATATAAATCATGTATTGTCGATGTATGTATTGTTGGAGCTTACGTTTATGATGTTGTATCGGATGGTGAGAGTCTTTGGGGGTACCCTTGATATGTGAAGGTGTTAGTGCTCCCGTGACTGCTTGGTTTCTCTTGTTGAAAATGAGGATGGAATTTCGGAGACGAAGTTCGTTTTAAGGAGGAAAGAATGTAATCATCTGTATTAAGTTTGTGAGACTTTTACTTTCTTATTAGTCTAATTTGTTTGTTGGAGACTTGGTAAGGTGATATGTGATTGGTAGAGTCCTTGTGTCATAGGTGATAATGTTGTTGTGTTGTGTCATTGACTAGCATATGTGTTGTTGCGACATATGTTTAGAATATGTCTTGTTATGTGTTGTTGTGACATATGTTTAGCATATGTGTTGTTGTGTTGAGCCCTCTATTGTTGTTCGTAGGGTGTCTTTTGGTAGGAGTATGAGTTGTGAACTTCGAGTACGAAGTTCATTCTTAAGGAGGGAAGCCTCTAATACTCTGTATTCTTATGTATAGGGGACTCGACCGAGTACATGAGGTACTCGACCGAGTATAGTCTACTCGACCGAGTGAATTTGGCTGGTGTCTTTTGGGTGGTTCTTACCTTGTGTTCTCGGCCGAGTGACTTTAAGACTCGACCAAGTGAGTCGTACCCAACCGAGTGCATATTGTACTCGACCGAGTACGACGGTTTTCCGGATTGGTTCGCACGGTTGATTAAGGGTTTAATATGAGAGATTGATTCATAATTTGTTTTTACGTTTCATAATCTCAAAATCCTAAACTCCTAAACTCTCTCAAATTCCTCATTGAGCCTTTGATTATCTCGTGCCGGATCGCTTGTTTCATTGCCTTGATAGACTTTTGTGGTAAGTATACATGTTTATGCTTTGATTGTGATTGTTATAGTAGTCGTAATTGAATTCGGGGAAAGGAATGAACTTGTATTGATTGTATGAAGGTTAATTACTTTAGAAGGGGACTTCATTGAGGAACGCTTCTAATTAATAGTACTTTTCGTGGATCTTGATAAGGTAGGGTTTTCCTACTCGGTATTGTGTTATTAATTGATGCTATGAGATGTTATATGATATTGTTTGTGATTGATGATGGAGATGTTGGAGTTCGGGTTTGGGGAGTTTTTGTCGATTTCATGGTTACTATGTTACTGGTTACTTGTGATTAGTGATCCTGTTGGGAGACATGTCACGCCCCGAGTTCGCCCCCGTGGTTATCACGCCACGCGGGGGATGTGGACATTAATGAGTCGGGTTCTCTCGCTGTGGTGAGATGGGCTTTCGACGCCTGTGGCTGCGGTCCAGGGTCAATAGGTGGTTTGTAGGGCAGGTTGATAACCTGAGCCAACGGAGGTGTCCGCTGCGGTGGCCCTCTTGGTTTCTGTTATCCCTTGTGCTTTTGCTTGTACATTGAGTCGAGCTAAAATAAAACGAGCTAAAATTAAGTCAGAGAAAGAAGAGGGCTTATATCTAAACCAGCCAAGTGATCAGCGCAGGAATGAACACCGCCAATTCCAGGACTACATTCATACCTAACAGTCTTCTGCAGGATGGCACTATAGTCAGTCAGCAGGGTCCCTGACTCGAGAATCATAATCAGTCGAAGGCGTTGATGCCGCAGACTACCGGAAGGATAATCAATCTGAAAGTCAGGAATCATATTTATAATTTTGTTTGATGTTTCACATAGCTGTTACTGAATTCTAGCGTAATGGACAGTATTTGGTAAAATAAGAGAGTAGTTAACATGGATTATTAACCTAAAAGAGCAGATGAAGTGATGAACAAAGTAACAAATCTTTAACGCAAGAGAGGTTAGTTAGTTAGTATATGAAAAGTTTGCGATCTCATTGAAGATCATTAACGCCACAATTGCAAAACAATTAACAAAAAAACAAGAACAGAGCACAGCACAATAATTATGTGACTAATAATCTCTCCATCCAAAATATAACTATGCTCCTACAAAATTTTGTTCCAGGGCATAATTAAGGGAATGTTCCCAAAAACAACATAAAAAAAACGACAGTATTCATAAATAATAGTGATTCTCATAATAAAGTATACCATAAATACCTCAAAACACAATAACAATGACACTTGCTGCCATTAGATAAGATCTGCAACATTAGCAGGGAGTTCCTCTACTGTATCATATATGATACGTATACGGGTCAATGAAGGAACGGGTTCTTTGAAAGTCGGAAATCAGTTTGATTATTCTCGAGAATAATTAAATGTATTTCGAGCTTTCATTAAAACGAGTAAGATTCATTGGATGATACGAAAATAGTAGCTGCTCGAATATGGTCCGAATATAAGTAGTTACTCGGTATTACGTGGGTTTCGATGAATGCCCAATCAACTATCCTTATCAGCAATTAATTAAATCAATAAGTGTGTGGCTTAATTGCGGGATTAATTAGATGGTTTAATATCTCGAGTTAATTATAGATTTATAGCATAATTAATTAATTATAGTGTTTATTATAGGCTATTTAAAGTTAATTTAGCTTTTCATTTTCCAGTTTTGAAGGCTATATAATCAGCCCTTGTATAGCATTTTGGTACACATGATTTGAAATAAAAAGAGCTTGTTGTTTTCAATTACACGTGGTGTTAATTGTGAATTACGGATTGTTGCGATAATCCAAAAGTAGTGATTTATTAGGACGCGTTTCCTAATTGTTACTCGATTGGAACCAATAGGTCTTGGTTAGCCAATCTCGTTCATCAAGTTATAGGTCTAGCTTGGTGTCTGCTTATCCGGTTACGTTCTCATGTCCTTTTCCGTTGCAATTTCGCATCAGTAAAGGAAAGTGACATCATTTACATTTCCATCTTAGAGTCATACTGACGTGCATCAAACTGAGAACCTTCAGGTACTTCTCCAGCCATGACTGAAACAGCAAGTACAACACGAAGTCGGTAAACACCCACATAATTGAAACAAACTGGCATACAAGAAAAAGGTATCAAAAAAACAACCTGAGACGTGACAATTGGTCTAATAGCACCCACGCAGCCATAAATAAGATATTTGTGAAGAGACAAACTTGCATATGAATAACAAAATATAAAAATAAAAAAACATATACGGAGTACAACTATACATGAATTAATACAAAGGTCTGGCCCAAATTCTTGCAAACCCAAACCCGGCTCAATTTACCCGTTCTTGTTCAGAGAAAGTATAACACCACCAATATTCTCTTTTTTTAATACTAGTCTTAAACCCCTGCAAATTTGCACGGGTATGTTGTTTAAAAACATTTATTATAAGAAAATGTAAATATTCAAGATTAAGTTTTATTGATTATTAAGTTAAGTTATATAATAATATTTAATATTTTAGTTTTGAATTATAAATTTCATTTGGAGTTAGCGTAAATGATATATTAGGGTCGATTAATTGAGTAATGTTTATATAGTACGATCAAGTTTTGATTAGTTTTGCTTAATTTAATTTTGTTGGTCTGTAATTTTCAAAAGTTTTTATCATTCTTTGAGACATTGGTAATATTTTACTTTTATTTTTAATTTAAGTTCTTTTTTTTTTTAAATAGTTTTCAATTGTATCTATTTTTGTGTGACAATATTTTTTAACTTTGAGTTATATCAATAACATCCTTATGAATTTTATATACCTAAAATAATTAGACCATATGTAGTAAAAGAGATTGATTCATGTAAAATTTAAGCCATGTTTATAGTTTTAGTGCAAATAAAATAACATGAATTGGATAAGTTTTTTTTCCTGGAAATTGGAGAAGCTTTTAGTGGTGGGGACTTGGGGTAGGGCCTGAGAGGACCCTTCCTTGATTAAGCCACAAGCCCCCAATTTAGAGATCTTTCGGTGTCCAGAATTGGGGTGCATTGATTTTCAGGGGTTAGTTTAATATGGGTAAATAACTTTACGTTTTATTTAAGTTGAGTAAGTAAATGAGGGGTTTTAGCTAGTTCAACTGGCGATCTTCAATTTTTTTTTTTAGAAATGGGTAATCGCCAGTTGGAATGGCTTTTTGCAAATAGCCATTTCAACTGGCTATTTCTAGAAAACTAGTTCAAGTGGCGATTTGAAGTAGCCATTTGAAATCATTATATATTCCCACTGCCTTCTCGTCTTTCTTTTATTAATACCATTCCTATCTTTGAAATCGGTACTTGTTTTCTACTTGTTTTCTATACACTACTTTACGATAATTTCAAAAATACACTTCATTAAATAAATTTTTTCAAACATTCACCACTTTAAACGAAAACCATTCCGAAAATGTCATTTAACGCTCCATTTTTTTTTATCTTGTTTCTGGACTTCCGGAGTTCCTTGGGTCGGTGGTGTTGTGGGAGAGACGATGTGTAGAGCTGATGGTATGATTCTCGTTGATCGTCAGCTCTCATTTGAAGATCTGGTTGAGAAGGTTAGTATAGTTTGCAAAGTCGATCTCAGAGTCATACAGATCTCGTTCACACTTGTGTGGACAGATTTGTCTGGTAGAAGAAGTTATGTTTATATCAAAGATAACCAGTTTGTATGTGCAATCTATATGTATGCGTTTAATCTTCCGGAGTTGTATGTTATGTTACAACCCACTGCTCCTCCTTTGCCATCGTCCCAATTCATTCAACCCTCTTATGAGTTTGGGGGATCTAGTCAGGGTGCTGTGTTGGGAGGTAGATGGGTAATTGATGTTGGTGAGCCTAGCAACCGACATCAATTAGATTTGAATGTGTTCCCAGAAGCGCAAAACGATGGTGACGAGGACAGCGATGACCCTACTTATAACGTCATGTCTTCCAATTTTAGTGGTTTTGGGTTAGAGGACATTAACACCGATCTAGCCAGTTCCTGTTCTGGGTCAAGTTTAGACCCCTCTAGCTCAGACCCAGAGGATGAGGTGGTACCTCATGTCCCTATTGACCATTATGTCTATTCTGCTGTCCGTGATGAGCCTGACCGTTCTTCACGGTCTATATTTTCCAAAATGTTTGATGGAAACGTTGACAATATCGTCGGTGGTACGCTATTCGAAACTAAGGTAGATGTTCAAAATGCCATGACAAGTTGGTCTTCGAAGAGGGGGGTATCGTATCGAACGGTTGAGAGTCGTAAAAAGACGTGGGCTGTTGAGTGTGGGACTAGAGCCACAAGTTACCCTCAGGAGTTGCTTCACGGTGTAATCTGTGGTTGGAAGGTGCGAGCGACACAACAGAGGGGTTCTGGGTTGTGGAAGATTGTTGTTTGGACTCCTCAGCACAATTGTGCGGGAGCTTCTAACGCGAGTAGGAGGAATAACGTTACCTCCCGGGAAATTGGTGTGTTGGTTATGGATGAAGTTAAACAGGATACTGGATATAAAGTTAAACTTGTCCAACTCGATGTGAAAAAAGCGTTCCACGTGGATGTGAGTTACAGTAAGGCGTGGCACGGGCGGAGGAAGGCAATCGAGGCCGTGTACGGGTCCTGGGAGCGCAATGTCAGAGACCTTCCTAGGTATATGGCGGCTCTTCAGGTGGGTTAATATGGATGAAGTTAAACATGATACTGGATATAAATTATTTTGTAATTTATAATGTTATTTCATCTGTTTCCCGTCATCTTGTTTAGGTCGCTAACCCGGGAACGTATGTTAAGTACAAGTTTTCTGAAGGGACGAAGTATTTGCCCCAGCGGGTGCTGAAGTATGTTTTCTGGTCTTTTGCTCCTTGCATTGCCACTTTTCAAGAGTCTTGTCCCGTTGTTTCTGTGGACGGGACACATCTTCGTGGATCCTACAAAGGGAAGTTGTTGGTTGCTGTTTGCAAGACGTCTAACAACAACATAATGCCGGTGGCATTCGCTCTTGTTGATGAAGAGACTACACTTAGCTGGACCTTTTTCTTGAATAACCTGAAGAAGTCGATCATCAGAGATCGGTTCACTTGTGTGATCTCGGATAGGCATCTAGGTATTTTACATTTTAAAAATTCTTCACTTTATTATTGTTTGTTGTAATTGTTACTGAAACTTACGTCGATGGTTTTGGAAGGTATAATAGCGGCGATGAAGGTGATGTTGCAGAAGTACCCTTCATATGGGCTGCACAGATTTTGCTTATAGCACATCAAAGCCAATTTGTTGACCAATTTTAGGAGAAAGGGATTGAAGGAGGCTTGCCAAATCTTGGGGACGGAGCTCAATCAGACGAAATACTGGAATGCTTGGGGTAGAATTAATGAGTTAAACCCCGATGCTGCTGCGTATCTACAACAAATCGACCCAACGATGTGGACACTCTTTGAGGTTGGTGGCCATAGATGGGGGTTTAGTACGACCAACATGTCGGAGAGCTACAACAACGTACTCAAAGGAGCACGTCACCTACCCATTAGAGCCATGGTTGAGAGCACTCTTGAGAAATGTGCCTATATATTCCGCAGAGATCGTCCTAAAATCAACGCCTGCAACACTCCACTACCGCCACATCCGATGGCCATTTACATGGCAAATATGTTGGATTCGACAAGACAGACGGTTACCTCATGGGGAGATTGTTTTGTGGTTGTTGATGAAAGGGGCCACAAGTTTGAGGTGAAACACCTTGCAGGGGTTTGTAGTTGCGGGAAGTGGCAGAACAATAGGTTTCCTTGCTCCCATGTGATTGCGGTTGCTAATTCCGTTAATTACGATCCATTGATGACTATCAACCGATTTCATACGATGGAAGGTTGGAGAGGGCAGTATTCAGGAAACTTTCATCCAGTTATGGGTTGTGGGACGTGGCCAACTGTTGACTGGTCACTTGAGGTTGATGAGGTTAGACTGGTTAGGCATTCAGGTCCAATAACTGGCATGCCATTCGCCACATCATTTTGTACGCGGAATTGAGGCCTTAAAATAGATATCCGCTCGTACGCCCAATATTGCAGCAGTTGTGTCGCTCCGTTCATGTAAATAGTGGCCGAGGGGGGTTGTAAAACACATTTACACATATCATGCAGCAAATAAGCCAGGACAGCTGAACCCCAACTGTAGCCACTGCACACATCAAAGTCAGATACACACATAACCATATCCTTGTGAACATGTGTCTTCTTAGAGTTGATAAACAACCCGTTACCTAACATCCAAATAACAAAACAACGAGCACGCTGCTGCATGTCGGCCTCAGTTAACGTAGCGGGTCTACGTATCCTAGTTTCCAAGTGTGACGTGACCAACCACTCGGCTTCAAAATAGGAACATCCATGGGGAAGATCCTCTAAACCAAGCATCCCCTGAACATAGGACTCCCAAGCAGTGTCGGGAACCACCAAACCGGTGGGATTAGACCCCACAAGATATCCATCTACCCTAAGACCAAGGAGGACCTCAACATCCTGCAGAGAAATCATCGCCTCACCTACTGGAAGGTGAAATGTGTGGGTCTCGGGACGAAATCTCTCAAGCAGTGCATGCAAAAGAGAGTGGTCGTTTCTCAAGTTTCCTAACTTGAAAAATACCCCAAAGCCCATCTGTGCGACATAATTTGCCGTTCCTTGACAAATCTCCATCTCATACGTCCACTCTCTCCATACATTACCGTCCGCTCTACGTGCTTTGGCGACAACATCAGATGGACGTTCATGCCTAAAAACCTGTGCGGATATATGCTTTGCCTGGAGACAAAATAGTGTATCACAGAGGGGACCCTGGAAACATCTAGGCTGGGAAGAAGAAGAAGATGCCATAACTGTAAAATATTTAAATATGAATTAGCTTCTTTAATGGTTTTAACATTTAAACAATTACACATCAGACAAACGGAACAACCAGAAAAAAAGGGTTAAAACATTGACTAACTAAATACTTTTATTTAATACGCAAGATAATTAATATATGAAAAACAAAAGAGAGATTTCATTTATCCAATCAATATTATTCAATCTTATCCGTAATCAGGATAGAACCAACCATGATCAAACAACTGGCATATCACTCCCTCCCTATTTCCCTATAAATAACACTTTCCTACAACTTATTTTCACACAACTCCTCCCTCCTCAACCACCAACAACTCACCACAACAAAAGTTAACAATGTCTGATAATTGGGATTCTGAAATTCAAGAAGTGCAGAGGGAAATAGATAGAATTAGGGACGAGTCGGATAATTTTCAAACTCGTCTTAAATTATTAATTACGGAACATATTTACATGGACTTATTATTGGGTGCTCCACCCTTAAATAAGCTCAATGGCATATTTACAGGCAATGCTAATGCTGTACTCACTCCCTCCATGCCAGCCAACACTACCTCCGGTAATATATTAATCATTCTCTTCTTATTTTATGTTTTACATTCAATTTATTATATATATTTTATTTATAAATTCAGATACATGGACCTACAAAATGCGAGGAACTAAGATCCTTAAAAGATGAATTAGTAAGCATGATTAAAAGGTTGTTCAAAATAGTGGATCAGTCCGCCTTAAGGGACCTTCTATCTGGAGAGGGTCGAGTCTTTGTTAGGCGGGAACCGGTTTATTATTGGAAAGTTTATGAAGATCTTACAACCGAGGAGGACATGCTGGCCGCATTTGGTGAGGGTGAATATGAACCAACCAACTTTATGGATGATATTTCAGATTACGATCACGAGGATCACGAGCCTATTTGCGGCACGATGGATTAAGAATGAATGGGATATTATTAAGACTAGTTACATTTTCTTATTAACCACTGTTGTATTCAGTCTTTCTTTAATGTTGTAACTGTCATTTTTCAATGTTGTATTTATGTTTCAAATTAATCAAATAAAACTTTAAGGTTTTTTAATTAATTATTCAAAATTAATCAATGTCGTCAACATTACTTTTTTTTTTATAAAACAACAATATTATAAATTAAAAATTGGAAGATATTATTATTAAACTATTATACAACTATAATATTATACAGTCTCAAAATTATAAAATTAACCAGTTTGACTGGCTATTTGCAGGTCAAAATAGCCAGTTTGACTGGCTATTTGCAGTTAACAATAAAAAAAAACATGGAATATTCATTAACTATATGCTTCTTTAATGGTTTTAACATATAAACAATTACACATCAGACAAAAAAGGGTACAAAAAAACTAAACAACCGTCTTACTAGGAAAAATATGGTCAACAAAATATTGACTAACTATATGCTTTTATTTAATTCAAAACATCGTTTAAGAAAAGTCCACTATGTTCTAGCTAAATACTTCGGTTCCACCATTAATCTACACGTCCAAAGGTTACAAATTAATCTAAGTAAAATAAAGTCGATAACTAGCAAATTGACCAAAACAGACCATTTTTTTCCACCAAAAAAATGTATATGTTTTCTACCGAAATTATTTTCCTATTTTGTACTAATAATTATTTAATATAAAATATTTTATAGTATTATACCAAATTATTATTTACGTAAAATACGTAATACGTATAATATTTTTGATAAATAAAAAATCTAAATACGTTTCAAATAAGTTACAAATTACAAATTAATAGACAAAATTATAAAACCAGAAATTACCGATATCGCCGTCAACAAAATATAAAATATCAGCTGCCGAAATTGCTTCAGTAAATGACGTTTTTTTTTTAAGAGTGAAAGTTTTTGGTGAGTTTGAATGAATTGACGATATCATTGTGTTACTTATATATGAAATTTTTTGAGGTGCTCCGGGAATCAAATTACTACTCAATACAAATACAACATTTACTACTCAATGCAAATACAACAATTACTACTCAATGACACCAACAATAACTAGTCAATGCAAAAAATTTATTTATCAATGACAACAACAATGACGACTCAATGGAAAAATTTATGACTCATAAAATTGCCATTTCAAATGGCGTTTTCTATGAAAAAGTATGGCCAATTTGCCAAATGAAGTGGCGATTTGCATGGTGTGCGCAAAGATTGATCGCCAGTTCAACTGGCGATTTGCGAAAAGCCAGTTGGACTGGCGATTTGCAGGAAAGATAAAAAAAAAAAAATTTCTTAAGAATCGCCATTTGAAATGGTGATAACCATATAACTTGTTTAGGCCAAACTTTCCAACCCCCTGTTTGTCAAGCTTTGCCAGAATTGCACACGAAGTAAAATTTACACTTTCCAATCCAACTCAATACCAACTTACCCTCATTACAAAAATATTATTACAAAATCACCATCAATTAGTACACCATAAATCTTAGTCAATCTCACTAAACCAATTAAGTAAATTCACTTAACCTAACATCTAATATATCAATCCCCACCAACGATGTTGTCATATATCCAAAAAAGTCCAAGTACCCGCATTTTCCCCTCTCAATGTTACATCACCCTCCACCACCACCACCACCACTTAACCCCTCACACACTCACACAAGCACCACTACGCAACTCCCACCATCAGCTATCACACCTCTGTCAACAAGTCAATTGACTTGCATAAAAAAAAATGCATCGCATAAAAAAAATGCATTGCAATTTTACAAACCAAAACCTCTCACCTTAGAAACATTGCCAATAAATAATATTCCTTTGTACTTTCATTTCGCTAATTATTTGAACACGAGTGAACTGAACATGCTATTGCGGTGCAATTAGAGCGTAACGCCAATTTTGTACGGATTATATACTAAGCACAATTTACAAACTACATAATCTAGCTGCTCATATAGGTTGGAATTTCACAGATATGCAGTAAAAGATAATCATGCACATAACAAATTGATATAATCTGCAATAAGATTCACAAAAAAACGACACTAAAGCTAATAATTCGCACGATTTCCTCAAAAGTGAAATTAAATCAAGATGCGTGCTAAAATGATGTAAACTAGAATTGCAATCGCAACAATCACCAAAACAAGTATAATTTTACAATGCAAAATGAATTTATTATTATAAATTAAAAGGCAGAATTGAATTGAGAGAAATAGAAAATACCAAGTGAAAATCCAGGGAAATAAGAAATTGGAAGCGAAGAAAAGAGAAATCAAGAGAGTGCCTAACAGTCTTTTCTTCGTCTAGTGTTTTTAATTTCTAACGATCAGTCATAAGAGAAAGGACAAAATTAAGAGGAGGAGAAGGAGGAGTCGTAATACTTGGGATCTCTACAAACGATTAAAGTCAATTCTTTGTAGTTACATTCCGTCCTAAACGGTTTATATTTATCCCGTTTTTAACTTGTGACGAAATTTAACCCAACTTAGAAATGTTTTATTTTTCTAGAGCTGTTATATATCGTCGAAATTTTATAACGAACTGTAAGACCAACATTATTCTTGCACACTCTCTTTTTTCTGTTCTTTCTTCTCTCCCAAATTCACCTAAAACCAATCTAAGTATGTGTTTGGCCAAGTTTTTGAAAGTGCTTTTAGTAACTAAAAGTTCAAACTTGGCCAAACACACAATTTTTGCAAGTTAAAAAGTGTTTTTAAAAACTCATAATTACTTTTTAGCCTCTAGAAGTAGAAGCAGCAATTTGGTGCTTCTAACTTTTACTTATACCTTTTATGACATTTAATACATAAATGAAAAATTAGTATGTCATAAACATTTTAATAAAATAAAATAAATATTTTTTCATTCGTAATTTTTAATTATCTATGAATAGAGACACATCTTGATATAATTTTAATAATATTTTTTGCATTTTTCATTCGATTATGTAAAAAAGCTCTTTTTGAAAAACACTTTAGTAAAACAAAAGCCAAACACCTCCATTTTTTTCCAAGAAATAGCTTAGAAAATAACTCATTTTGAAAAACAAAAACAATTTTTAAAAGTTGCCACTGTCCACATGACATCGGGTTGGGTATTTATGTTTTTCGTTCTTATTTATGCACTACGTTGTTGCCATTGTTGTTGATGCCTTTGTTGTTGTCTATCGTTGCTATTACAATGTTGATCGGTGTTGCCATTCAAAAGAGGGTGGGGGGACAAGGGGACGTTGGTGCTCAACGTTTGGAGGTGGTAAAAACGTTGAATATCAACGTTGATGAGGGGCAAGACGTTGGAGGTGGAAGAAATGTCTGCCATGGGTTAGACATTAATATGCTACGTTGGTGCATGGGTGAACGTTCTTATTGGATGTTGATTTTCAACGTCTAACCCATGGTCGGACTTTGCATTTCAGCGTCCATCCATGGATTGAATTTTACGCAAGTTTTATTGTAAAACCAAGAGATAATTTACCTTAATAAACTTCTTAAAATGACTTTTACTAACCACTATCCTCAATACGGGCATCAAAGTCCTTTATAAATAGTTTTACAATGTTTATGTAGAATAGTTTTATGAAAAGCTTGCTCTTTTATAAATAGCTTAAATAATATAAAAATCAATTTATACAAGAGTTTTCATGCTAATTGAGAGATTTAGGGTGGTGTAACTTTATACGAGTCAACCCGGATGGCTTACCTGGTATGCGTTACACCACCCCAAACAATATGGGGCCATACAAGAGTTGTAATTATTGTTGGAGTAGGTGTCCTCCACAATAGTGCGCCACATAATAAATCTTATTAAGGAATATAATTGGGATATTTATTGACTATATATATGATTAGTCAGTTGATTAACGTAAATCAATAACGGTTGGCTGACTAGAGTTTGACGTTATTGTCGTTTGACGGCGGTGATCAACTGATCCCTTTCGGTCACACCTAAAGGATGAAATCCAAATAGTAACTAATTATTTGTATACGATACAGTTAATTAGTACATTACATATATTCGATATGTACGAGAGTTAATTATTAGAAATTGAGTTAAGAACTCAAATTCGATTAACTTATTTTTCAATTATGCGATAATTGACTAATAAATTTATATCTTATTTTAATACGATTAAATAAGATTTAACTTAGTAATTAATCGTTAAATTACTAAATTAGTTGAGGTTTTGAGATAGAGGTAATTAGTTAATTATATTTACAAAGAGTTGTAAAATAAATTAACTAAGCATTGTGGGACCCATTATATATTGATATAATGGTAAAATATTACTTAAAATGTTAAGTACATATTATTTATTTAATTGAGTCATATAATTGTTATATGATCAAATTAACACTTAATTATACAAGATAATTAACCATATGATCAATAAGTATTTGTGAGACAAATATCAAAAAATCAAAATGGATCTAACTAGGCCAAGAGGGCCGGTTATGATGTAGTTACAAGGGTGATGATTTTTGTTCATGTTTACACTCCTTAGTTACCTTTTGAAAGTGACATAACAAGTTGAATATAATCATCATCTTTTCTACAACACTCCACTCTAATGCATGTGATCAAATGAACAAAATAAGAGTCCAATTTTGGACTATGAGGTCCGGCCAAATGGCCTATAAAATGATCAAGTGTTGCTCATTTTTCATTACTTCATTTTGTGCTTGTTTTCTTACTTATCTCAAAAACCTCATCTTCTCACTAAAACTCTCAAATACTAATATTTACTAAGTATTACTAGTGTAGTAATATAGTCATAATATTAGTAGTATAATATCTATCTTATTATCTAGTTAATAATAAGGGTAGATTATTTGGGTTTATCTTGGTGCAACTTAGAGGAGATCTTCTACTTTGGAGATTGTTTGTGTTCATCCATATTTGTAGCTCAAGAACAACAAGAAGGAGGTCTTGTTGTGCCCTTATATTTTCCATATCAATGTGAGGAAATTTCTTCTCTTATATAAATGTCTTTATATTTGCATGCATGTTACATAGATCATTAAATACTAAATTAACAAGTAATTTAGCATCTAATTAGAGGAGTCTAATTAAGGTCTATGGACTTTCATGAGTTGCTTTTGTTCTTAACAAGATATATCTTAGGTAGGTATCTAGGCTTAGGTAGGTAATCATTTTGTTTAATTCTTAATTAGAACAATTATAATTACCTAAATCCTACCCTAATACCCACCAAAAACCGGTGCACCATGCATAAAATGGGTGTCCATTTTATCTTTGTAATTTATCATTTGTCACATATGTGACATGTGACATGTAACATGTAATCTTTGCTTATAAATGTACATTTAACTAATTTAAATGCAATTTCATAACAAATATATTAGACTTAACATTTTAAGTCATATTTTATAATTACATGTATATAAAATGGGTCATCTCATATTTGGTTAATATAATCTACAACAATTTGTAATTATGATCAACCAATTTTGCTTATCTCAAATGTTTCATAAACATAATGCATTCTTAGTAATATAACAATTAAATTACTAAAATGAATCTTATTTAATCATATTACAATAAGATATAATTCTCATTTAGAATATAAACTCCGTTCCATTTAAGGGATTAATTAATCTGTATCGCTATACAATTAATTAATGTATATGATTAGAGGATTGTCCTTTAGGCGTGACCTCAAGGGATCAACTGATCACCACCGTCATACGACAGTAACGTCAAACTCAATTGAGCCAATCTTTACCGATTTATGTTGACCAGTTGACTATAATATTCATCATCCCTTTGTATTCTTTTTATTGAGATTTATCATGTGATCGCACTATTGTTGAGGACACTTACTCCAACAATCTCCTACTTGTCCGAGACAAGTGTGTGTCACCAATTCTCTTGTCCTATTACAATCTCTCACTCAATGCAAGGTGTCTTGCAGGTCGTACTTGCATTTGATCATATCAAGAGTGGTTGCCTCGATCCGAAGAGTATCTGTCTGACCGGAATTATCTACTAGGGTCATAAGGGATGACTAGTCATCACTTGGAGACGTCACCTCATATAAGCAACTAGGGGCCTATGCTATGTTAATCCAGTCCACTTTAATGGGGTTCAAAATTGTCTCTACAATCTATTTGAAAATAACAAAGCACAAAAACGAGTTTTAGAAACTCAAACGATAAATGTGATTATCATATATGAACAATCAACATAATGTTATTGCTTCATATCATATATTCTAAAGTTTATTTCGTCCATGACAATTCATGACGATCTTGTTAAATGCAATAAAGGCTTGGGTAGTGAATATACCATATATTCAGTTATTCCAACCTTGTAAATTGACTTCTCCTTACATCCAACGTTATTCCTAATAACATGAATTCATCTACGTACATATCTAGATCTCTATCTAGTGTTGGGCTCTTTAACTTGAAAGATACTCCCACTCGTTATCATGATAACTGATAGGTATTTAGGTGAAAGGATCTACCATTAGCTCCTTATAAGCCACCTTATCCTCATCATAATGTACTAGGTCTCTACTTGTAGAATTTATAATGATTGACTCTTAAATCATCTTTTATTTATTCGCTTCTTGTATAACAAAAGTACGCCTAGGATTTCTGTAACACCCGCAAATCTACCCTATTTGTATAGTGAAAATATTTTACGGTTACTTTTCAGCGAAATTTAGTTTTAATCGTAATTTTAATTTTCCGAGTCAAATTTAGAATTTCCGAGTTCGTATTTGGAAATTCCGCGAGATTTCATGTAAAACCCGTCTTGAGCCGTCTTTGACTTTTTCTTGACTTTTCCACTTACTCACCCTACATATACTCCCTCATAACCCTAACTCCCTCACAACTCACTCTTCTTCTTCCTCACCATAAACACCAAAACCTAGCCTCCATATTCTTCCAAGTTTAGAATCGTCACTACTCATTCATTTCTCGCTCAAATTCACGTAAGTTCGTCTTATTCTTCCCCTCTTTGCTTCCTCTATCCGTATTGGTAATAAAATTACCATCTTTCTCGCTTTTAAATTATCCGTCTTTCTCAAGGTGAATGATATTCATCTTTTATTATCTAATTGTATGTAGGTGGAGACTAGGAAGGTTTAGAAATCGATTAAAGACGCGAAAAGGTAACGGTGAAGGGTTACTCGATATCATTTACGTGTTTTAATGTGTTTTCCATGTTAGAAATCGTATTTAGAATATGATTTGTAATTTTAGGAATTGTGTTGTTGATGATGGTTGTTGTTAGTTGATAATTGATATGAGAATTGATGAATTGTGATGATAGATGATATTTGTGTTATGCCTTAGTGAAATTGTGGAGATTTGTGTGGCTCGTACCTGTCCGAAAAGGATGCAGGCTGCGTCGTGGTGACGCAGGCTGCGTCGTGGTGACGCAAGCTGCGTCGTGGTGACGCAGGCAGCATCACTCGCTGCCGACAGTAATTTTCCTACACTGACCCTTTTTCGTAAAATGATCATATCTCCTTCGTTACTTGCTTGTTTTGGGCTTGTGACATCCCGTTGGAACCATAAGAGGATAAGTTATCACCTCCATTTGTAATTTCTGCATTTGCATGTCTAGAACTCTAGTTATGACCGTTTGAAGTGGACCCTTGTTTTCGTTGGTTTCCAAACAACGTTGTTTTGGAGAGGTATCTATGTTTTTTTTCATTATGCTTCATAAACTTGTTCTAATGCTTATGTATCATGTATTGACTCATGTTTATCATATTTAAACTTACATGATTCCCTATTCTCATGTTTTGTGGCGGTTTTTGGTATGTTCCCACTTTGAGTCGGTTTTTACAAATGATACAGTTTGAGCACTATTTTGTCTTGTGCTTTGTACTCTCATTCCCTTGGCTACCTCCACGTTCGTAAGGGGGACGGTCGAACGGGAGGTATCCTACTGCTTAATGAATTATTAGATGGGTATAAGCACGACGTTGTTGGGAGGCAAACGCTATGAGTTTGCTCGACGGCCCGTCACAATGTTGTGTACTTGCGACGGTGGTGTTATTTGCATTGTAGCGTAATGCTTGTTTAGGAGGCTTGTGCCTCTTTTCCGCCTCTTTCGTGAATTGATCTCCCGAATTTGGGGTACTCGGCGTCTATGATTGACCGAGTCTTGGATGCGAAACGTCATCGCATGTCGAATCGGAAAACGTGTATTCCGAGAATCTGGCCAGGTTTAGATTAGGAACCGTATTATTATCGTCGTCCTACCAGGAGGAAATTAGTCGACATATACGAAATGGATTGAATCGTGTATGCGTTCAGGGAAGGCTTTTCTCCCGTGGATGCCCATTAATCATACTTGCCATGTACACGGTGCTAGTGCGTTTCATTTACCGTGAGATGAGGTCGTCTTTGTGTCGTTGTTCTTGAATGCGTGCTTTCTGATTTTATCATGGTCATTGAATGATTGGGCAATCGTAATTGTATTGTTATGTGTGGATGGGTGATTACATGATTGATATTCAGGGTAATTCGATGACTTGGCATGCGTGGTTGTCGGTCTAAAATCTTATCCAAACTTAGACCGCTAACGGTGAGATGCCAAGCCCGAGTGAGCGTATTCGGTTGCTAAGAGTATCTTCCCCGAGTCTTGAATAACATGACGGTTTCAGATTTGATTTCCTTATGATCTTATCATTATATATTGGATTGCCTATCTATCCTTATCGTAACTCACATGTATATCTATATGTATGCATGCTCTACTTTTGTATTTCCTTCTATGTACGTTTAATGTGATATGGATGGGAGAACCCGGAGTTACTCCCCACTGATTGTGGCGTTCATGTTTTTCATGAATGAACAGGTTGCTTGCATGGATGGCTTTGTGCTTATGCTATTTTGGGTTCGGGTGTGAGCTAGCGGGCGTTGTCCCTGGAAGTTTCACCGCTAGACGATTTTAGCTAGTTTTGCTAAACACTTGTTCTTTGCTAACATTTGGAGAGACCCCGTCTCTTTGTTGTATTTCGTACTTAGTTTGTAATATTTTGACATTCCTCGTTTTATCTATCTTGCATGTATAAAAGTTTTTAAAACTACCTATTTCCGCTATATAATTCACATGCTTGTATGTTTTATATTTCCGCATTCGCGAGGGTTGTCACAGTTGGTATCAGAGCTTTATCGCTCCCGACGCAGACACGTGAACCCTAAACTTAAATTACTTGACCTTGAAATAATCAATGAGAGAGGGGTAGACTTAATGCAGCAGGAGCTCACCCAAGGGGCCTTGATGATCAAGCCACAAACAAGGCAAGCCTGACCCCAAGGACCCCTCAGATGGAAGCTCGAGTTACAAGGTCCAAACAACAAGCCATGACAAGCCAATATCAAACCATGACAAGCCACACCAATGAGGAAGACATTCTAGGGCTCCTCAACCCATGCCAAGCACCAACACAACCCACATTACCCACACAAGACAGAAACAAAGCCATTCAGGCCCAGGCAGACCAATCAACAAACCCTGCACCAAGAAGGTACACCAGGGCCTTTCAACCATCCCCACCATGGCCTACCATCAAGCCAACACCACAAGCTACAAGTTTGTCCAGGATAACCCCACTTGAAGTCTAGTAAAAACACAAGTAACAAGCACCCCAAGCTAGAGTCCAGTAAACAATTAAAACAGGGAAGGTACAAGTCAGATTGTGGTTTCCTTTGCTTAAGTCAACTTGTCCTCGTCCAAGGCAGGTCTTATCTAAGTTCTAATAAGGGTAGAGAGTCCCAAGGAGCAGAAACACACCCAGGCAAGGCAGCAAGACAACAAGAACAACAGATTTCCATTTCAGGAAAACTCCAAAAACTGCTTTATTTGCTTTTTGTTCAGTCTGTTTTTGTGTCTTGTGTCTGTATTTTATAGTTGTTGAACTCGTCCTTTTGTGAGGCTCTTAATTAGTGTCAGTAGTAGTAGTTTGAACCCTAAGCTGGCCCTTGGATGATCTGTACATCCAATGGCTCACAAGATATCAACCTCTCTATATAAGGAGGTCTTGTATGTTTGTTTCAGTTAGACTTTATGAATGCATTAAAATTTGAGAAATCCCTCAAAACTTTCAAACTTGTGCTAAGAGCTGTAGTTTGAGTTAAGCTTGATACATCTGCAAGGTGTTTGATCAGTGTCTTGCTTTGTGAGTCAAGTTATATCTGTGCCCTGTTGTGGTTAACTTGCTTGCTGTTTGAGTCTAGTCTAGGGTGTTTGTGCTTTTCTGTAACACTTGAAAACTGTCTCTAAAACCAGTCTTTGAGTCCTTTCTCTTGTGCCTTGCTGTAGAGGAGTGTCTCTAAGTCATATCCCTTGAGTTTTTAGCTAAACAACTCACCCTCTCTAAAACAACATCCATTTGTTACTAGACATTGTTCTCAGTTTGAGTCAAGCTAATCAAGTCTCCTTAAAACTTGTAAACCTTAGTAGTTTACACTCCAAATTGGTTATCAGAGCTTTGGTTGAGAGTCTTAGTGAGTTCATTTTCCCTAACTACATTTAAAAACACAAAAATAGCCCAATGAGTGAAGAGAGACTAGCAGGAGTAGAAGCAAGGATGGAGGATCTGGCTGGGATTGTAACCACCCTAACCAGAACCCTGGACCAGGTTATAGGCAACCATTTGCTTGCTGGAGGAAGAGGTAGAGGACGTGGAAGAGGCCAAGGAGGAGGCAGAGGAAGGCCACCTGATGATGAAGAGTATCCAGACTCAGATGACTCAACAAGAAGCAGAGCTTCCATCCACAGGAACACAGACAAGCATCTTAAGGTAGATATCCCTGAGTTTTCTGGTAGTCTTAATCCTGATGACTTGTTAGAATGGCTAAGAGAAGTAGAAAGGATCTTTGAGTACAAAGGATAAAATGATTCTAAGTCTTTTAAAGTAGCCATCCTTAAACTGAAAGGGTATGCTTCCCTTTGGTATGAAACTATGAAAGGGTTAAGGGCTAGGGAAGGTAAAGAACCCATCAAGTCTTGGACTAAACTGAAAAAGAAACTGTTAGACAAATTTGTTGCTAAGGATTACACCCAGGATCTGTTTATCAAGTTGTCTAAGTTGAAACAAGGAGACAAACCTGTTGAATCTTATCTGAGAGAGTTTGAACAACTCACCTTACAGTGTGATATAAATGAGAAACCTGAGCAAAGGATTGCTAGGTACTTAGAGGGTCTAGATAAGAACATTGCTAACAAGGTTAGGATGCAACCTCTGTGGTCATTTGATGATGTTGTCAACCTATCTCTGAGAATTGAGAAGATAGGGAAGACTAAGCCTGCTACACCAAAACCTGTTAGGCCTTTTCAAACCAGACCTTATAGTGGGTTTAGAACCATGGATACCCCTAAGACAGCACCCCCACCTACCTTAGACAAGGGTAAGGGCATCATGGGTCAAAAGCCAAGCACTTCATTGACTGAGAACAGAATTAGGTGCTTCCAATGTCAAGGCTATGGACATTTCAGGAAGGATTGCCCTTCTAAGAAGACCTTAACTATAATGGAAGTTGAGGCTTGGGAGAAAGAGGGTCTAGTTGAGTATGAGAGGGATGAGCCTGAGGTTGAAGAAGTGGTGAGTGAGGAAGAAGAGTCTAGTCAGGAGGCAATAGTGGCACTCCCTGACACAGGCCACAGCTTAGTCCTATGGAGAGTAATGCATTCACAACAGATACCTTTGGAGGAGGATCAAAGGTCCCTCATTTTCAGAAGCAGATGTACCATACAAGGGAGGGTTTGTAACCTTATTATAGATGGAGGTAGTTGTACCAATGTGGCTTCTGTTACTATGGTTGATAAGCTGAAGTTGAGCACTCAAGATCACCCTCACCCCTATAAGTTGAGATGGCTGAGTAAGGGAGCAGAGGTTAAGGTGGATAAGCAATGCATGGTCCCTTTCTCCATTGGAAGTGTGTACAAGGATGAAGTATTGTGTGATGTGGTTCCAATGGATGCCTGTCACTTGCTATTAGGAAGGCCATGGGAGTTTGATAAAAGCTCCATACACCAAGGAAGAAGCAATACCTATTCCTTCAAGCATGGGAGCAGGAAGGTGACATTAGCCCCCTTGCCACCACATCAGAAGAGCTATGGAAGTCCAAGTATGGCTGAAGACTTTAGTGGAGTTGTATTTCTATCTGAGTCAGCAATGGTCAAAGAGTGTAGTGAGGAGCAACCTATAGTAATGCTGCTATCAAAAGAAGTTCAGGAAGAGGAGTCTAAGGTGATCCCTGCAGATGTTAAGCCCCTCATTGATCAGTTCAAGGAAGTGTTTCCAGAGGAACTTCCTGATGGCTTACCCCCTTTGAGAGGGATTGAACACCAAATAGACCTTGTGCCAGGGTCTGTACTACCTAGCTAATAGACCAGCATATAGGTGTGATCCCAAGGCTACACAAGAGCTGCAGAAACAAGTTGGAGAGTTGATGAGTAAAGGGTTTGTTAGGGAATCTTTAAGTCCATGTGCTGTGCCTGCATTGTTGGTCCCTAAGAAGAATGGGACTTGGAGGATATGCATAGATAGCAGGGCTGTCAACAACATCACAGTCAAGTATAGGTTCCCTATACCTAGGTTTGATGACATGTTGGATGAGTTGAGTGGCTCAAGGTTCTTTTCTAAGATTCATTTGAGGCAAGGTTACCATCAATTGAGGATCAAAGAAGGAGATGAGTGGAAGACAGCCTTCAAAACAAAGCATGGCCTTTATGAGTGGCTTGTCATGCCCTTTGGCCTGTCAAATGCCCCAAGTACCTTCATGAGATTGATGACAGAGTGCTTAGGCCTTGCCTAGGGAGATTTGTGGTGGTATACTTTGATGATATCCTCATCTACAGCAAGAGCAAGGATGATCATTTGAGGCATCTTGAGGCTGTGTTTGAAATACTTAAGGAGAGTAAACTCTTTGGGAAGCTTGAGAAATGCACCTTCATGACTGAGGAAGTCAAGTTTCTAGGATATGTGGTATCTGGTAGGGGCATTTCAGTTGATCAAGACAAGATCATTGCAGTACAGTCTTGGCCTATCCCTAAGAACATTACAGAAGTAAGAGGGTTTCATGGCCTAGCCTCTTTCTATAGGAGGTTCATTAAAAACTTTAGCACTATTGCAGCACCCCTCACTGAATGTATGAAGAGAGGAGAGTTCACTTGGACTGAGAATGCCTTGCAGGCTTTCAAACACATGAAGAAGCTTTTGTGCAGTGCACCTATCCTCAGGTTGCCAAACTTTGATTGCCTATTTGAGGTTGAGTGTGATGCAAGTGGAGTGGGAATTGGAGCTGTCCTCATCCAAGAGAAGAAACATGTAGCCTACTTTAGTAAAAAGCTAAGTGGTGCCAAGCTGAACTATTCTACATATGATAAAGAGTTCTATGCTCTTGTCAGAGCTCTAAGGCATTGGAGTCATTACCTAAAGCCCAAGCCTTTTGTCCTACACTCTGATCATGAGGCATTGAAGTACATAGGAGGTCATTATAAGCTCAGTCACAGGCATGCTAAGTGGGTAGAGTTCCTCCAGTCATTCACCTTTTCTAGCAAATACAAAGAGGGCAAACTAAATGTGGTGGCTGATGCTTTGTCTAGGAGGTACACTCTGCTATCAACCATGGAGCAAAGGGTTCTTGGCTTTGAGTTCATGAAGGATATGTATAAGGAATATCCAGACTTTGCAGAAGATTGGTTAGCACAGAAAGAGGGAACAAGGACCATTGATTCACCTTACACTCTGCAAAATGGATTCTTGTTCAAAGGAAACAAGCTGTGTGTTCCCAGAGGATCTTATAGGAATCTATTGATCAAGGAGGTACATCGAAGTGGCCTTGGAGGACACTTTGGGGTTCAGAAAACTGTGGACATACTACAGGATCAATTCTACTGGCCTAAGATGATGGGAGAAGTCCAAATAGTGCTCAGAAGGTGTGGAGTTTGTCAAAAGGCCAAGAGTTCTTTCCAAGCAGGACCTTACACTCCCCTACCAGTCCCATGTAAGCCTTGGGAGGATGTAAGTATGGATTTCATAATGGCATTACCTAGGACAGCAAGAGGGAAGGATTCTATCATGGTGGTTGTGGATAGGTTCAGTAAGATGGCACATTTCATTGCTTGCAAGAAGACTGAGGATGCTGTGAGTGTAGCAGAGCTATACCTTGATGAGGTGGTGAGGTTACATGGAGTCCCAAGGACCATTGTGTCTGACAGAGACACAAAGTTTATGAGCCATTTCTGGAGAACATTGTGGAAGCTGCTTAACACTAGGTTGTTGTTTAGTACCTCCCATCACCCTCAAACTGATGGCCAAACGGAGGTGACCAACAAGACCTTGGGAAGGATCTTGAGGTGTATAGTCAGCATATCTGTGCTTTGCTGTGGTTAACTTGCTTGCTGTTTGAGGCTAGTCTAGGGTGTTTGTGCTCTGCTGTAACACTTGAAAACTGTCTCTAAAACCAGTTTTTGAGTCCTTTCTCTTGTGCCTTGCTGTAGAGGAGTGTCTCTAAGTCATATCCTTTGAGTTTCCAGCTAAATAACTCACCCTCTCTAAAACAACATCCATTTGTTACTTGACATTGTTCTCAGTTTGAGTCAATCTAATCAAGTTTCCTTAAAACTTGTAAACCTTAGTAGTTTACACTCCAATTTGGTTATCAGAGCTTTGGTTGAGAGTCTTAGTGAGTTCATTTTCCCTAACTACATTTAAAAACACAAAAATAGCCCAATGAGTGAAGAGAGACTAGCAGGAGTAGAAGCAAGGATGGAGGATCTGGCTGGGATTGTAACCACCCTAACCTTATTATAGATGGAATTAAAAGACAAAGGCGAAAAAGGAAAACGAGGTTGATTTAAGGAAGTGAACTACCAGCCACGATCTCCGGGGAAGCAACGACTTTGGCTCGGCTGAGTAGATAGCTGGATCCTTTAGCTTTGGCACCGGTTGCGGAAGTCTAACGATTGGGACATTCACGAATGAGGTGACCAGGCTTCTTGCAGAAAAAGCAAAAGAGGGGCCTATCATAGCATCCTACTCCCGGGTGGAAGGGTTTCCTACAACCATCACAAAATCGACTTCGAGCTTGAGCTTGAGGGGGGGCATTGAAACGTCTCTGGTTAGCATAGGCATTAGAGGAAGAGGGAGAGAAAGGTCTTTTGTCATGGAAGTTTGACCTTGGATTGAAAGAGGAAAAAGGAGATGGACTCTTCATCTTCCCCCCATCACTAAAGGCCTTCATGGAGTCCTCGGCCCGAAGGGCATCGCCATACAATTCTTCGAAAGATGTAGAGCTCCTCCTTACTTTGCTTTGGAGCAAAGCACTAAGCTTATTACGATAGTAAAAAGCTCGATCTTCATCATCCTTGATGAGTCCTAGCGCAAAACGAGCAAGCCGGTTGAATTGGGTGGTGAAGTTTTGGGTCATCAAATCACCTTGCTTGAAATCGATGAATTCTCTGAGTCTTTGCTGCTTGAGCTTCATGGGGTAAAATCGGTCCTCAACAAGAGACTTGAAACATTCCCACTCGAAATTGATTTCAAGGATAGCGGTGGGATTGGAAATAGACCACCAGTAGTCTGCCTCCCTTACCAGGAAGAACTGAGCAATCCTTACCTTGTCCTCTTCAAGGACTTGGTAAAAGTCGAATTGGTTCTCCAACTCTCGAAACCATTCCGAGAGCTCGGTAGGGTCCGGCTCACCACCATAAGGCGTAATATTGCTCCTAGCAATTTGGCTAGCCACCCAAGCATAGCCTCCTTGGCAGTTGTCTTCTCTATGAGGAGGGACTTGGTTGGCACTAACATTAGCCGCCTCTTGATGATTTCTCAAAAATTGAGTAGGAGCCCCGAGAATAACATTCTCTTCTACTCGAGGTTCAACCATCTTCATAAGAAACAAAAACAAATTAAGTTACTCCTATCAATTAGCATAAACAAATAGACTACCAAATAAAGTCCTTAACTTCTACCCATCTCTCTCATTTATTATTTCAAGGTCAAATAGTTTAAGTTTAGGGTTCACGTGTGTGCGTCGGGAGCGTTAAAGCTCTGATACCAACTGTGACAACCCTCGCGAATGCGGAAGTATAAAACAAACAAGCATGTGAATGATATAGCGGAAATAAGAAGTTTTAAAAACTATTATACATGCAAGGAAAGAATACGAGGAGTGTCAAATATTACAAACTAAAGTACGAATTATACTACATCAAGAGACGAAGTCTCTCCAAAATGTTAACAAGTAAAAGTGTTTAGCATACAAGCTAAAATCGTCTAGAGGTGTTTTAATCCAGGGATAACGCCCGCTAGCTCACACCCGAACCCAAAATGTCAAGCAAAAAGCCATCCAATGCAAGCAACCTGTTCATCCATGAAAAACATGAACGCCACAATCAGTGGGGAGTAACTCCGGGTTCTCCCAGCCATATCACATTAAACGTACATAGAAGGAAATACAAAAGTAAAGCATGCATATATAGATATACATGTGAGATACGATAAGAATAGATAGGCAATTCAATATATAATGATAAGAGCATATGGAATATCAAATCCGAACCATCATGTTATTCAAAGACTCGGGAAAGACACTCTTAGGCAACCGAATACGCTCACTAGGGCTTGCATCTCACCGTTAGCGGTATAAGTTTGATAAGATTGAGACTCGACAGACAACCAAGTCAAATCATGCGATGATCACAGTAAATCCAACATATTATCATCCATTCACGAACCAAGACATTGACGGTGTCCAATCATGCAATGACCATGAATAATATCATGAAATCAGGCATTCAAAGACGACGGTGCCCAATCATGCAATGACCATGAATAATATCATGAAATCACGCATTCAAAGACGACGACACAAAGACGACAACTCTCACGGTAAATGAAACGCACTAGCATCGTGTACAGGGCAAGTATGATTATGGGCATCCACGGGAGTAAAACCTTCCCTGAACGCATACACGATTCAATTTATTTCGTATATGTAGACTAATTTCCTCCTGGTAGGACGACGATAATAATACGGTTCCTAATCTAAACCTGGCCAGATTCCCGGAATACCCGTTTTCCGATTCGACATGCGATAACGTTTCGCATCCAAGACTCGGTCAATCATAGACGCCGAGTACCCACATTTTCGGTAGATCAATTAACGAAAGAGGCGGAAAAGAGCTCAAGCCTCATAACAAGCGGTACGCTACATGCAAATAACACCACCTCGCAAGTACACAACATTTGACGGCCGGGTCGATCAACGCATAGCGTTCGCCTCCCAACAACGTCGTCGTATCCCCACTAACACATGCAATTAAGCAGTAGGATACCTCCCCGTTCCGACATTCCAGCCTTACGAACGTGGAGGTAGCCAAGGGAATGAGAGTACAAAGCAAAAGACAAAATAGTGCTCAAACCGTATCATTTGTAAAAACCGACTCAAAGTGGGAACATACCAAAAACCGTCACAAACCATGAGAATAGGGAATCATATAAGTTTAAATATGATAAGCATGAGTCAATACATGATACATAAGCATTAGAACAAGTTAATGAAGCATAATGAATAAAAAACATAGATACCTCTCCAAAACAACGTTGTTTGGAAACCAACGAAAACAAGGGTCCACTTCAAACGGTCATAACTAGAGTTCTAGACATCCAGATGCAGAAATTCCAAATGGAGGTGATAGCTTATCCTCTTACGGTTCCAACGGGATGTCATAAACTCAAAACAAGAAAGTAACAAAGGATATATGATCATTTTACGAAAAGGGGTCAGTGCCGGAAAACTGCAGTCGACTTGGGAACTGGCTGCGAGTAACGCTGCCAGCGCCGGACGACGCTGCCAGCGTCCATGGACGCTGCCAGAGTCCTTGGCTGGACTCAGGCACGAACAAATCCTAACATGTTATCAACAACAAAAATCCTCATTTACCATCACAAACCATCGATTCTCATATCAATTAACAACTAACAACAACCATCATCAACAACACGATTCCTATGATTACAAATCCTATTCTAAATACGAAAACTAACATAGAAAACACATAAAACCCGTAAATGATATCGAGTAACCCTTCACCGTTACCTTTATACATCTTCACTACGCGTCAAGGTCCTCTTTGATTAAGAAATAGTCTTTGTCGGGATCTTGAAGGTCACCACCTACAAATAATTAATAAAAGATGAATATTCTTCACCTTGAGAAAGACGGAAAGTTTGAAAAACGAGAAAGACTGTAATTTTATTACCAAAACGGATAGAGGAAGATAAGAGGGGAAGAATAAGACGAACTTACGTGAATTTGAGCGAGAAACGAAAGAGTTATGACGATTATAAGACGGATAAAAAATGGAGGCAAGGGTTTGGTTGGTTTCTTAGTGAGGAAGAAAGTGTTTGGTTGTGTGAGAATGAATTAGGTTAAGAGGGAGTATGAGGTGAGTTAGTGGAAAAAGTCAAGAAAAGTCAAAGACGGCTTATGACGGGATTCACTTGAAATCTCGCGTAAAATCCAAATAAAAACTCGGAAATTCTAAATTCGACACGGGAAAATTAATTCTAAACTAAAACTAAATTTCGCTGAAAAGTATCCGTAAAATATTTTTACTATAAAAATAGGGTACATTTGCGGGTGTTACAATACTAAGTGTAGTATCATAGTAGACAAAAAGGGGATTATCTTGGTGCATCTAAAATGAGAGTTTGTAACTAGAAACTTGGAAGTTCATCCTTCTTGTTTAAGCTCAAGAACAATATTTGGTATGTAACAACCCGAAATATACCCGATTTTTCTAGTAAAAATATTTACTAACACTTTTCAGTAGAACTTAAGTTTTTAAAATAGGAATTTTTGTTCCGAGTCTTATTTTGAAATTCCGCGTTCGTATTTGGAATTTCTGAGAGATTTCATGAAAAGACCGTTTTAGTCATCTTTGACTTTTCTTGACTTTTAAGTCGTCTTTGACTTTTCTTGACTTTTTGAAAGTCGTCATTGACTTTTCTTGACTTTTAAGTCGTCCTAAACTTTTCTTGACTTTTAAGTCATCGTCGACTTTTCTCGACTTTTCAGTCAACTTTGACTTCCGTTGACTTTTTCCCGACTCGCCTCATAAGTTTGAGGACCGAAATGTTATTTAAAAAAATAATATTTTTGATTTATTTTTATTTAGATTTATTAAGATTTATCATAATTTAATATAATTATTTTGAATTTATTCGGAATTTAAAGAATAACTTTTACGGTTTTAACCGAACGTCATTTAACTATTCCGACGCATCGTAAATCGCGCAACAAATTCAAAACTCGACTTTGGCATGAGTCGCACGCGCGTGTCATCATTTTCCACTCACCATTAGATATTTTATTTATTTTGATTAAACTAATCAAAATATCTAGATATTTAATTACTTTATCGATCCGTCAACAAAGATTACGCAAATCGCTCAAAAACAGACCGATTCCTCACCATACCACACGGCTCATTCAGTCCTCTAATAGGGCTTGATATTTCATTACTTTTGATTATAATATCATAATATCTAGATATTATTTCACTTTATCGATCAGTTAACGAAAATTACGCAAATCGTTTACAAAACTGATCCGATAGTCACCATATCACATGGCTCCTTTGCTCTCTAATAGACCTAGATATTTTCATTATTTTTCATTACAATATCATAATATCTTGATATTAACTTTATCGTAAATTATATTTAATCGTTTACCGTAAAATAATTATTAAACGCGAGTCAATTACGTAACAACAATTTCAAAACCCGACATCTTTATTTGTCTATATTTACACGGCTCAACCCACTCCTCCTTACTCACAAACAACTTTTCATTTTACAATAAATCAAATAAAGATCAAAATATCGCTTTCTTTAATCGTTCTTCGTGTTCTTCGTCGTTCTTCAATTGTTCTTCATCGTTCTTGAGCAAAACCTTCATAAAATCTTCGTTTCTTAATTAAATCCGTCCTAACTTATATTTCTAGACTCTCCTCTTCGCTCCTCATCTTCACGTCCGGTTTTATTTCAATTCCGATAAAATCGTTTTCAACACTTTAATTATGGAAAATCATATTTTTGTTCTAATAATGTTTTCCTTGTCTTTTCTTATAGGGGAAGATTTTGAAGACGAGTTTGGAGACTCGTATATTTTGGGTGAAGATTAGTAGGAGGGGTTCTTGGTTTATACTTCTTAT
>JAIUZE010000578.1:0-13861 GCA_022085475.1 Heliosperma pusillum
AGCAGACAATAGGACCCTTAGCTTTCTGAATCTTAGGAACCGGTTTGGTATGCTTCACTGGACCATTCTTCTTTGCAGGACCCTGGTTCTTACCTTGACCAACCTTGGCCTTACCCTTACCCTTATATTTCTCAGCATAAGACGGACCACCAGACTCAACCAGATTAGCTTTGACAGCAGCAACAGCAGAAACAATCACAGATTGACTAGCAGGAAGGTCTTTGAGGCGATTAGCCTCCTCGGTTCTCATGTGTCCTATAAGTTCCTTAAGGGACAGGTCTTTCTTTTTGTGTTTGAGTTGGTTTCGGTAATCAGACCAGGAGGGAGGGAATTTCTCTAGCAAAACATTAGCTACAAAAATATCATCCAGTTTCATGCCTTCATTCACAACATCAGCACATAAATTTTCATAGACATGAACTTGTTCCATAATGGATTTCCCGTCAACCATGTGAAATCCCAACCATTTTCCCACAACATATTTCTTTTTCCCCGCGTCATCAGCCCCATACTTGGTTTCTAAAGCCTCCCAAATAACCTTAGCCGACTTATTGACAGCAAATAAATCGAACAGGGTGTTTGTCATATTATTCAGAATGTGACACCTAGCAGTTTTGTTGTCTTTTTCAAACTTCTTAACAGTTTCCTCATTAGACTTAATAACAGCAGCAGCAGGAGGAGTATTCTCAATAGAAGTAATAGTTATAGGGGTAGGCGAGTCAGAAACCAGCACGTAATCAATTTCCAATTGCTCAAAAAACATCAACAATTTCTGGGACCAACGTTTATAATTATTTCCGTCTAAAGCCTCAAGTTTTGACATGTCGGGTACAATTTTCGAAATAACAGACATGGTTACAGCAACAAATAGTTTTCAAATTGTAGGACGCGAAATGCCGTAACAATAAAACAGAGGTTAGAAATACCGACTTAAGTAGTAGTGCCGTGGTAGAAAGTCACTGCCTTGAAAACTATTTCTCCAGTACGACCGTGGTGGCGATCAGCTAGTACAGGTAGTTCCCCAAGGATAACACTACAGTCTCCACGCAGTTCTGCCCACTCGGAACTGTGAGACTTGGAACGATTAAAAGCAGTACCCAGAAATTGTAAACAGAAGAGAGGAAGAGAGAGTATGAGAGAAGATGTTATTGTGTGTTTTTCTGAGAGCAGTATGGCGATCTATTTATAGCAAAAAATAGGGCAACTGCAGCAGAGAAACCGACTCCACAAATGCAGTCAGTGGAGCTGTTAGTGCTCCTGAAAACCAGGCACTAACAGTCACCTTTGACTGACCAAATCAACCTTCTGTTTTCAAAAGCAAAACAGATTTACTCATTCGTCTCAGGTCCAAAAAGATAGGCATAGCCCGCCGCAGCCAAATCCCAAATCCCGGATCTCGGATCCGGAACCGGGCTCGGGCACGCGCGTGTGCGAGCTGAATTAAGCACCTCGCAGAGTCTAAACAAAAGACCCCCTTTACCCACTAGTGATAAGTAAGGGAAGGAGTGTGTATATAAACACATACACACTTCCTTTCCTCTCCTATGTGGGATGGTAAGGAAAAAACTCAAAAGGCTTAAAAAAGCCCCTAACTTCCAACAATCCCCCACTAGGGGCGCCCGAGACAGAAAAAGAAATTCCTGGGTAGAGGAAGGATTGGATACTTAGGTATCAATATCTTTCGATTTGAATTGACACTTTAGTGAGATGAGGAAACAACTTACTTACAGCGAGAGAATATCTTTCGATTTGAATTCCTAACTGAGCTTCGGTTGATACCCCCCACAACACATATCATACCTTCGAATTAAGACCGTTCCGCAAAAGTGCAACGCGCTCTTTTTAGAGCGATGCGTTTAACTTGGTATTAGCAGACATGTTCACAAGGCTTCTCATAGTCTTGTTATCAACACACCTGCATAGGTGGCTCAAGTGCTTCTCAATAGCACTTCTCACACGAGCCATTAAGGACATCAGTCCAACCTGGTGTATAATTCATCAAGTGCGTCTCAAAAGCACTACCATAAAGGCTATGAATCATACAACGCCATAGAAATGAAGACTTTAGACCTAGTCAAGTATCACTCATTCACTTGACTTAAGGACTTAAGACCCATTCCCCTCGACGTATCAACGACTAGTCTCCTAGCCAGCCCTTTAGTAAAGGGATCAACAAGATTGCTTTCGGACTTCACATAGTCCAAAGCGATCACTCCATTCTCAAGGAGTTGTTTAACTGCAGCGTGTCTTATCCGAATGTGTCTCTTTTTCGCATTGTAGACACTATTCTTCGCGACACCAATAGCAGCTTGTGAGTCACAGTGTAGGGAGACCGGTGTCAACCGTCCGCCCCATACTGGTACATCAGCTAAAAGGTTTCTCAGCCATTCAGCCTCTTGTCCTGCCAACTCAAGAGCTATGAACTCCGATTCCATGGTAGAGCGTGCAATACAAGTCTGTTTAGAAGACTTCCAAGATATAGCACCTCCACCCATGGTGAAGACATAACCACTAGTAGAACAGATCTCATCGTTACCTGAAACCCAGTTCGCATCACAAAATCCTTCTAGCACAGCAGGAAATTTACCATAATGCAAACACAGATCAACTGTTCCTCTTAGGTATTTTAGTAAAGACGAAGAGCATTCCAATGTTCATTACTGGGGTTATGTGTATAACGACTCAGTCTACTAACAGCATATGCAATATCTGGTCGAGTACAGTTCATTAAAAACATCACACTTCCTAGGATTTTAGCATACTCTTCTTGGGAAACACTCTTACCCAAGTTTTTACACAGCGGTATACTAGGATCATAGGGTGTTCTAGCAGGCACATAATCAAAGCAGTTAAACTTTTTCAACACTTTTTCAACATAATGAGATTGACTTAGACAGATTCCATAGGGGTTACGGATGACCTTAACTCCTAGGATAACATCAGCTTCTCCTAAGTCCTTCTTCTCAAACTGTGATGACAAAAAATCTTTGGTTCTAATTACCACATCCAAATTATTACCAAGTATCAACATGTCATCAACATATAGGCATATAATCACACAATCAGATTCTATTCTTTTGGAATAAACACATGAATCAGAATTGTTAACTACAAAGCCATTACTCATCAAAGTGTTGTTAAATTTCTCATACCACTGTTTAGGTGCTTGTTTCAGACCATAAAGTGACTTGTTCAGTTTACACACTTTACTCTCTTGACCTTTAATCACAACACCTTCAGGTTGAGACATATAAATCTCTTCCCTTAGTTCACCATTCAGAAAAGCAGTTTTAACATCCATCTGATGTATAACAAGGTTATGAATAGCAGCTAAGGCGACAAGAGTTCTAATAGTCGAAATTTTGGTCATAGGAGAGTAGGTATCAAAATAATCAATGCCCTTCTTTTGTGTAAAGCCTCTAACTACAAGTCTAGCTTTGAACCTCTCTATTGAACCGTCAGGTCTCATTTTCTTTTAAAGATCCATTTACTCGTAATGGGTTTACTACCTATTGGTAAATCAGTCAACTCCCAAGTCTGATTAGCCACAATAGAATCAAGTTCACTTTTAATAGCATCTTTCCAAAAATTAGCATCAATGGATTTCATTGCCTCACTATAAGTTTTGGGATCATCCTCTATTAAAAAAGCTTAAACAAACTCATCACTAGCACAAACAGAGTATCCATATTCAGACAACATAGTTGTAACATAATCATCACCAAAGTTCTTTGGGCATCTCGGTCTTTTACTTCTTCTAGGTTCAACAGAAACATCAATAGAAGTGCTAGCACTAGCGTGTGAAGACATAGCAGAAGATGCAGCAGATAAACTAGGAGATGGTACAACAGTTTTCAGAAAAGGAAAAACATGCTCAAAAAATTCAGCGTCTCTAGCCTCAGATATAGAACGATCACTCAAAGACATAAATCTATAAGCAGAGCTATTTTGAGCATAACCTATAAACACACAATCATAGGTTTTAGGTCCAACAGTAGGTCTCCTAAAATCAGGTAAACCCACTTTAGCCAAACACCCTCATACCCTAAGGAAGCTCAGGTTAGGAGGATAGCCCTTCCAAATCTCGTAGGGTGTCTTGTCGATTTTCTTATGAGGTACACAGTTAAGAATGTGACAAGCTGAAAGAATTGCTTCCCCCCACATATCATCAGATAGGCCAGAACTTAAAAGCATAGCATTCATCATCTCTTTTAAGGTTCTATTTTTGCGTTCAGCTACACCATTAGACTGGGGTAAGTAAGGTGGACTAGTCTCATGTATTAACCCGTTTGCAGCACAGAAATCGGTTAAATAATTAGACTTATACTCGCCTCCTCTATCAGATCTTACCCTTTTAATTTTCCTGTCAAGTTGGTTCTCAACTTCATTCTTAAAATTTATAAAAGATTGTTCAGCTTCATCTTTACTCTTAAGCAAACTGACATGGGTGTATCTAGAACAGTCATCTATAAAAGTAATATAATAATTCTTGCCACCTTGATATAGTGTCATTTCACCCCACATTTCCACCCCTTTTCATCTCGTTTTGTTTGCCTTTAACGCTCCCTAGGAGCGTTTCTACATGTTTTACCTTCTTCTAGCATATTTCTTGCTTTTATCGTGCTTTTGTAGGTAAACCGTCAATTGGGGCGATTTCTACCTATTTTTGATCAACAAAGAAGAAGGTGAATCATTCGGAGGACCCACGGCACACCTTGGGGGCCCCACATACCCTTGGGGGCCCTACTCGACGCGCCAAAGCCCTCCCGAGTCAAGGCAAGCGGAACCGAGAAGGAAACAACAAAGTCAAGCGAAGGAAGAAGGAGGACGAGCATCTCACGGTCGTGAAATGCATCTCACGGTCGTGAGATGCTTTGCCAAAAAGGAAGAAAATCGTGGGATTGATCTCACGACAGTGAAACCCCATTTCACGGTCGTGAAACCTATGTCACGGTCGTGAAATGAACTTCACGGTCGTGACTTATCAGTGAAACGTGACCTTGCTCTGCCAACTCTTTCACGACCGTGAAATGGAGTTTCACGGTCGTGAGACGTCTTTCACGACCGTGAAACCCATTTCACGGTCGTGACTTTGTCAGTCCATGAAGCTTCTCGAGGCCCATCTTTCCTTCATTTTGTAAACCTATATATAGACCCTCTTATGTAATTAAAGGGCACGAAACCCTAGATCTGAAACTTTAATAGAATTAGTTTTAATCTTGTATTAATCTTCCTTAATTAAGCAAATTAGTCGGTTAATTAGTGATTTCAACTTGGTTTAGTGTATGAACTTGGGTTATATTCAAGGATTTGTGACGAAATCTTGGTATTTATATCAAAGTTCTAATCTTTCTCCAAGTTGGTATAATTTCTCTACTTAATCTTGCTTTTAATTAAGTTTTCATTTCGATTATTGTTATCTACTTATTGTTAATTAGAAATGTTTAATGTTGTTGTTGATTTCCTCTTACAATCTTTAGTAAATATCGAATTTCCCTCAAGTATGAGTGAGTAGTAATCTTGCTAGGGTAATGTGGGGGATTATGGGTCCTTGTATGGTTTAATGTGTTATTGTTGGGGGTTAATAGTTGATTATTGTCTAGTCTCCATGCTATGCTTATAACATGTTTGATGAAATGCTTACTTGAGTTTGCATGAATCTTTCGTTTGTTTCGAATGCCATAAGATCGAAAGTCGTGGTCTTTCGTAGAACCGCTAGTTTTGGCAAGCCGTATCACTTGCAACATTTTTGAAGTCAGCTAGGTCGGTGTGAATTAACTCAAGAAGACTCGTATTCCTAGTAGTCACAGGTTTACTAGGTTTCTTTGTAAACTTAGCCTCAACACAGCTAACACATTTAGAGAATTCTTGACTCGTCAAACTCGGAATTAAACTCATGATAGTTCTAAGTTTTTTAATGTAATCCACATTCACATGACCTAATCTACCATGCCAAACATCAAGAGACTCAGCGATATAAGCAGAAGTAGATGCAATATTATTAAAGGTTGAATCAATGTTCAATACAAAAAGACCCCCAGAAAGATAACCCTTGCCCACAAATTCCCCATTACGCGACATTACAACCTTGTCAGCCTCAAAAACAAGTTTCATACCAACTTTGTTTAACAAGGCACCAGACACGAGGTTTCGACGCAATGAGAGAACAAATAAAACATTAGAGAGAGCAAGTGTTTTCCCCGAGGTGAGTTTGAGAAAGATCTTGCCTTTGCCTGTAATCTTTGCAGATGAAGAATTACCCATGTAGACGCATTCCCCATCAGCTACTTCCTCGAACTCAGCAAATAACCCCCTTTCAGCACAGAGGTCTCGAAGCTCCGGTATCCAGGACCCATTCAGCAGCATTTCCCACCAGATTAGCTTCCACAACCACAGCTGCAACGATGTCATCAGTTACAGCAACATTGGCTTCAGCAGATTTCTTCTCGGAGCATTGGTAGGCTTTGTGACCAACTTTCCCACAAACATATCAGACAATAGGATACCCTTAGCTTTCTGAATCTTACTAACCGGTTTGGTATGCTTCACTGGACCATTCTTCTTTGCAGGACCCTGGTTCTTACCTTGACCAACCTTGGCCTTACCCTTACCTTTATATTTGTCAGCATAAGACGGACCACCAGACTCAACCAGATTAGCTTTGACAGCAGTAACAGCAGAACCAGTCACAGATTGACTAGCAGGAAGGTCTTTGAGGCGATTAGCCTCCTCGGTTCTCATATGTCCTATAAGTTCCTTAAGGGACAGGTCTTTCTTTTTGTGTTTGAGTTGGTTTCGGTAATCAGACCAGGAAGGAGGGAATTTCTCTAGCAGAACATTAGCTACAAAAATATCATCAAGTTTCATGCCTTCATTCACAACATCAGCACATAAGTTTTCATAGACATGAACTTGTTCCATAATAGATTTCCCGTCAACCATGTGAAATCCCAACCATTTTCCCACAACATATTTCTTTTTCCCCGCGTCATCAGCCCCATACTTGGTTTCTAAAGCCTCCCAAATAACCTTAGCCGACTTATTTACAGTAAATAAATCGAACAGGGTGTTTGTCATATTATTCAGAAAGTGGCACCTAGCAGTTTTGTTGTCTTATTCAAACTTCTTAACAGTTTCGTCATTAGACTTAATAACAGCAGCAGCAGGAGGAGTATTCTCAATAGAAGTAATAGTTATAGGGGTAGGCTGGTTAGAAAACAGCACGTAATCAATTTCCAATTGCTCAAAAAACATCAACAATTTCTGGGACCAACGTTTATAATTATTTCCGTCTAAAGCCTCAAGTTTTTACATGTCGGGTACAATTTTCGAAACAACAGACATGGTTACAGCAACAAATAGTTTTCAAATTGTAGGACGAGAAATGCCGTAACAAAAAAAAAACAGAGGTTAGATATACCGACTTAAGTAGTAGTGCCGTGGTAAGAAGCCACTACCTTGAAAACTATTTCTCCGGTACGACCGTGGTGGCGATCAGCTAGTACAGGTAGTTCCCCAAGGATAACACTACAGTCTCCACGCAGCTCCGCCCACTCGGAACTGTGAGACTTGGAACGATAAAAAGCAGTACCCAGAAACTATTTCAGAACAGAAGAGAGGAAGAGAGAGTTTGAGTATGAGAAGAGATTGTTGTTGTGTTTTGGAGAGCAGAAGGTTGCTGTATTTATAGGAAAATACAGCAACTCCAGCAAACCCTAACAGCATCAGTAGCAGTAAGAGAGTGACAGACTTACTCTTTACTCACTCGTCTCAGGCCCAAAAAGATAGCCATAGCCCGCCGCAGGCGATTCCCAATTCCCAAGGATCCCGGATCCGGATCCGGAACCGGGCCAGGCCGGGCCGGGATCGGGCACGCGTGCGCGCAGGTGCGAGCTGAATTAAGCACCTCGCAGAGTGTATACAAAAGACCCCCTTTACCCACTAATGATAAGTAAGAGAAGGAGTGTGTATATAAACACATACACACTTCCTTTCCTCTCCTATGTGGGATGGTAAGGAAAAAACTCAAAGGCTTAAAAAGCCCCTAACTTCCAACAATTATAAACAACATGCTCTTCACCCTTAGAAAATAACTGCTCATCAAAATCATCAAAGAACGGAGGTAAATCTAAATTTAAGAAATAATCAGACTCTTCTTGAATTTCTTCATAAAATCATAAACCTTTTTTGTGATTGAAAATTTCTAAAGGCTCCATCTTTTTTTTTTTTTTGCGGATGAACAGTAATTTTACACTTGAACAGTAACTTTTTTTTTTTTTTTGGAATTTGATGTGCCTAGGACCGTCTTGAATTTAAGAAATCAAGAGCCTAAGCTCTGATACCATATGATGCGAAATAAAACAGCGGAATAACACAAACAAAGATATTTGCCGTAACTAGACCTATAGCTACGTCAATGGTGATTGTATTCAAGACCTATTGAATACGAATCGGGTTAAAGTTTGAAAACGCGTCAAACAATAACAAGGGTGAATCGAACGCATCAATTCAAAGAACAAACGAACGTTAATAAAACGATACAATTGAAACCAGTGGCAGAGCCATGATTTGAAATTAGGGCTGGCGAAATTTTTTAGGGGGGCGAACGACTAATTTTATAAGGTACATTTTAAAAAAATTCGAAAATTTTACCTAAAACTTCAAAATTTTCATCTGCCAGGGGGTGCGACCGCCCCTGCTAGCCCCCCTAGATCCACCACTGATTGAAACACTTTTTGGTTTTTTTCTTAATTCATTATATGTCTTTATTCAATCCCATAGCAAGGTTTATATAGTCAACTCACAACTATACGGGTACAAACGAAAGGCCACCATTAAAAGTGCCCAATTAAGGTAATTCAAAGCTAATAATAAACTACAATTAACCAGATTAAATGTCTTGTCTAATAATAAAAATAACAATAAAACTAATGAGTTATGAGAGCAATTCCTCCAACTTTTCAGTGCACCGTGATTAAGCTCACCATTATTCGTATCATCCGCCCTTTCTTCAACAAGAATTGCCCCAATTCTTGTACCTACTAATGTCGAGATAAGGGCTAATATTTTGATACAACATGTGCCTTTCCCTTGTTGCCCAATGCCCGGATAAAAAACGAACACACCTATAATGTCATGACTCATCTCATTTTTCACCGTTGAAACATACTCTTGTAATTGCAAATCAATCAAATAATAACCGCGATAATTCAGAAACCCGTTGCTGGGATTTATTATGTTCTTGCAGAAGTTCAGTTTCGCAATCACTATATCGAAATTGTGACCCGAACCAAGTGAACAAAACGACTCCCTTGCCGATACATCAACCATGTCCTCTTTACTATAATTGTCAAATATAGGAGGATGATTGAAATCAATGGAAGAACCATCATTATAAACAGCATGCTCTTCACCCTTAGAAAATAACTGCTCATCAAAATCATCAAAGAACGGAGGTAAATCTAAATTTAAGAAATAATCAGACTCTTCTTGAATTTCTTCATAAAAGCATAAACCTTTTTTGTGATTGAAAATTTCTAAAGGCTCCATTTTTTTTTTTTTTTTGCGGATGAACTGTAATTTTACCCGTGAACAATAACTTTTTTTTTTTTTTTGGGAATTTTATGCGCCTAGGACTGTCTTGAATTTAAGGAAATCAAGATCCTAAGCTCTGATACCATATGATGCGAAATAAAACAGCGGAATAACACAAACAAAGATATTTGCCGTAACTAGACCTATAGCTACGTCAGTGGTGATTGTATTCAAGACCTATTGAATACGAATCGGGTTAAAGTTTGAAAACGCGTCAAACAATAACAAGGGTGAATCGAACGCATGAATTCAACAAGAATTGCCCCAATTCTTGTACCTACTAATGTCGAGATAATGGCTATTATTTTGATACAACATGTGCCTTTCCCTTGTTGCCCAATGCCCGGATAAAAAACGAACACATCTATAATGTCATGACTCATCTCATTTTTCACCGTTGAAACATACTCTTGTAATTGCAAATCAATCAAATGATAACCGCGATAATTCAGAAACCCGCGATAATTCAAAGAACAATCGAACGTTAATAAAACGATACAATTGAAACACTTTTTGGTTTTTTCCTTAGTTCATTATATGTCTTTATTCAATCACATAGCAAGGTTTATATAGTCAACTCACAACTATACGGGTACAAACGAAAGGCCACCATTAAGAGTGCCCAATTAAGGTAATTCAAAGCTAATAATAAACTACAATTAACCAGATTAAATGTCTTGTCTAATAATAAAAATAACAATAAAACTAATGAGTTATGAGAGCAATTCCTCCAACTTTTCAGTGCACCGTGATTAAGCTCACCATTATTCATATCAAAGAAACATTTCCAAATCATCATCATCGTCCTCTTCTTTGTCCGTTTTTTTACTTTCCGAAGGTTTATTAAGGAGAATAGACAAGATCAATAAGGATATAAAAGTAACTCAAGATCGATCTCAAAGTTTCCGCGGACACTATCTCACTTGGCCTGAAGCATGATGACTATTTCACGGTCGCATATCTTGCTAAGAACGATAAAAATGTTTATTGGATATATTACTTTAACGAACAAGTTTGTTGAGTCCTCCGCAGCGGGCTTATAGAATTAGGTGCATGAGACCGGCTCACAAGCAAGTGAGGTTCCATCCTAAAACCAATTGGTGATAGGAGGAGTAGCCCACTTCCTTATAAGCTAGTCCCTTCACTATTATTCTACCAATGTGGGACAATACCCCTCACACACATATGGGAAGAGACCTCAACAAAGTTGCTTCCGATCAATTAGACAATCTTTTCCCCAAGGCAAAGAGGGTTGCAAATCAGCAAAAGATAACAGAGTACAATAAAAATTACGGGTCAACAGAAACCGCGGCCAATGGTGCTAGAAAACAAGTTAGGGGGATTCACAATCTTCTTAAGTACACTGAGGGCGTGAATGACAAATCGATCAACGTTGAAGATGAAGCAAAGTTTATGCTGCCTGTCATTCAGATAGTAATTGAGGGGCGCTGCGCAATTTGGTTTTATTCTTGATGACAAGGTGATTTTACTGGAAAGGAACTGGCATAGGATCTCAGAAGCAATTAAAGGTTCCAAGAATGGATCATTTATACCGCCGTTTTGAATTCGACAAAACCTCCGGCCACTTGGGTGGTGAAGAACACAACAGAACTGAATATGGGACTTCTTGAGTATTTGGGTTGATTCCTCTTTTGAGGCAAACTGTGTTGATCATGAATTCATAAATTACGACTTATAAATTCTATAAGTGTAAATATTATTAATGAATTGCATTGTGTTTAATTACAACAATATCCTATTTATAAGTAATACAAGGTAGTTATGATAATAGTGTGACCCTTCACCAAGGGTCACATTGATTCACCAAGGGGGACAAGTATCGGTATTGCACTCCAATACCGTAATATACTCCAACATGAATTCATGGCAGTCTTGTTTTCTGAAATTGTCGTTTTGCTGCTCATTGTTTCAAATAAACAAAAAACACGTCGAGTTGTTTGTGTTCTAAATTGTGCCTTGGGATTGTTTTGAAGCTTATGAGGATTACTTCAACAAATTACAAAATAACATACTATTTCAGTTATTTAGCAGGGTTGTGAATCAGATAAAACAATCCCCGTCGATTCTTTTTAAACATATTACTGTAGTAATTTTTACTCCGGCCGTGTCTGGCTAAACATCAGGCCGAGTCTGGCTAAATGTTACTCCATAGAAGAGTAGAAGACTATATATAAAGTACAAACATTATAAAGATTACTCGTAGCTCTTAGCGTCTTGCAACCTTTATCTAATGATGATATTGAAAATGGTGGGAAGCAGTTTAGCGAGTCACATTGCTTTATCCCATCATAATCAAGAATCAAAGAATACCGTGTCTTCGATTCCCTTGGAATTTGGAAACTAAGAAAACATGCTTAAACCACAGAAGATAAGTACCCCAACAAATTGCTAACAGAGAAAGCATATTATTCATATATACTGGAGTATATGAATTTAAAAAGTGCTGACAAAGGAATGATCCACAAATTGAGAAAATACAGACCATTATACAGGGTCAGCAAAATGATCCTGCAGTTCAAAGAAATGATTCATGAAATTAAAACCGAGTTGCTCGAATTTCAGCTACTGGAAAACAAACACAATATTTTATATCAGCACTTAGCATCCAACACATGGCTTCTGGGATCTGACTTCTGAGTTGAACCTTAAGCAACCCCATTGAGCAAGCAAGAGTTGGAGAGTGAAGAATGACTAAACTTGGACGATATTTGCTTCTAAGGGTGCTAACGAGCCGAGACGAGCCCGAGCTTGGCCTTGCTCGGCTTGTGCTCAAGAACCAAAACTCGAGCTCGAGCCGATCTTGAGCTTACCCGAACTTGAAAAAAATGTGCTCGTAAAAAAGCTTGCGACCTTTAACGCGAGCTCGAGTCAAACTCGAGCTCAAATCGAGCCTATATATAATTGCTGATTTTTAATATTTTTTTTCCAATATTTTCAATAACAAGACTCGAAAGATATATGTAAAAAAATTTGGCAAATAAGTTAGAAATATGAGGAAAGTCTTCTCTAATCAAACAAAGTGCAGCTGCTTTCGCTCGTTAAGCTCTCATTATCACCCCTATTTGCTTCAACTTCCTCACCTTCCTTGGACTCGGTCTTATCCTTGATCGAAACAAGACTCTCCATGTAGGCAAAGACTCCTCGACAAGTCATATCTCTCTCAAATCCAAGATCCTTTATTTCCTGTGTATTTGGATCACACAGGGCTAGTTTACCACCTTTGCACTCTAACAAAACCTTATTACCGTTCCAGTGACCAACCGGATTCCGAACTTCTGGAAAAGGTCTGATGCTATATTTCTTAGTCCATATCCCCTGATTCAAGGTCCATATACCAAAATTGTTCTCATCATCATGGACACTGAAGAAAGCAAGTGAATCATCAAACATTCCAAGACAACTAGAAGCCGGTTTCTGATAATCTGGAATGCGTATCTCTTGAAATGAATCAGTTGCCATATCAAAAGAAATGATCATCTTGCAATTATCATCATAATGGGTAACTGGTTCCATCCAAAAACAACATCCCTTGACAAAAATGTAACATTTGTTGTACGCCAAATCGTATTTCCGAGCCAAATTACCACAATATTTCCAAGCATTGGTCTTTAAGGAGTAAACAAGGACCGACAAAGGGTTGCCCACATCTTCATCAGTAGTACTCCAATAACCCTTAATAACAACCACCTTATAATCTCCGGTTAATGGATCAACCCCAAACCCATAAACCTCATTATTAGCATAGGTAGTGTTACGTCGAGGGTCGGGCTTTTCAATTATTGGGGGTAAAGTTCTAAGCTCATTGAGAGCCGGATTCCACAAAGCGCGACCCTTAGAGTAGCACTCATATAGATAGTACAACCCATCACAAGGACCACATACATAAGATAAATACATGGGCATGCCGCAGAGCACCTCGTAATCTAAAACGCCAAGACCTTCATCCAACAACAACTCAAACAACTGAAGCTCAGCATGACTCACAAAGTATTGAGCAAGGAGGCAATTCTCGTAATAAACCCGATTGTTTTTCAGATGTTTGGAAATAAATTGAGGGCTTGAAATAATAGCATACCATGATTTACAAACACTCTTGTACTGTAACACATCTTTTACAGGCAAATATGACAAGATCTCAAATAACAAATTTTCGGGCAAACGATCTCCATTCTTTGTTGCAATAGAAACTAGCTTTGATCTTTCTAACCCTTTTTTTATTCTGCAGAATCACAATTACATAACCCCC
>JAIUZE010000579.1:0-270263 GCA_022085475.1 Heliosperma pusillum
GCCTATCAATGTCATGGTCAAAGCTACTCATTTAGAATTAGAATGGTCAAGACGCCATATACTCATAATTCTCTATGGGTACTTAGTCAACACGACATATATCATACAATCCAACAGTCACGGGAAAAACATCCTATCATGTGACTAATTGCATATAAATCATATTCAAATAGCATATCGCCTCATATCTACTAAGGCACATTCATTCATTCATTAAAATAAAACCTTACCTGAAGACAAATCCCCGACCTGAGTCCCGCGACGGGTTGTAACACCCGGAAATGTACCCTATTTTTCTACTAGAAATATTTTACGAAATCTTTTCAGTAATTTTAAGCTTTAATTTATAATTTTAAGTTTCGAGTCGAATTTAGAATTTCCGAGTTCGTATTTGGAATTTCTGCGAGATTCCATGAAAAAGCCGTCTTAAGGCGAGTTTGACTTTTTGGTTGACTTTTCCTTACTTATACTCTAATTTCCTTAACCTAATTCTTCATTTAACACACATCAAGCACACAACCCCCTTTCTTCTCCCTTAAGAAATCTCATCTTTTCCCTCTTTGATTTCGATCTTTGAATCACCGTATCTCCTTCGTTCTTTGACGGAATTCACGTAAGTTCGTCTTATTCTTCCCCTCTTACCTTCCTCTATCCGTATTGATATTAAAATCATCGTCTTTCTCGCTTTTTAAATTATCCGTCTTTCTCAAGGTGAAATATATTCATCTTTTATTACCTAATTGTAGGTGGAGACTACTAGGAAAGCTTAGTAATCGATTAAAGACGCGTAAAGGTAACGGTGAAGGGTTACTCGTTATCATTTACGTGTTTTGCATGCTTTATATGTTAGAAATCGTATTTAGAATACGATTAGAAGCTTAGGAATCATGTTATGATTTATGATTGTTGTTATTTGATGATTGTTGATGATGAATATTGATTATTGGTAATTATTAGAAGTGAATTAGGAGAATTGCAAATGATAGGAATGGTGTTGGTTGTTCTCGGGTAGAATGGGGTTCTTGGCCGAAGGACCGGCAGCCGGTCTAGTGCCCGGCTGGGAATTTCCTGCACCGACCCTTTTTCGTAGAATGATCATACCTCCTTCGTTACTTGCTTGATTTGGGCTTGTGACCACTCGTTGGAACCGTAAGAGGATAAGCTATCACCTCGACTTGGAATTTCTGCATTCCCATATCTAGAACTCTAGTTATGACCATTTGAAGTTGACCCTTGTTTTGATAGTTTCCAAACTTGTGATGTTTGTGTTGTTAGTGTTGTGCTCTGAGCCGGGGTACCGGCCGCCTCCCTCTTGACCGGCCTAGAACACATCTGTAGTGATGTTAGGATTTTGGTGTTGTATTCTGTGCCGGCCCACCGGCCGCCGGTCTACTGACCGGCCTAGACTACATTTCTCTGTTTTTGTGAGTTTTGGATTTTTTGCCCTGTGTTCTGAGCCGGCCCACCGGCCGCCGGTCTGTTGCCCGGCCTGGAACACGGCTGTATGCATTTCCTTTATTTTCTAAAACTCGTGATTTATAATAGTTCGCATGATCCGTTTATCGTATAATTTTACGTAATGTCTTATAATACTCATATTTTGGATATATGATATCTTTTTCGCATGTATCACATGTTTTGTGACGGTTTTCGATATGTTCCCACTTTTGAGTCGGTTTTTACAAATGTTACTGTTTGAGCACTATTTTGTCTTGTGCTTTGTACTCTCATTCCCTTGGCTACCTTCCCGTTCGTAAGGCTGGAATGTCGGAACGGAGAGGTATCCTACTGCTTAATTGCATGTGTAGTGGGCATACGACGACGTTGTTGGGAGTTGAACGCTATGCGTTGATCGACCCGGCCGTCAAATGTTGTGTACTTGCGAGGTGGTGTTATTTGCATGTCGCGTACCGCTTGTTATGAGGCTTGAGCTCTTTTCCGCCTCTTTCGTGAATTGATCTACCGAATTTGGGGTACTCGGCATATATATTGTAAGACCGAGTCTTGTATGCGAAACGTTTATCGCATGTCGAATCGGAACACGTTTATTCCGAGATCCTGGCCAGGTTTAGACTAGGACCGTATTATTATCGTCGTCCTACCGGGAGGAAATTAGTCTACATATACGAAATGAATTGACTTGTGTATGCGTTCAGGGAAACGTTTTATCCCGTGGATGCCTTTTAATCATACTTGCCATGTACACGGTGCTAGTGCGTTTCATTTACCGTGAGAGAGGTCGTCATTGTATTGTTATGTGTGGATGGGTGATTACATGATTGATTATTCATGGTCATACCATGACTTGGCATGGTTTGTTTGTCGAGTCTCAATCTTATCAAACTTATACCGCTAACGGTGAGATGCAAGCCCTAGTGAGCGTATTCGGTTGCCTAAGAGTGTTTTCCCCGAGTCTTTGTATACATGATGGATTCGGATTTGTATTCTATATGCTCTTATCATTATATATTGAATTGCCTATCTATTCTTATCGTATCTCACATGTATATCTATATATGCATGCTTCTACTTTGTATTTCCTTCTATGTACGTTTGATGTGATATGGCTGGGAGAACCCGGAGTTACTCCCCACTGACTGTGGCGTTCATGTTTTTCATGGATGAATAGGTTGCTTGATTGGATGGCATTTTGCTTGATATTTTGGGTTCGGGTGTGAGCTAGCGGGCGTTGTCCTTGGATGAAACACCTCTAGACGTTCTTTGGCTAGATGCTAATAACTTTGTCTTTTGTTAACACTTTGGAGAGACTACATCTCTTTTTGTAGTTTATTTCGTACTTTGGTTTGTAATATTTGACACTCCTCGTATATTTCTTCTTGCATGTATAAAAGTTTTAAAAACTTCATATATCCGCTATATAATTCACATGCTTGTATGTTTTATATTACCGCATTCGCGAGGGTTGTCACATCTATATTCTAGCTAACATTAGCATAGAAACAAGCAAGGAAAGACGGTAAATCGAGTTAAATGCAACTAAAGGAAGCATAAAATATGTGTATAAATAATGATCATCAAACTCCCCCAAACCAATCATTTGCTTGTTCTAAGCAAAGCACTCAACATATACAAGGACAAACATACAAATGGTGAATGAAAAACTCAAAGCTAATGTAAATGCACATACAAATCCCAAGCTATCCATATCTATAACAAAGTAATGACCAAGTTGTACCAATAAAACAAATTCAAAGGCATGGGAAAGTAGAAAACGCAGCTCATATTCCAAGATTTTACATGATACCGTAGTATAGACAAAAACCAAATACCTTTCAATCTTGCAAGGCTCAATTAGTCGGATTCTCGCGGATTCACTCAAGCACTCATAAGTTTATGTAAGGGTGAGTTTTTTGAAGATAGAAAGAAATAGAAACACTCACTCAACTTATGAAACATGCATGCATTCTAATGTGATAGTAATTTCCCCAACTAATACGCATTCGCTATAAAAGCACATGAATCAGGACAACAAGGGAGGCTAATGGGTGAAGGTATAGAAGTGGATTGTGCCAAGGCACGTATGGGAATGTGGGGCTAAGACCGGTAGTCGTAGCGACACTTACCAAAACAAATCTACAAGACTAGCACAAACCAATAACAACTAGAGAAATCATCTTAAACTTTGACAACGCAAGAGAGAGATGGATATTGCTCTCTAAATGTGCATTAGACTCTAGTATAATCCCTTTCATTATCCCTTGAATAATTCAATGAAGCAACATATCTTTCTTTCTTTTTCTCTTTTTTTCTTTTCTTTTCTTTTTTTTCATATCTTTTTTTTTTCTTCTTTTTCATTTTTTCTTTCTTTTGCTTCATAACACTTCTCAACAAAGGGAATAAATGACACATTTGCCAACATACTTGCTACACCCAATTGATATTCTTTTTGAAATCCCGACCCAACCATAGTAGACAAGTAGATAAGAAAAACATGCAACTGCGACTGTCCCGATAAGGTAGGCAAGTTCTAGGAATGTAGCTATTTGATAGGTTATAAAACAGGCTACAAAAGGCTCAAATTGGCTAAACATAAAGAACTCAATAATAAGGGTATAAAAGCAAGTCTCTTTTGGCTATGTGAGGCTTATTTGAACAAAAAGAACCACCACTCCTCATGCACTTATCAAACGAACGCGTATAGTATCAAGAAACTAATGTCACACTTATGCAATTTGATGTTACACATTTCACAAGGAGTACCACACTCAAGCCTAAAGACAATGAGACCAGTTTATTAATGTTGCTGGCCTAGGAAGCTCTATAGACCTCCGAATTTTAAGTGGTTTACCAACAAAAATTTCCAAATCTAATTAGCATAAGGTATGTCAAAAACGGTCAAGACTTGTACTATGAGCTTTGTTTTCAAAAATAGTAAGTCAAAACAATGTACATGGACAACTTATATGGGATTCAAATGCAGAAACAGTGCAAGTTATCATCATTGTTATTCAATTCACCAAGACTCGACCTAATAAAATAAAAAACATGTTTTTGGATTTTGTAAAGTTTTCAATTTTTATGATTTTTTTTTTTCTTTAAAATAAACACACAACGGAAATAAACACACAACATAAATAAAGACTCTCCTTCAAACCTAAATATTACAGTGTCCTCAATGTTACGCTAACAGCACAACAATCACACAACAACCAACATCAGCAATCTAAAGGACACAACTAACAAAAGGAAAGGGGAAATATCTAAAAGAAAATACAATAAAAGAAAGAACAAGGATAGATAATACCAGCTTATATAGACATAGCCTCCCCCAAACCAGCTGCAAAAATGGGGTGTAGTGACCAGCTGTCACTACTACTCCTAATCATCATAATCATCATCATCATCATCATCATCATCATCATCATCATCACCCCTCTGAGCATCACCAGAAGAAGAGGCCTGAAATGGCTCACCAAAACCGCCAACCGGAGCATCCGGTCGGATAGGAGTATACCACTGACGACCCAGGCAACCATAATCGTGACTAAAATCCTGGGAAAACTGCTGAGGAGTCACCCCATAATTATCAAACACACCAGTCTCGTCACCCGGACCTCGGTAGTAGCTCGTCGGAGTCCAACCAGCAGTGGCATTAAGATCCGTCCGTATAAGGTTCTCCCAAAGTCCCCTCATCACCAAGTCATTTTTAATGCCTTGGTGGATCCTAATATCCCTCTCCAAAGCCGAATCATAGGTATAAGCAGGTGGAGGGTAAGGGTACGGAGCTGGGGTGGGTGTAAAGTGTGGAGTCGGGGTGGTGGTGGTTTGAGCAGAAAAGGATGGAGTGATCCGTCGACGAGGTCGACGGGTCTCGGTCAAGGTAAAAATAAGCTCAGGCGGAACCACATAAGAAGGAGGGGGAGGGGTAGGTCCAGTCTCAGGATCATGAGCGAGCAACCGCTCTGTCGAAGGTAGATGGTTATCCCAGTCGGGAAAAGCTATCCACTGGGACCCTCGTACTCGCCACTGAAATCTAGCGTTTCCTAACGCATTAATCCAGCAAAGTGTGTGGCGTAAGTACTCCTCGTCTACTCTAGGGGCATGAATTGGGATCATTGGTGTGTATCTACGGTCTCCCCCAAACCCAGTAAGTCGCCTAGCCAACCTAGTGACCAAGGCACCACAATCTAAAGAATGTTGGGTGGGGGAATTGACTCTCCAGAAAGCATAGCACACCAAACCGACCGGGTGGAAATAAAAATCATTCTCATGCTTGGGGTTGAGGGAAGATGCAAGTAATAAAACCTCATGAGAATTTAATTTACTAAGGCCCTTCCTAGCAAACAAAAGGAGGCTAAAGAAACGCAAAAGCAACCTTAGACAAGGATGTTGCACATCATTGACCGCCATAGCATTAACACGTGCATCGGGAAGACCAGTAAAAAGAGTAAAATAATCAACGGCTTGAAAGCCGGAAGGAATAGCAACAAAAGCATCATCGTCACCAAGAGAAAGACCCAAATGATTATCTAATTCTGCATACGACAACACAAAATCCCTATTGAGCAATCGAAAAGACACACGTTTGTTTGTCTCGTCCCAATCATAGGAACTGAAAAATTCTAGGGTCAGTGGTCGATACGAAAGTTCATTGAGGGAATATAACCCACCAAACCCGATTCGGTCAAACATATCAAATATAGCATTACCAAAACCGAGGGCACAGAGAACGGTGGGGCACACACAACGAGTAGGGTCCATAGGACGACCCATAAGCATAGCAAAGCGATCATGTTTCTTCTGCGTGCTAAAAACGTCCCAAGGGTAAGTGGGGTTACTCGGAATCGCTTCTATTTCGGGTTGTCAAACGAGACGGGGTTCTCTACGACGCTTGCTAGTTCCGACTTGTCTAGACATGGCTATTTGAATAAATAAAACACACAAACACAACTATATGCTCAAAAAGACGGATGAGCAAACCCTAATTCGAAAAAAATCAAACTTTGAGTCTAAAACGCAAGAAAGACGGAGTAATTAGCAATGCAAGAGTGAATAATTACTAAAGAACAAAGCAAGAAAGCAACAAACAATGAATTAGAAGCACAAAATTGAAGAAATAACAAGCAAACCCTAAATCACGTTTTGGACAAGATAAGAGGGCAAAAACACCAATTTCTTCACAAATTGCACTTAAAATAGGTAGAATGATGATTGTTGATGCTAGGATGATGATTAATTGATGATTTGAATGAGTTTGAAGGAGTGAATTAAAGAGAATAGGGGTGAGGGAGAAAGAGTTGTGCCGAAATAAGAAGGAGAATGAAAAAGATTTGGGGAAAAAACCTGCTTTTAAGCCTCCGGACCGGTCCGGACCGGCCGACTCGATCGAGCAAGGTATGCTGCTCGATCGAGCAGCCTAAAAAATTCCAGATTTGTTCCTGCTCGATTGCTGCATGAATTGGGTGGTTGAATAACTCGATCGAGCAAGTCAGGCTGCTCGATCGAGCAACCCTGTAATTTCTTGTTTTCTTCGTTGTCTTTTCTTTTCTCCTTTCTTTTCTTTTCGTTCTTCATTATTAAAGCGACTTCCAATTGTATTAGCTGCAAACACTCAATAAAATTGTTAGATCGCTTCCTCACCGCACTCAATAAAGCACAATTATATTAACTATCCAAACTAAATCTAATTTTAACTATAACATTAATAATTAAGCTAATTGAAATAAAATTTACAAAGGAATTACAAGTAAATGTCGGGTTACCTCCCGGTTAGCGCTGGTTTATATCGGTCCCGCACGACCGTGTTACCTCAAAGTCATGGGGATTTATCAAGAGTGAAAAGATCAACGGCCTTTTTCACTCCTATAAATGCTCCATCGTAATAGATCTTCAAGCGTTGACCATTGACTTTGAAGGTTTCACCCTTGTCGGTTTGTAGCGTAACCGACCCAAATTTGTTCACCTCGGTAACTGTGAACGGTCCCGACCATCTGGACTTGAGTTTACCTGGAAACAAAAGCAAACGGGAGTTAAATAATAATACTTTATCACCAATTTTAAATTCCCGCTGCAGGATATGCTTGTCGTGCCACTTCTTGGTCTTCTCCTTATAAACCCGAGCACTATCATAGGCATGCAATCGAAACTCATCGAGCTCGTTCAATTGCATAAGTCGTTTCTCACCCGCCAGTGAGGGATCCATATTAAGCTCTTTTATGGCCCACATAGCCCTATGCTCAAGTTCTAACGATAAATGGCACGCCTTGCCATAGACTAACCAGTACGAAGAAGCACCGATTAGAGTCTTAAAAGCAGTTTTATAAGCCCATAATGTGTCATCGAGCTTACGACTCCAATCCTTCCTGGATGTACTCACAAATTTCTTAAGGATAGACTTGATCTCCCTATTAGAAACCTCCACCTGACCACTTCTCTGCGGATGATAACTTAACCCCCGACGATGTGTAACGCCATATTTCTTCAATAAAGAGTTAAGATGGCGCTCATTGAAATGCTTTTCTCCATCGCTAATGAGAGCACGAGGAACCCCAAATCATGGGAAAATGATCTTCTGAAACAGTTTAAAAACTGCTTTGGCATCGCAAGTGGGAGTGGCAATGGCTTCCACCCATTTGGAGACATAGTCTACGCCTACCAGAATATAGTGATTACCATGGGAAGATGGGAATGGCCCTTGGTAGTCAATACCCCAAACATCGAATATCTCAACTTCCAAAATATCCGTTTGAGGCATCTCATGCCTTTGCGAAATATTACCCGTCCGTTGACACGCGTCACAAGAACGGACAAATGTAGTAGCATCCTTGAGAATAGTCGGCCAGTAAAAACCCGACTGCATAACCTTAGCAAACGTCCTTGAGGCACCATGATGACCGCCATATGAAGAAGAGTGACAATGAGAAAGGATGGTATGTACCTCACCCTCCGGAATACATCGCCGATAAATGTCGTCGGCACATTCCCGGAATAGATAAGGATCATCCCAAATATACCTCTTAACATCGTGTTGAAACCTCTTCTTTTGCTGATAGGATTGATCCGGAGGCATAATTCCCCCAACCAAAAAGTTAGCATAATCGGCAAACCATGGAGTCTGCATGGTAATGGCAAGTAGATGATCATCAGCAAACGAATCATCAATGGGGATCGAATCGCCCCCTTTAAACCGTGGACGAGACAAATGGTCAGCAACCACATTCTCAGCACCTGACTTTTCCCGGATCTCCAAATCAAATTCTTGTAACAACAAGATCCAACGAATAAGCCGAGGTTTGGCTTCCTTCTTAGCCAACAAGTATTTCAGTGCTGCATGGTCAGTGTAGACTATCACCTTAGAACCCACAAGATAGGCTCTAAACTTATCCAAAGCAAAGACAACCGCAAGTAACTCTTTCTCAGTGGTAGCGTAATTAACACACTCATAAGTAAACACAAACAGGGCATCCTTATGGAGAAGCTTAGTCATTGGTTGAGCAATCTTTGAAAAATCCTTAATAAAACGGCGGTAGAATCCCGCATGACCAAGGAAACTTCTAGCACTTTTAACATTCACCGGGTACGGTAATTGCTCAACCACTTCCACTTTAGCTTTATCCACTTGGATGCCTCGTCCAGACACCAAATGACCAAGTACCACCCCTTCAGTTACCATGAAGTGGCACTTTTCCTAGTTTAACACAAGATTGATTTTCTCACAACGTTGTAAGACTTTAGTCAGATTAGCTAAACAACTATTAAAATCGGTCCCATAAACACTGAAGTCATCCATAAAGACTTCCATAATAGACTCGATATAATCAGAAAAAATAGCCATCATACAACGTTGAAAGGTGGCGGGGGCATTACATAACCCAAAAGGCATTCTTCGGTAAGCAAAGACACCATAAGGGCATGTGAAGGTAGTCTTTTCCTAATCGTCAGGATGAATGGGGATCTGAAAGAATCCCGAGTAGCCGTCTCGATAACAAAAATACTTATGACACGCTAGACGCTCTAACATTTGGTCAATATAGGGAAGAGGGAAGTGGTCTTTCCTAGTAGCTACATTTAGCTTCATATAATCAATACACATCCTCCACCCTGTCACTAGTCTAGTAGATATGAGCTCGTTTTTCTCATTAGTGACGACCGTAGTCCCTCCCTTCTTAGAAACTACCTGAACAGGACTGACCCACTTTGAATCAGAAATAGCATAAATGATCCCTGCATCTAACAATTTCTGCACCTCTTTTCTAACTACCTCTTGCATAGTGGGGTTCAAACGACGTTGACCCTGCCTACAAGGTTTATGTTCCTCTTTTAAGTGGATACGGTGCATACAAAAGTCAGGACTAATACCTTGTAAATCGTCAATGCTATAACCTATAGCCTTTTTGTGCCTTTTTAAAACCACCAACAAATAAGTATGTTGGCTTTTAGATAGGCTAGCACTGACAATTACAGGATTCATCTCATGGGAATTAAGAAAAACATACTTAAGATGAGAGGGGAGGGGTTTAAGTTCAGGTTTCTTTACCTTAGTAACCTTAGGGGGGTTACCTAAGCTATAAACCTTCTGTAACTTGCAGTCCTCTCCTGTCAGCAATTTTTCCATCTCAACTACTTCTTCACTCCGTGGGCTTCCAGCTTCAGCAGTGCTGGAAATTAAGTCGATCTCCAGAGGATCCCTATTCAAACACAAGGAAAGACAGTCATCAATAGATAAATCCACAATATCGACTCTATGACATGTCTCTTCTAACATGGGGTGTTTCATGGCATTGTCTAAATTGAAAGTGATTGTATCATCCCCAACTATTAGTGTAAGTCTCCCATTCTTAACATCTATAACCGCCCCCGCAATATGGAGGAATGGTCGTCCCAAGATGATAGGAATTTGGGTGTCCTCAGCCATATCTAAGACAACAAAGTCAACTGGTATGAAAAACTTCCCTACTCTAACCGGTACGTCTTCTAAAATCCCTAAAGGGTGTTTAATAGAACGGTCGGCCATTTGTAAGGTCATAGTTGTAACAGTAAGTTGACCCATATTAAGCTTTTTGCAAATAGAAAATGGCATAACACTGACACTAGCTCCTAAATCACAAAGGGCTTTATCAATGGCTAAGCAACCTATATTACAAGGAATAGAAAAACTCCCTGGATCCTTTAGCTTAGGTGGTGATCTGGATTGGAACACAGCAATGCATTCCTCAGTAAATGCAACCGTCTCCACTTCATTAAAGGACCGCTTCCTTGTCAATATGTCCTTCATTAACTTTGCATAAGTCGGCACTTGAGTGATCAACTCGGTAAAAGGGACACTCACTTGCAAATTCTTGACCACTTCCATAAACCTCCCAAACTGTTTATCAAGCTTGGATTTATGTTGGCGGTGCGGAAAGGGAAGTGCAATGGCAATAGGCTCGGCTTCTTTGGCTTTGGAAGATGAATTAGAAGACTTATCATCCTGATCAGGGGTTGCTCGATGGAGCAGAGGGGTTGCTTGATCGAGTTTTTTGGAACAGGAAATTTCAGGAACTTTTTTAGCAGAATTTTCAGGAATTTCCAAGGTTGCTCGATCGATCAAGAGGGTGCTGCTCGATCAAGCAACCTCTTTTTCAGCCCCTTTTTCGCTCTTTTTCGAACTTTGACCAGCAACTCCCATACTTTCATTGGTTTCATCCCTTATCATTTCAGGGCCTTTGTAATGTGTCCCACTCCTCAAGGTGATAACATTGACTTGTTCATGTGGAGGGTGTCCTTGAGAAGGAAGATTACCCTATTTTTTGTATGGATTTTGAATTGCCAATTGAGCAATTTGAGTATTAACCATCTTGTTATGAGCTATCAATTGAGAGATCTGAGCATCTTGCTTTTGTTAGATCATAAGACTTTGCTACAACATGGCTTTCAATTCCGCCATATCATTACTTGGAGGTGGTGGAGATGGAGTTTGTTGAAAGTTATGGCCTCCTTGATTGGAACGGTTGAAGTTACCTTGAGAATTGCGGTTATGAGGAATCACATAAGAGGAACCTTGTTGCTGAGGTGGCGGTGGGGTAGGATTGAGAACATTTTGACTTCCGTAAGAGAAATTTGGATGCTCTTTCATCCTTTCATTGTAAAAGTTGGAGTAAGGTGTACCTTGCTTAAAAGATTGAAAGGCAAGGACTTGCTCAACCGTACTCAAACATTCCACTGCATTATGCCCCATAGTACCACATCTTTCACAGGTTGGATCTTGTTGAACCATGGCATGGACCGTTTGCTTATTTTATAAGGACTTTGAAGTTTGCAACTCGGCAATTTTGGCAGTTAATGCCTCCAACTGAGCTGCAACTGCATTATCCGAACCTCCTCTCCTCGCATTACCCCTAGGATTACCATACTCATCAGTGTGAGTATCCATCTCATCAATTAACTTCCCCAGCATTGGCATCAGTAGTGTTATTTTGGAATCTCCCATTAGCAGCAGAATGTAGGAATGTTCTCTGATCATCATATAATCCATTATAAAACTGGTTGCATAGGAACCAAGTATCAAAACCATGATGTGGAACAGACTTGACAAGCTTTTTGAAGCGAACTCAGGCCTCATTAAAGTTCTCATTGGGACCTTGTTTGAAACTTGTGATTTGGCTTCGAATGGCATTGGTTTTCTGTGGCGGAAAATATCTTTTGTAGAATGCAAGCGCCAAAGAATTTCAATCGGTGATGCCAAGTGCATCCGCATCTAGCTCACTCATCCAATCTTCCGCCTCGTCTCGTAGTGAAAAGGGAAACAATACCAACTTGATCTGATCTTGCGTCACCCCACCCGTTAAAGGAATAGAGCAACAATAGTTAGTGAATTTCTCCATATGCTTAGCAGGATCCTCAGTAGGGCTTCCTCCAAACATATTTCACTCCACCAAAAAGATATAAGATGGACGAATCTCAATAGTACTATTACCCGTAGTAGGGAGTTTGAATCCCTTGGGAATAGATGCAACGGTAGGCTCCGAATGGCTGGTTAGAGTAGGCATGGTTGTAGTAGGTGCAGAAATATGTGTATCCTCTTCTAAGGATGGTTTTTCTGCGACGCATTCGGCGTAAATTGTTTCAAGCGTACTCAAGTCTTCCGCTTCTTGAATTTCCTTCCAAAAGTTTCGTCTAGCTCGGAGAGTTTTCTCTGGTTCGGAATCGTAGGGCACGAGAACGGACCTAGAACACTTGGGCATAAACAAAAACTAAAGAAAAGGATGAGAACTGTCTCAAGGAACTTAGGTTCCCTGAGACGAAAAAGACAAACTAAGTAGAAACAAACAGAAAACTGTTGCTTCCCCGGCAACGGCGCCAAATTTGATAAGGGTAAAGTCGCGTCTCCTTAATCAAAGTAAACCTAAATCACAACTAACTAATAGTCAGCGGTAAGCAAGGTATTGAATCCACAGGGAGGCGGTAGTAATCTAATCTGTTAAACTAGGTTTGTCTCCATAGTAACAATTTCGGGGTTTGAATTGTGGTTTCTAAACTAATAGCAAACAATAACAACTAATAGTAATAACAACTAATAATAAGCAATAACAACTAATAATAAAAGGTTGAAAACAATAAGATTAAAAGTCTAGGGTCTCAGGTTCACTAGGATTATTGTTCAGGGGTAAGGATGTAGTCAACTATCATGCAATAAAGTTATCTAAGGTCACAAGATCGGTCGATTCAATTATGCCCTTTAGATCTACAATTTAACATGCGATCGCTTTCATTAAACGAGTTCTATTCAATTATCGTAGCCTATCTTAGTCTTAACCCGGTCGGTGTCAATCCTAATTTACGAGACTAGCTAATTAATCATGGCCAGTAATCAAACAACTAAAATTAAAACGATAATCAAACGATAACCATGCAACTGCAATTCAATTAATCAATCTACCCCTTCTAACAATCCTAGATCCCCTTTGAACCCTAGAAAGGAATTTAGCTACTCATAACGATATAAACAACAACAATAATATTAAAGTAAACATGATTAACAACAATGAAAGGATGAACAAAGAATAATTAAAGAACTAGAAGGTAATTAAATTGAATAACGAAGAAAGATTGAAGAATACCGATTACAAGTTGAAATAAAGACAATCGTCTTTGATGAATAAAATCCAGAGGCAAATAAAGCTAAATTAGGTTTTCTAATATTCAAGCATAAAAAGCATGTCTAATTATGAAAGACGAGCTTTTCTTTTATAATACAAAAATCTAATTAATTAGGTTAAAGTTTAGGAAAATATGAAAAGCCGCCAAAAAACTAAGTTGCTCGATCGAGCAAGGGACTTCTGCGCGATCGAGCAACCATCATTGCGACTCGACCGAGCAAGGTAGGACTGCTCGTGGGAAAATCCTAGTATGGCCACCTAGCTAATCAAATTAACAAGATAAATACAAATTCGGAAACCAATTCCTTGGTCCCTTGCCTCTTCACTTGGAACGCCTTCCAAAAATGGCACCGTCTTGAGGGAGTCAACGGTCTTCATAATAAATAATTAAAAATATACAAATGTACAAATTTCTATTTTAAATTTATTCTATAAAATGAAACTATTAATTATTACAAACCGGCGATACAAGATCGCAATAAAAAATTACAACCAAACTGTTAATCGCTTACATTACGGGTAATAACGATTAAAAATAACTAGGTCATACTAGGTACAAAAATTGCATAAATTATTTAATATATGACATTCATTCATTCAACCATAAATTAAATAAATTTCTGCAAAATTCATGCCAAAATCGCCCTAAACACATTCATGCTCATTGTAGCTTGATTTTACGGGATTTATTGTTTTTTAACCATTAAAGAACAATAATCAACATTTAAATCTCATTTAAATTCAAACTAATTATCTAAATTGTTTTAGAACTCAAAATTATTCTCTACTAATTTTGTTGGTCATTAATGAGTTCGATTTTATTTTATTTGCTAAATATAACGGTTTAATCATAACTTTTATGAAATAAACCCAAAAAAAATATAAACATCATAAAAATTTGAAATTAAAATTTTTTTACATTCAGGAACATTTCCAGAAACTCATAAATCAAAAAAAAATTTCCCAAAAAATTTTATTTAATTTTGTGAACAAATAGCTTTATATTTAACGAAATTTCACCCAAATAGCCCAAAATATATAGTAAAATAGTGACAAAAATTAAGAAATTTTACCAAGATGATATAAATCAGAATTTAAAATGTACCAAAAACTTTCATGACCAAAAAAGGACGTTTCATTTTTATGAACATTATAATCTCATATTATCAACTTTTATCTCATAAAAATCAATATACATGCAATACTTAATTAAAATTCACGAAATTTTACATACAGTATTTAAGACATACATGTGAGATCATATTAAAATTTTATGGCCAGAATCAACATGAAACTATATTTAGTTAACTTTTAACATAAAAAATGCATATTAACTCGGTTTAAAAGTCAAAAATCAAAATAAATAGCAAACTAATTCTTAAAACCACGAAATTTGACCACAGACATTTTGAAGTTATTAGGTATACATGAAACAAAAATTTTTGTTCAAATCATATGTTAACTCAAATGTTTGATTTATTAGTTATCTTATAACTTTAATAAAAATGCCCAAAATGAACATGAATGCTACAACCTGGCTCTGATACCACATGAAAGTCCATAGACCTTAATTAGAATCCTCTAATTAGTTACTAAAGTACTTGTTAATTTAGTGTTTAATGATCTATGTAACATGCATACAAATATAAAGACATTATATAAAAGATGAAATTTTCTCACATTGATAATGGAAATAATTGGGCACAATAAGAACTCCTTCTTATTGTTCTTGAGCTAATATAGGAAATGATCCTCCAACAATCTTCAAATAAGAAGACCTCCTTCAAGTTGCACCCAAGATGTGCCCAAATAATCTAACCTTATTATTATCTAGATAATAAGATAGATATAATACTACTAATATTAGTATATATTACTACACTAGCAATACTTAGTAAATATTAGTATTGTGAGAGTTTAGTGAGAAGATGATTTTTACAGAGATATGTGAATTAAGCACAAAATGAACAACTATTGTCCATTTTATAGCCACCTTGGCCGGACCTCATATGTCTCAAATGGCCTCTTATTTTGTTAATTTATTCACATGCAAGAAGGTGGAGTGTAGGTAATGTAAGAATGATTAAATTATGAAGGTTATGCCACAATCAAATGGAGAATTGTGTAAAAAGAAAAGAACAAAATCATTTCTTTCTTCACATGCCATGACCGGCCACATGTGGCTTATTATGGTCCATTTTAATTTTTGATATTTGTCCCACAAATACTTATTAATCATATGCTTAATTATCTTATATAATTAAGTGTTAATTTGATCATATAATAATTATATGACACAAATTAATAAACAATATGTACTTAACATTTAAGTGATATTTTACCATTATATCAATATATAATGGGTCGCACAATGCTTAGTTAATTTATTTTACAACTCCTTGTAAATATAATTAACTAATTACCTCGACCTCAAAATATATGTAAAACCTCAACTAATTTAGTAAATTAACGATTAATTACTAAATTAGATCTTATTTAATCATATTAAAATAAGATATAAATTTATTAGTCAATTATTGCATAATTGAAAAATAAACTTAATCGAATTTGAGTTCCTAACTCAATTTCTAACAATTAACTCTCGTACATATTAAATATATATAATGGACTAATCAACTGTATCATATACAAATAATTAGTTACTATTTGGGTTTCATCCTATAGGTGTGACCGAAAGGGATCAGTTGATCACCGCCGTCATACGACAATAACCTCAAACTCTAGTTAGCCAACCGTTATTGATTTACGTTAATCAACTCACTAATCATATATATTTAGTCAATAAATATTCCAATTATATTCCTTAATGAGATTTATTATGTGGCGCACTATTGTGGAGGACACCTACTTCAACACTAAGCTCTCTAGATACCATCATCATTACATTCCTCTATATCGGTCATTATCGCAAATTTCCTTAATCAACTTAAACATTCCCATTTTCCTCTATAATTTTACACATATTCTCATTTGTAACCATTCATACCTCTCTTCCCAATCCTCATTTCATACATTACAAGTCCCACATTATCATTTGACCATATATACATACACGCCTCTATACATTGTTCAACTCACGACATTATTACTCATCACATATTGCAAAATTGGCTCTCTCTCTCTCTCTCTCTCTCTCTCTCTCTCACAAGGCTCATCAATCTATCCACCTTGATCATATATAACCATACATATTTCTCACGGAAACCATACAACCATAGGGAACAATATCCACTTTAGAAAATCCATCAAACTCATTCACCAAGGCCAATATATATGCGAAACGGTACATTGAGTAACCAAGATACACTATATCCTAAATAAATGACATTTCCTTACACATTCAAAATACGGAACAACTAAGTACATAAATTAAGACAATAGTACATTGGCAAAACAAACTCACAATTTCCCCCTGTGGCGAAGCCACTCGGTCGAGTACAACACACTCTGTAATATTCGCTATTTTTGGAATATGATTATCGAGTAATTTGTTACATTTTGAGATGGAAGTAGCTAGTCAAGAATACTTGGAACTTAGAGTATCATATGGTGTAATAATAGTAATATGAAAATTAAGGAATTAAGAAGGTTTAGATTAAGAAAAAGAAAAGAAAAAAAATAAGGGACTCGGTCAAACCGAGTAATGGGGACTAAAAACTTGATAATGGTAGAGCCCAATTAGAAGTTTTTACCTCTTTGTATATACGCCTAGGTTACTACTTCTTAAAACCCTAGTGCAATTCTTAGGAAGCAGACAAACTTCTCTCTAATCTATGTAAGTTCATCCCCTATCTTTTCCTCTCCAAATCCTTCATAATTAATATTCATAATTTAAGGCTTGTTTTAACATATAAGCATGTTTAGGGTCGAGCTAATCATCTCTTGTTGAAATTAGTATAGTTAATTTAAAGAGTGGGGTTTCAGAAATTTTCATAATCTACCTCAGTTTTGTTATAATTAATTCGTCTGTTTAACGTCGTTATTTTCGAAGACATAAAGAAGAGACTCACGTTTATTTAAAGTTAAGTTTATGTCTGTAAAATTTTGTTATTTTCGCCACTATAAATTCTTTATGAACATCTATCTAAAACCTTTCGAATCTGATTTTAGCATAAAGATCAGATTACTCCCAAAACCTAATTTAGAAATTTAATTACTACTGGATATTTTTCACACATAAATTTAAAGAGTCTAGTTGATGTTAGAACTTTGTTTTACCCAAATAGCTTTTGTTAAACTTTATTTATAAGTGAATACATTTTATGTGACATGATTCGTTATAGTTTGTAAATATGTCTTAAAACCCCTGTATACATCAGAATTCGAGGATAGAACCTCAAATAAAAGTCGTAGCTAAGGGTCATAGGTTTCTAACTCCTCTGACCTTGCACTGATAAGAGTTTCCTAGAATTAATTATGAAATTTATATAAGCCTGTTCTGTACTGGAAAGTCAGAAAAGTCGAGAATTACATATTATGTTAGGCTTACTATTAGGTGTTTCTAGTACTAGTTTAGGTACTTGGTTATTAAGCATTAGGATTTCATTAGAGCATAGTCATGGCTTACGATTAGTTACGATGATTAATAAACACTCGTCTTAATGCGAGTTTGTACGGTTATTGTAGATTATGGTTTCGAGCAAGAGCATTTCTAGGAGCTTACTTGGATTTTTCTTGTTAGCGGTAAGTTCCCAAAATTACTCAGTATGAATATGTATGATAGTATGTGAGTATGGATGGATACAATTGATTCTAAAATGTTTTGAGAATGAAGTTGATTTGATGTTGAATAAGTATGGTTTTGCAAATACTTTGATAAGTAATTATTGTTATTATTCTGGAATGCTTTGAGTTGGATTATGAGTGACCTATTTGGGTTTATTGGATTATGTTTTTTTGGAAATGATTTGTGATGGAAGAGAGGAGCCATGTCTATGGCAGACACTATACCCTATATCTGGATGTCTTCGGAACCCATACTTATTTGAGGTGGTGTCTCGTCACCTTTCCTCCTCCTTTGGGTTAGTCATTGTGAGGGGTGTGCACACTTGGAAATTGTGAGCGATTTTAGTACATGGTTGGAAAAGGCTTGTTGAACCGGCAATCGACTAGTTGGAACCTGTTATACATTGATTCTCTATCCAGATTCCAAAAGTTTATTAAGAAAGCAAAGTGGAACAAAGGGGATAGGTGGATGTTTGAGAAAGAAAGTATCATTGTTGTTTTTAAGGATTGTTTATAAATATGGGTATTGATATCTATTATGAGCAGCTTGATTATGTATTCGTATTGACTTGTGTGTGTTTCCCATGTTGTCTACCAAATATTTTACTCGTGGACCTGTGATGACCTTACAATATTTCCGGTTGTATGGTGAGCAGTGTAACTTGACAGGTTTGCTATTGTCACGTGATGGGACGACATGGAAAGAGAGTTCGTGACTAGATGTCGAGTACTAGACAATAAAATAAGACTTGGTAGTCTCGCTTCTGCATTTCGTTGAATTTACTTATAAGAGTTATACTCTTTAAGTTGTTTTGAATTTAAAACTTTGTAAAGCCTTGAATTAAGTTTTCCGCTGCAATGTTATTTATGTTAGAACCTTTATTATTTTTAGATATCGTGACTTTATTTGAAGTAACACCGCCAACACACCCAGTTTCCGAAGAAAAGGTTTAAAATATTGGAGGTCGGAAATTGGGGGTGTTACACACTCGGTCGAGTACACACTCTACTCGGTCGAGTACACACTATAACCTTTATTATTTTTGGATATCGTGACTTTATTTGAAGTAACACCGCCAACACGCCCAGTTTCTGAAGAAAAGGGTTAAAATATTGGAGGTCGAAAATTGGGGGTGTTACACATTCGGTCGAGTACACACACTACTCGGTCGAGTACACACTCTATTCGGTCGAGTACAACACACTCCACTGAGTACACCCTATAATCGGCCGAGTACACACTCCGATAGCCATCCTAGAAGTAAACCTTCCCACACTCGGTCGAGTTCCAAGTGCACTTGGTCGAGTACATTGTACTCGGTCGAGTACCCTACTGCACTCGGTCGAGTACGACGCATTTCTCAACAACGACCACGTTTTGTAAAACGATCATATCTCCCTCATTATTAAGTCGACTTGGGGCATAACCTACTGCTAGAACCGTAACAGGACAAGCTATCACCTGCAATTGGAATTACCTCAATATCATTTCTAAAATTCAAGTTATGATAGTTTAAAAGAAGACTTCCTATTAACAGACTTCATACAATTCAGTTTTTTTTTTCTACGAAACAAATTACTACTCTTCAACATACTTTATATCATATATAAGACCACACTCCACAACCATTTACATGTTCTCATCATCTCAACATGCCAATACTAACACAATCATACTTCATTCAAACATGTCATTCTCCTCATTTCTCAATATTCCATTTCCATGATCAAATACGCCATTCATGTCGATCATTTAACATAAAATTATCATACACATTCCGATCAAACACAAGCACAAGAAACACACAACATTTAAGCATACCCCCGTCACATCCCAGTAGTGACGACTAGAAGTTGCAAGGGCAATAGTGCGATTTTGGGACGTCTCCCAAATCTTTGCGGTACCTCCAAACAACTTCTTGCTGTGTAATAAAGGGGGGTAGTACCATTTTCTTTTGGACGAGTTCTGACGCCAACTATCATGTCATACCCTGAGGTCCTCCTGGTGGGGTTCCTCAAGGTTCTGCTAGGGTTTTTTGGGTCCAATACCTGCTGGGTTGCTAAGTCTGGATCAGTACAACAAGAACCCTGTAGGAAATTAAAGTGTGCTCCTGAATCCTGCAAGAACTCTACCAGAACTCTGCAAGAACTGAAGCCTGCTCCAGAAACCTGCGAGAACTTATGCAAGAACTCTACGGGAACTCTGCTAGAACGGATTTGTTTTGCTAGAGGGACCTGACATATTTTAACTTCATAAGAAATGGATTACATGGGAAGAGTACAAGGACGAATGACATCATGTGGTCCTCTCTTTTTTCCCTCCCAATAACTACAAAGTTGTTTCCCTCTTTAAGGATCAACAACTCTCCTATGCAAGCTGCCAAATACGTCCTTTTCATGTCACATGACTAGTTTTTGGATGTTAATTTTACAGCTTGTTCTTTTGTCTTGTTGTCCTTTTAATTGTAGCCATAGGATTTAGCTTTTAGATGAATGACCAAGATGTAATGTGAGGCTCTATATAAGGAACTCACTCCTCCATGTAATATTCAGATTTTGACAATGAATTAAAAGAGTTGTGTAAATACAAACTTGAGGGTTACCTCAAGGAGCTCCTCGTCCCCCAACCAATAGTGGTCATGCCTTTCTTGGTTGTTCGATTAAGGGAGGTTAACATGTGCCCTGTTGTCGTTAAGCTCTCCTAGTCGGCCAGGCCTGGAGGTTACCCTGTGCTGGTTTGTGGGTAATCGACCTACGTCTGTTAATAAGGGTAGTTTAGTTTTGTGCTAGGCTGTGAGCTAAACTAAACCTGTTGTCCAGGTTAGGACCTAAGCATGTGCTACGTTGTGGCTTAAATCTTAATCATATCTAGCTTGAATTAGAAAGTTGAACTTGTGTTTGGCTCTCATAATCGAGTAGGTTGTGAATAGTACCATGTGGAAACAGTTGGTATCTTGTTCAAAATCATATCTTTTATGTTTTTCTTAGGTTTAGGTTGCAAGATATGTCCTCATAAACCTTGGTTTTCCTGCTGAAATTCAGCCCAACTCCTGGGGGTTTTCTGCCTCCTGTTGGACCACCTGAATTCTTGAGGTACCCCCTTGTTTACGCTGCAGTAACCCCGTGTTTTTTTTTTCAAATTCTAGTCGTAACCTTTTTTTTTTTCAGAACTCACATGGTAACCCTGAACTCTACCAAAAAAAAGTCCATAACCAACTTTCAGTCTCTTATCTCTCCGTTAGTTATTCCGTTAATTTGCTTATTGGACTTGTGAAAGTTGGACCTAAGGGAGCTAATAAGGCCTACAACGCCAAAACTTAATAAAACTCGCTAATTAACAAATTAATTTTAACCCAAATAAATAACTAATTATTAGTTATTACTATTATTATTGTTGTTGTTATTTTTATTATTATTATCATTATAAGTGTCATTGTTTATACTCATCTTCTAAAGCAAACCCAAAGCAAAAACAAAATTTATATCCCTCTTTTTGACTCAAATCAAACCAGTTAACAAGCTCATTTAACATTATAGAAATTCGTTATTTTTATTATTATTATTATTATTATCATAAGAATCGAAAGGAAGGGTGCCCGACGACATGAAGCGGTGATAGAAGATATTAGTAGTGGTGACGATTTACTTGAGATGGAGTCAAGAAATCAAATTGGATTATAATTGGACATTATTAATTTTATAATAAGAAACAAGGTAAAAGAATTTATGAAAAGCTTAAGATGTGTTTAGGTAACTACTATCATTTAATATTCTTTGATAAGATTATGAACCATACTATTAGACTTGCAATCTGATTATTTTTAGGAATATTTTGGGTTGATTATTTGATTAGGCTGAGAAGAATACAATTAATGGGACATTTAAGCATTTGAAGTCCAAAAAACAAGCCTAAGTCCAATGAACATGCAAACTAAATGAGGATTCTAGCATAATAAAATTTGGAGGTCATAGAGAACTTCTTTTAATGAGTTCAAGGCAGTGGCGGACGTAGAATCTCCAAGGTGGGGGGGGCACAATTTTTTTGCCAATTTTCTCCGGTTGTCGGATTGCACTTTAGGAGATCACATTTTTTTTATTCTTCTTGATCCATGAATAATGACAAATTAGGATTCTAAAAGTAATTATTCTTTAATCACTAATATATCGTACAAATCTGGGGAAACAAATATTGCAGCTTTTTCGAAGTGTACAAAAAAATTCATCTACCTCATGATTGAAATCGCCTTCATTTTTTAAACAACACACCACAATTTAATAGCGTTTGAAATTTAGTATAAATAAGTTTTTAATTTCTCATATCCTCGTTGATAAATTTTATGGGTTGTGGGAGTAGTAAAGTTTATTAAATTTTTCATTTTCAATAAATACTTGATAATTAAAATTGTCTAATTTAAAAAAATCACAATACATAAGCTATTGAAAGAAAGTTTAAATAAGTTTTTGATTTGCAATGTATCAAATTCTAGGGATAATGGAGTGGTTGAAATGTTATTTTTCATACATATGAACTGGGTTCAAACCCTTCGAGCTTTCTATTTTTCCTTTGAACATGACCAATAACAAATTAACAACTACCCAAAAAAAAGAAGAAATGCAGACCACGAGTCGAACCTGGGCGTGCATTGAGGAATCAACGAGTGTTTTGGAGCAAAGGCAACTATATGATTATTAGTCACATTATTGCATAATTAAACGTTTTGTAGAAGTTAAGCGGCTAAGCGGATTTACTACAATTAAATATTTTTAGGCCGAGCTCCCATTTAGTCCGCCCGTGGTTCAGAGTTATCATAGGAGTTTTGTAAAACTAAGGGTTATCCGCTTGAATTCTAAAAAACACTGGGTCACCATGTATAAAAACCTTAGTTTAATTTTTTTATTTACATTATACTCCGTAATATTTACTGAAAATAGAGCTGATCAAATGGCCCAAACCCGACGGCCCAGCGCGGCCCGACCCGATATTTTTTAGGGCTTGGGCTTTGAACTTGGCCCAAAAAAGCCCATGGTCCGGCCTATATTAGGCCCACTATAAATTTAGGGCCGGTTATGGGCTAACCTCAGCCCGAAATTTGGTCTGGCCTGCAATCATAAAATAGAAAAAGAACTACTAATGTATCAAAACAGAATGCTCACGTATCTTAGTAAAAGAAGAACTGAATTAGTGTGTGAACACTCCAATTCCCAATCTCAAGTCAAACAATTTAAAAGTTTCAATTACCAATATTAGACTAATCAAAGACGTGGAGCGTTTTCCTTGAAAGTTGCAGAATATGGACTTCACTTACCTCTTCATCTTCATTCTTTGTTCAATTTTCAATTTGCCTACGACATCCTTGTTCATTTTTTGTACTATAATTGCGAAGGTGTACTTTAATATTTGACGTCTTGGGTAATATTATGACGTAACACTTTCAGCCCAAAAAACGCATCTGTTTGGGCTGTTTTTTAAGCATTGACCCGGCCCAAACTCAACCCGACCCGGCCAATGATCATCTCTAACTGATAAGTACAGATGTTAAAGGGTTACAGTTATAATAAACATGAAAATTTTGGTCTGGCTTTCATTTTTTTTTCCCATGGTATTTTTTTCCCACTAATTTGGCAAAGTAGTTTTTTTACCTATTTGGCAGTCGGCTCATGCTTAACTTCCCACGGTGGATGCCAGCAGGCCACGGAGTCCAGACTTGGCTAATACAACGAAGGTGGTCATGAAAACCACGCACCGTAAGATGTCCAATATGTCGAAGTACATGCCAATAACAAAACTGGCTAGATGCTCGCAATAATAGGCCGTGAAAACATGTGACTAAACAAGTAGAATGGAGAAGTTAATAAAATCCATTGGTAGACTAGGCCATTGACATCCGAGATCCGCATCATTCCACCTTGCAGTATAGCTCAATATATACACAACAAAATGAAAAGTTCTCAATGCAATAGGAACTAAAAATTCACTACTCTTAACAAAACTATTCCAACTTTTCTTGTAATAATAAATGAACATCCACTAAAAATATTTACACCAAACAGACAAGATTCCTGATCAGTGTGCCTAAAAGATAATAAATACCCGGCAAAACTGCTCTTGTAGCAAACCAATATAAATTTACCACAACACAAATGGTACATATGATCCCATATGTACGGAGTAAACAACTCTGTAAGCCTGGAACTTAAGAATAAGATCCTTCTGAAGAAAAGTAACAAAGACGATAAAAACAAAGTTGTGGGCTCCACTGAGCTTCGTCATCCATGTCCTCTACGATACCATACTAAAACCAGTACACTTCCTACAATCAGTGATCAGCAAGCAAACAAACAACCTCCACTCTAATCCTCATTATCGTCAGCATGCTCCAATAGGTAGTTAGCGGCCAACTGTTCATTGCGCTCACAAGCTAAAAATGCCTCAATGACGAGGGCTCTATCAAAACCCATTCCCTCCAGCTGGATAAAAAAACAACCCCAATAAGATGTCGACTTTGACCACAATTTTCGTTATCCATCCCATTCATAAGATGTCGACTTTGACGTTTGACCAATATTAACTCAAAATAAAGACTCCCTCATTTTCACTCTGATGTTCCTGCGTGACTTTTTGCGGTGCTCAAGACAATATCATGACCCTAATTTTAACAATTGTATATTATTTTTTTGTTGAAAATTATAATTTTGTGAAAGATTGTTTTACTACTTAGGTAAATCATATTATAAGTTTTTATATTTTTCAATGTCAAACAGAAACATCGTAAAAGGAGTAATATAAAAATAGTTGACATGGTAATAATGTAAAATAATTGGTTAAATAAACAAACATGATATAGTTTGTAACTACATTTATGCGGAGAAATTAATGGTCAAAGTCGACATTGTTTGACCACAAATAAGGATATAAATTTGGAATTGAGGAAGTAGAGTATAAAGCAAAAGTGAGGTGGGGCAGCCCAGTGAGTCCATACCCGTTCAATAGCTTCCTGTTCCTCTTGTGTGACACTGATAGAATGGGGCATATCCTGATCAGGCTGATCAAAAATATCTCTACACAGAAAACCAATAAATATAAAATGTTTGTTAAAGTTAAAGTGTAAGCCAACAAGAAAAAAGATTTGCATGATTGTTAAGCGTGCAATTTTCCAAGCTGTTAATAATGCAGGACACTTGTATCTAAGATTATAAAATAAAGAAACCAACAGAGCCTTTGTCATTAAATGACATGAATGGACATCAGAGAAAATGAATGCAAGGTAAGGAGTGCATAGCGCTTGTAAACAAGATATGTTACTTGGATTCTTCATGTAATCTCACGTACCCGTGTCCAACCCTCGACACTCGGACATGAGTATAACGCTTTAACACTTCGCATTAAGCCAAAGACATTTACAATTCATGAATTATAAGAGTCTGACATTTGGATACGCTCCCTAGCAAATCTTTACAATCAAGTCTGGGGAACATAGTAAACAAGTGCCAGTGCATGAGATTTATTCCACATCAAGTGCAATGTTATGAAAATGGAGCATCATAATGTTAAGAAAAAGCCTACACCACAAAGCAAAATGGACAGGAGAGACTGAAATGCATACAACCCAAATGAATTTAGACATTGGAAATGTAAATTATATATGAACGAAAACAAAAATTGGCGGCCACCGCAATCATCTGGAGCAAAATGAATAGGATATGTGACATGTGAACGGGGCAATTTCAAGCACAAGGAGCAAACATTGAGCTGAATTTTGTTAGTCATATATAGATTCTCGATCGAAGGTGGGAAAAAAATCTTAGTCTCACCCTTCAGAACCATCAAGAGGTTCATTAAGGAGTTGAAGAAATTCAGCATGGTGATCCTGGATTAGTCTTAAAAGCTGGGGATTCTGCTTTCCAAGCTCCTGAAGCATTGGCTGCATACCAAGATATTACCCTATTTAACACAACGCTGAAGAAAAATAAGTTCTTTGTCAAAGACCCAAAACACACAAAACCTGTAATATTTGTGGATTTGTTTGCACCATGGAGCGCAATGCCTGAAACTGAAAAATCAAAACAGAAGCACGAAACACATTAAATAGAATTTTCAAACTCCCAATAATCCATACTATAGGAAGGGTTTCCTATAGTATGCCTGAAAAATCAAAAGAGAGTAGGATAGTTAGAATTATAGTGAGATAAAGCTTGGTTTGAAGTATTATAGGAAGGGCACCCATAGTGTGGATTATTCAAATTAATTAATCCTAAAAAGAATTGCTAAAATGAATTACTTATGGCCCTGATTGGTTGGAAAGCGATGGAGCAGTCTCCATTGTTTGATTAGTGAGTTAGGTTGGAGGAAAATGAAAGCAAAGGATTTATTATTCTTTCCTATAGCCAAATTAAAATCCGTGTCTGGAAAAAAACGATACAGTTCTCTTCTGTTTCCATGTACAGATCTACCTATCTCCTCTCACACTATCCTCCGCTTGTAAGGTGTATCCAATCAAAGGGTAAAAGTACTATGTAGTCTAAGTAAACTCTTTGTACCACTCCCTTAAGAGTTGACACAAATACTGCGAACGGGCTATAAACTATATAAAAAACATGGTTACCTCCTGCCCTCAGAGTTGCATCCCTGCTCTTCTCTCGTGTCAATATCTCCGGCTTTACACAATTTACACTACTATCCCACCTCTCTCTGTAGAGTATATAATAGAGACAAGAGACAACAAAAGCCTGACTAATCTTTTCTCATGTCTATATATATCTGATTATTTCATTAACTCCACTCTATTCCATCTTCGTACAGACTCTCTGTGTCCTAGATATTCACCTTACTTCTTAATGCCTTGATTTTCTATTTATTTAAGCTCCTTTCTGTTTCCAAGGTGGTTTGATTTCAATTTACCAAAACAATTGATTGTGTGCTCACATGGGTAATTTAGGTTACTTCCTCTCACCTCAGTGATGTCTCAAACCAAATTGTAAGGAAACTGATTAATACAGGAAGGGATTCCTTTCATGATTTTGTTTTTAAACCATGTTTCACTCGTAACATTTGTTTTAGTGCCATCTTATCCAACTCAGTGCTCATAATTTCTCACTCCTCCCAAACCCTCCATGATCGCTACTACACCCACAATACCACACAACAAGAGCAGACCATATGTCAGGAACCCTTTGTACTCCAAATGATATTTATTCTTCCCAAACCTCTACAGAAATATTTAATTTATCTTACTTTCCAATGAACTCTCTTCCATTTTGTTTATTACAATTTAATTGAGATTTAAAGTTTTTAGTAGATAAATTATATTCTTAGAGCTAAGTGGATTTTGAGAAAATTGAATCGTGTATCACATGTAAGCTAAAGATATAGCGTGAATGCGTGAAGGGATAATATTTAATAGAGTTATTCATGAGCTTAATCCATTTTATGTATGCATTGATTATTTGAATATGAAGTGTGTACTACCAAAATACTTAGTTGTACAAAGCATTATCTTCAAAGGGGTGTACTCGTGGAAGTTCTAAGTTCACAAATTAAATCTTTGCAACATTTAATGGCTCATTATTGGGCCAGCAACTAGCAAGTATTAGATGTCAAAGAATAAGGGAGAGTTGGTTTTAAAAGACAATAGGACTGATAAAACTCCCTGTTATGACTGATAAAACTCCCTGTTTAGCAAAAAGGAAATGATGGGACGAAGAGGAGAGCAAAATAAAAGAACTAGAAGAAAAAATATGAAAATTGCATACTGTAGGACTCACTAGTTGCACCTCGTGTACAAGAAGCACCTAAGGCATGCCACAGGGTGTTATGGCTAGTGTCTAGTGACGCTACTACCTAGGCGCATTGTTTTTTCCCTTTAAATAAGGAGATAGAAGAAGCTTAACAGGTGCGTGGAGGTAAACAAACCAGCAGATGGTGAGAAATAGAAGGGGATAAATACAGAAGATATTAGGTATAATTGTATAAAGAACTTGGGAGGAAGGATAAACTTGCTAGAACAAGGCGGAGATGGGAGAGGAGACAAGCTGTGCTGGTGGCAAATGGTGGTGCCCGAATATTTTCTTGATATATCTAATAAAACTTTCCAGGAAAACTCTCTTTTAAGAAAACCTAACACTCATTGGTCACAGATTATGATGGAATAAAGCAACGTGAATTGGTATTTTCATTTTGGGTCATCTAACAACAATCTCTCTACGTTGTTAAGGCAGGGGTAAGGTTGCGTAAAGTAGTGGTTTAAACTTTTTAGTAGTTTTATACTGTATTAGTTTTGTTAAGGTACTCATAGTATTCCACTTACACGTAGACATAGCAAACCACTCATTTGGTTTGGCTTCTGATGACGTTAAATCGAATAGGTGTCATTCAAGCGATCCTTGGTTTCCATATCAGAACGATTCTAGTCAGGTTCATTTCAGTTATGACTTATGGTCAGGTATGGTCAAATCGGGTCAATAATTCAATATCAGATCATGTGAGTTTCGTTCATATTTTGATTAAATTGGGTGTCAATGAATAGGCTTGGTATTATCAGGTAGTTGTATGCCACGGATAACAAAGTTGATGTAATTGTGTGGTTGCTTTTGAAATATACTACTTACATTTTACCCAAAAAAATGAATAGGCTCAAGATTAATTATATGTATCATTTAAAATTCACTAACACAAATTATCATAACTAAATAATAAATCAATGAGAAAAACAAAAAATTGAGATTTTCTCCGAAAAAAAAAATAAATATATTGGCACCATTTAAATGCATTCAAGTTTGGATATCTTTCGATTATGTCGAATTTTGCTCAATTTAGGTTTTGGGTACTACTTAAGTTACTCATATCGGATCGATATTTTCGATTGGTTTTTCGAGTACTGTCGTCCAATGGTGTTTTTATGGATCTAATTCCACACAATACATTTACATTTCGAACGGACTGCTAGGAGAGCAAAAACAGGTGACGCTAAAGCTGTAACAGCGCAATTTTTTCCCAATGCCTACCATTATCGCACAGCCAATTCACCTCCACCCCAACCTTACCCATTCCCAAGTCCAATTTCCCCACCCATGTCAACCACTAAAGTACTAAACTGAGTCCTTTTTTTTTTGCTCAACCACCATCTCTAGCCCCCTTCCCCATTCTGCTTCTTGTCCCTTTCTGTCTCCACATACCATATCATATTCCCCTTGCCTCTTCTCACATACAATGTTTAGACTTTCTAGGGTTAATGGTTGTCGAGTAGTGTGAATGGGTTTACATGGACAAATTGAGATATATGGTCTTGTTTCCCCATTCTGCTTCTTGTCCCTTTCTGTCTCCACATGCCATCTCATCTTTCCCTTGCCTCTTCTCACAAACCATATTTAGACTTTATGGGGTTAATGGTTGTCAAGTACTGTCATCGGATTTACATGGACAAATTGAGATATATGGTCTTGTTACTTGCATCTGATAGTCACCAGTGGTAGATATTAGTCATAGTACTAGGTAGGAGAGTGCAGTTTAGGTTGTGGGGAACAGAGTCCATGATGGCTAAGAGTGTGCCACATTGACTATGAGGTGGTGGTGGTGGGACTGGTGGCAAATTGGTTCGCATTTTGGATACAAAAGGGTGAAATGATTCGAATGAATCAATGATAATTTCAGATGGCTAAAAGTTGTCCAGAGTAAAAATATAAACAGCGTGCTGGAACCGCCAAAAAAGAAGCCGTAAAGGAGGTAATAGTTATTATAGAAATAACTTACAAAGCAGTGGCAACTAATTCTTCTTATACGAAAGTTCGACGCATCTGATAGTGGCTTCTCTATCACTTTTAAGGTCTTTTTTACTAATCATATTAGAAATGCAACTTCAAACAATATCTCATCTGAAAGATGACAAAAGAAGCCTAGAAAAAGACAAAAGTCTAACCTGAGGATTGTTCCTAAGAAAATCAAGTGATCCAAATCCTTCATCACCAGCATCCGACAACAGCTCCTATGCAATTCCATCTTTAGAAAAGAGATGATATCTTAACTAGCAAAAAGACAAGCAGAATTGCTGAACATATCTGGTGTACCTGAGGAAACATATTTAGCGGAGAAGAATTAGGCGCACCAGAAACCTGCATAGGAGCTACACCACTTTCAGTTGCAGCAATTCCCTGATTAGCAGGAAACAGCGGCACAGGCTCAGCAACTACAGTTGTTTCTGGAATACCCTGCGCACAACAGTGAAAGATATAAATGGCAACTCGTTTCTGATAGGAAAAAACGCAGGAGGGTCCAAATTTTAAAGACATACAGAATATAAATAATCTACAGCACGCTCAGGGTTGTTGTAAGCTGCTCTAAGTGCACGGGTAACGGTGTCTCTGTCCCAACTTCCACCGCCCATATCCAAAAGTTGTTGAATAGTCTGCTCCATGTTAGTACCGGCAACTAGATTTGACGCAGCCTGACCATAGGTTTCTGAAGGCACACTGAGAAAAGGGCATCAGGAATAAAGTGAGGAAGTGCGGAAGGGAGAGAAGGAGAAAACATATCAAGGAAAGGTGTAAAGGGAGGGAAGAAAGCTTAAGAATTTTAAATACAGCAGAAAGAAACTGAGAGACAACAACCACTGAAACTCGCCATCCCAAAGGACCAGTACATTTGTTACCAAAAGGGAGTGGATACTAGTGCTTGAATAGGACAATCCCATAGGCAGACAAGATCGAATGTTAAAAAGAGTTTTGGGGCAAAATCTTAAACTTTGGGCAACATATTACAACTGACACTGAGAAACTGCAACTAAACAAACTAGCCATTTCAAACGGATAAGCACGTTAGCAAAAACATGGGAGTAAGTTCTACTGTTATTGAACCGGTTAGGTAGCACGGGTAAACGAGGTGGACATTAAAGTTTTGGCTTTGATTGCGAACCTAAAATACCTTTAAAAAAACCCACCAACAAACCATAAATACCTACGGACACCTACCATGAAACACTTTCATCGAAGGTTGTAAACCTCTTACTGTCCAAGTCTTATTTATGAGGTGCTGTTAACCAACAACCAGGGTTGAACTACTCTTATCAAATTGTTTGCCAACAGTTTCCAACTTAAAGCGCAATGGAAACATCAGTTTAATAGGTTTCTTCTGGATATGCAAGCAACTAATAAAGTTTTTAATAGGAAGAATTTTTCACTAGGCTTGTCAACAGACAATCTACATTGTTTCATATAGCCTCACCAAATTATTCTCAGGCTCCTTATAAGACCAAGCAAATAATATCCTGACAGAACTATCATCTGAGCCACTTTAACCTTGTGCCTTATTTTAGTTCTAAACAGAGAGCCTTTCACAGTGGCAACTATTTTAAAAAAAAATCCGAAAGATAATTTTGATACTTTACATACTCAGAAGCTGCAGAATTAGAACCGGTAGCATCCTTGGAGGTCCTGCAGTGAAGGAACAACCAGACGAATCAGATACAGATATTTGCAAAGGAAAAGCAGACTAATGCTACTAGAAACTATTACATCTGTGCTTCAGGAGGAGAGACCGCACTGGCATTGCTAGTAGGTACAGCATTGGGTGTGGGACTGGGCGCAGGCTGAAACAAGATAGAGATAAATATTTTTGCTACTGACAAGGAACATAAATGCAAATGCTAATAAGAAGGTATATGATAAGTCAAGAATGAGTACCTGAGTACTAGAGGCTCCTGCGGCACCTAAAGTTTTGCTCTGAAAATTGATAGAAAAGATAGCTGATAAAAAGTTCTACGCTTAGCAAAATATAGAATTGCAAGATTGGAAGTAAATGAGGCACGCAGGTGAAGTCATAAAACAAATAGTGTCAACACATAATAAAAGCTCAAATTCACATTACACAAATATGTGAAGAGGAGCCAAATAATTATTAGGGTTCAATTCAATACTCCCACCTTTTCTAGTCATTTTCAGAGGAAATGTTAAGAAAAGTTGTGGCTTTTAAAAACAAGGAATATAAAAAGTGGGATTTTAAAAAATGAGGTATTAAAAGGTGGAAGTTATGTATTACTCTATTATAATTATCTGCATTGTATGCTACTTTGTAAATTTGAAAACAAAAACTATAACCGGCAGTCAGATATAGAAGCTAGATGAAGTACGGAACCGATGACTAGTGTATAGTACCTTACTGAGCATCACTACAAGGAAACCATCTTCGGAGACCTTGTTATCCGTCAATGTTGTTTCATCTTTCAAGACCTTCCCATTATGAATCAATAATTGTTGTCCACAAGGATAATTATCTTTTCCTTGTATATCTTCGATATTTTTTTTTACGGCCATAATCTACAGGTAAAAAAACATTAACGGTAAGACATATCCACTTAAATCTTCTTTACAAATATTGCAAAACGTCCACAAGATATGATGCAGTATTCGAAGCTTTCTGAACATTTAATAAATTAGATTAGAATGAAAAAAGAAGAGTAGGGGTTCGCACTTCTGAGCTCAAATGGCAACAAAACAAGTATAAGTAATAAATATTGATGAATTCCGTCAACTAAAGCTAAGAGCACAAATCTCTGGAAGCTCGAAAAGACATCATATGTTCCTTGACAGACATCATTGGAAGCTAAAAAAAAATAACAAATAACATACATGTCAGACATCATAATAATGTAATGTGCCTAGCAGCTTTCCCAACGGCGAGAATGGCTTCCATTGATGTCGACAAAAAGCATCAATTTTGATCAAATCAAAGTGAAGATTACAATCATAAAGACTGTAAATGACGCTTCCTTGCGATGCCGGTTAAATAATTGGATTTGAACATGAAGAAATGCTACATATTTATCATGTAATAATACCGATTAGTCATGGTAGCTTATGTTACCCAGAATCGTCAAATGAGTATTACACGTAACCCAATGTGGCGTACAATTAGGGAATACAAGAGAAGAAACAAGATTCAGCAGACATTAAATTATAAAAAAAATAAAAACGAAAAAATGAAAGAGGGAAAGAGATACTGACGGTGTCATTAGGGTGAACACGAATCTCGAAATGGCTGCCTTTCAGAGTCTTAACAGTCAGCTTCATTTTCTTTTCAATGGAAGACAACTTCAAGTTTCAAGTTTCAAGTTTTGGGGGAAAATGAGGAACCCTAGATTTCGCTTCTTCTTTTTCCTTTTTTTCTTTAGAAGAAGTAAGTAAATAAGTCAGGGAAAAGCGCTGAATGACGATACCCAAATCAGTGCTTTCACTTCACTGCCCGACCCACCCCTACCTGCAACTCCCCACCTCCAATTTTTCATTTATATTTTGAGTATCGATAACATTGGTGGTACGGAAACTCCTCCTAATCGACGTATCCATGTCCGATATTGATAGTTGTTGCACACGCGCAAAAATGTGTTGAAAATCTATAAAGACATGTCTGATTTTCTACATTTATTTGGACACGTTTTTGATAAATATCCATGGTATTTGGACACGTCTCAAACATGTGTCCAAGGTATTTCAACACATTTTGGACACTTCAAACAGAATCACGTTAAATTTAAGGTAATGGGGTGTGTTGTTTAATTATGGAGCTTGGTAGGGAAATGGGTCCAGAGTAGAGATTCTCTCCATTTCCTAAAAGAAATGGAGAGGTCAATTCCTTCTCACAACACAATTTCATATTGTTGTTTTCATTCCACTTACTTTTACCTTTATTTTCGTGATAATATTTGGTCTATTAGATTGCTGCAAGAACAAATCTCGACCGCTTATAAGAATTGGCCTCTCCATTTTCTTTAGAAAATGGACAGAATCCTAATTGGCAGTGATATCCTTTAGACGAGGAATGAGAGGCCGAAGAGAATTGATTAGAAGATGGGTTTGGATGGGAAATGATGATTAGTTATAATCAATGTTAAGTTTTAGCTTCACTTATTTAAATTTAATATAAAATACTTTTACACAAATAAAATCGTAAGTTTATAATTATAAAATATACTCTCTCCGTCCCGGTGAATTGTTGTCCTTTCATTTTGGCACAAAGACCAAGGAAAGAATAGGGGGTCATTTGTGCTTCCACTTAGTGGATGACAAGTGGACAATAGTCTCATTGGGTGATCAATTTACTAATAGAAAATCTTTCGAATATAGAAAGGACAACAATTCACTAAGACACCCTAAAAATGAATAGGACAACAATTGACCGGGACGGAGGGAGTATATTTTATTGAATTCAAATAACGTGTCCCATGTCCTAAATTTTTTGGGATACTGTATAATGTGTTCATGTCTGTGTCTGTTTTAGTGCTACCTAGTCCACAACATCAGTACTTCTTCTAGCACGAGAAAGAGCAACATACTATTGTCTGTGTGAGAAAACCGGCAATGGCAAGTAAATGTCGACTTTGTGGCCTTGCGATTTATCTTATTTTGGGAAGTGTTTTCTTTTAAAATTAAAGGGGTAGTTATATGTTAGAGATGGTTAAGGAGTATTCTAGGAATAAAAACTCGTTATCCTCTATGATGTTCAACAACAATCTTGGCATGAATAACATTTTTGGAAAATGCTTTGCATATGTGTCTGGTCCCCTAGCACAGTCCGGAAGTTGGATCAAGGTTCTTTAATAGAATTATAGGACTATTTTTCTTTATCACTAAATGATGTCGTAATACTACGTATTATTTTAGGAGACTCGGTTGAGTATGAGGCCGTTACTCGACCGAGTAGGCGTGATTCAGTCGAGTTACTTGCTAGCACTAGTCGAGTGAAGCATTGTATGAGTTCTGGGTTTGACATTGTTCGGTGTCACTCGGTCCGAGTAGGTGATATACTCGGCCAAGTGGGGGCGACTCGACCGAGTCCCCTTTACTGAACTTTTTGCTCGATTTTCTTTTGTTTTAATCCTTGGGTTTTTGGGTTTGTATAAATTGACCCATAAGCCATCATAATAAGATCTAAACTACCTAAACTCATCTTAAGTCTTAACCCGATTTTTACGATATATCATCTAAGGAGTAGATTTGTATATCTAGTAAGAGAGTATTAATATTTATTCTATTGATTAGTATGAGGTTAAACCCTAGAATTTGGGGTGTAACACCCCTGATTTTATAATACTGGGTAATTTACTAAAGTCGTAAATTTTATAATTATTCTTTTACTTTTATTGGTTAAAATATTTTAAATAGATTATTTATATTTTCGTAGCTTTAAGTTTATGTTAAATCGAGTTTAGTTTCGCTAGGTAGAAATCGTCGCATTTCAGTCCGTTATGAGTCCGTAATCGAATTCTACTCGAAAATCCACCTTGACTATTGGTCCTATTACTACCTATATTATTAAAACAAACCCACTAAACCTCTTTCTCCACTTCCATTTTTCAGCAACATCTTCATCTCCTCATCAATCATAAACCACCATTAAAACACCATTTCTTCTCAAACTTCAAACCTCCATACCTCCCTCCTCTCTCAAGAAAATTTATTGATTTTTAGTCCATTTTTTTCCTCTCATTCTTCTCTTTCTTTTCATACCATAAAACATTCCTTTCCTCTAACCTTTTATAAAACCCATTTTTGTAGATCTAAACTTAAGACGGATATAACTTCTTCGTTTCTTAACCGAATTCATTTCCGTTTAATGTTTCGGAATGCTCTCACCATCCTCTTCTTTTATAGCTAATAAAAGATCAAAACTTTTAACCTTCTTTTAAGACCGATTTTCCAGAATTTCGATCATACCTTCTAGTCTTGTTATTTGTCGGAAAAAGATGTATTCTGAAGATTTTGGGTCAAGGAATTCGTGTGATTTGACGGTTAGCTTGAGATTGAAGATTTGAAGTGCTAATCGAGGTAATGTTGACGGGTTACTCGTATCACATTTTATGTGCCCTTTTATGTGTTTTAGGCTAGTTTCCATTATAAAGATGAGTTCTTGTGTAGATGCTAGTGTAGATCTATGACTACAATATGTTTAATAGTTGAATTTCACATGGAAAATTTTTCTATGGCGGATTATTTCTAATACACTACCTGCTGGACATGAATTTTCAAGACGAAAATTAGAAGTTAATTCTAATTGCCATTTGTGTAAGGCGGAGGGCTCCATGGAGACTCTTGAGCATCTTTTTAGAGATTGTCCGATAGCGAATCGTATTTGGAGTTCCTCTCCGCAGGGACTAAGAGTCGAGTAAAACAACCATCTAAAACTGGGAAATTGGATAATTAATTGGTTGGTTTACTTTGCAACCATGAAAAATTCAGATGATCAAGTTATCAATTTCATTGCGGTTTTAAGAAGCATCTGGTTTACAAGAAATGACTCTGTTTTTCGAAAGGCTATCGCCTCTCCCTTAACAGCCTTACTTTGGCAATGAGACAGTGCATCTTTGGCAATTACGGCCTTCTATTCAATTCGTACAAACCCGTAAAGAAGGTTATGTTGAGGGATTCCTTCCATATATGCTATATTTATTCTGGGTCATCCTGCAAGAGAATAAGGATAAAGGTGGATGCAAGTTGGATCAACAACCTCAAATCAGCCATCGGTTGGCTCGCTTATGATAATGGCTCAATTTTCCACCATGAGTGCTCGAAATTCTTCTCCGAGAGCGCGCTCCAAAGCTGAAGCTATTGGGGTTTAAAATGTCCTTCTATGGGCCATCTCCCGGATATTATACCATGTTCATGTACTCACCGATTGCCTTCAACTGCTTCTTCAAATCTTCAGCTATGAAGAGAACCATCATGAAATACATGGGATATTGGAAGACATCCGACAATCTTGCTCATCCTTTCATTGCTTGTATTTTAGTTTCATCCCCCGCTCCCTAAATAAGCTTGCTCATAACCTCGCTTTAAAGGCTATGAGTATGTAATCCTTTCCTTTACAGTTGCCAAAAATGTTTTTTGTTGAATTTCACTTTGTATGTCTCAAGTTGATGGAAATTTGGTAGTGTTGATGATGAATTATCTTTTTGTTGCTTAAACCTATATTTATGTCTTAAATGATTGATTTATTATGCTTTTAATGTCATTAGTGGTGTTATGATGCCCACATGTTGTATCAAATGGTGTTTTGTGATGATTCATGTTGGTTAATGAAAATGGGTTTAAGTTTAATTGTCTTAAAGATGGTGAAAAGATGATTTTCGGACTACAGGGGGTCCCAGCCGACCGCCAGGCCGCCGATCTGCCGACCGTCTGGGAAGTCCTTGGTGCGTTGTTGCATTTTGACGAATTTTGGGAATGGCGAAGAGTCTCAGCCGGCCGACCGGCCGTCGGTCAGTCAACCGGCTGGGAGTCCTCTGTATGTTATGTCGATTTTGATTATGCCCGGAGTCCGAGCCGGACGACCGGCTGGGAAAGGAATTTATTTACTTTCAGAAGAAGAACAAATGCCCTTCCCTTCGGGGTCGGTTTTGGCCAAGGAGGGATTCGAACCCCCGACACCGTGGGAGTCCCATGTTGTATATTTGAAGTTTGAAGTTGAAGTTGAACTCCCAGTCGGTCGACCGGCCGCCAGTCACCCAACCAGCTGGGAACCCCTTGATGATATGTTGAGTGTTGTTGGTTAAGCATGGTCACCCAGACAGCCGACCGGCCGCCGGGTAGCCGACCGGCTGGGGACCCCTGTAAGTTGTTCCCTCCTCTTTTTCGTATGACTTCACATGTATCGGTTTCTATGGGTTGTTTATCTTATGTTCTTACATAATGACTATTAATGATCATGTATAGACTATATATTATCTCACATGCCTTTCTCACATGTTTAGTGACGGTTTTAAGATATGTTCCCCTACTTGAGTTGGTTATGTCTTAAGTAATAGGTTGAGTCTTATCTATTGGATGTTTTGGAACTCTCATTTCCCGGTTGCACCTCCAAACTCGTTCTACTTGATGTCGGAGCGATGAGGGTACAACCTTGATGGTTCTGCATTTGTTTAGTGGGGATATGACGACGTTGTTGGGAGGCGGATGCAATGCGTTCGTCGACCCAGCCGTCAAATGTTGTATTCTTGCGAGGTGGTGTCATTGCATGTAGCGTACTTGCTTGTTTATTCTCGACCTCATCTGCATGTGATTTAACCAGAGTATGATGCTTGTACTCGTCCGCCCCTTTTGTGTGGTTGAGCCGAATTTGGGGTACTCGCTTCCGTGTGGTTGAGCCGGAGGATTTATTCTTGGATGCGATACGTTGATCGCATGTCGAATCGTAACACGTTTATTCCGAGAGTCTGGCCAGGTTTAGAATAGGACCGTATTATTATCATCGGCCTACCGAAATGATATAGTTTTGAGTATATGACACATTTATTGTATACGGTCCAGGGAAACGTTGATGCTGTAGACTAGTTTGTCTTGTCTTGCAAAGTACAGAGGCTAATGCGTGTCATTTACCGTTAGAGTGTGTTTGCTTATGTGTTTGAATCATATGTTGGATTGTATACTTGGAATTATTGGATGCCTATGAATGGTTTGTATGTCGAGTCCCTAACCTTCTCAAGCATATGTCGCTAATGGTGAGATGCAAGCCCTTAGTGTACATGTGGTTGCCAAGGGTAGTTTTCCCCGAGTCTTGTATTGCATGATGATGATGAATGATTATTCCTATACTCGTATATTATTATTAAATGCTCTCCTTATATCCGGCATGATATGTATGTATGCATGATGATATATGTTTCTGATTCTTGTTTATGTGCGTTTTGATGTGATATGACTGGGAGAACCCCTGAGTTACACCCCACTGACTGTGACATTCGTGTTTCATGAATGAACAGGTTGCAGGTTGTCGTTGCATGGGGTATGGCGAGTGAGCTAGCGAGCGTTGTACTTACAACGATTTACCCTTAGCGTTGTAGTTTATATTAGTTTTACTATCTCTTTTTGTGTTTTGATCATGGGATCAGGACCCCTTGTATTATTTAATTTACAATTTGTATAAATAATTTATTAAATTATGCTTTGGTTTTATAATATAGTGACATTCGCGATTTTACCTTTAAAGTGTTAAAAAAAATCTCGTATTTCCGCTGCAAATCTATGTGTTTACTTTATTATTGAAATCGCGGGGTGTCACATGGGGGGTTTTCTATCTTATTGAATCTTATGAGACTTAACCTAGAATTTTGGGGGTTTGGGCAAATTAGTGTATAATTGATCAATTGATTAAGGATATAGTATGATTATATGTTATTATGTTCATATAGATGCCGATTTTGTAAAGGAGCGGTATTGATTGCTAGCTTTGATTGGATTTAATAAAAGGGGACTTTCTTAGTTCACTTGTGTCATGTGATTTGCACACACTTGTGTAATTGACTGTTGACTTGAGATGTTGGATGAGATATGATTGGATTGCGGTACCTTAGACATTGACACATTTGAGGTGTTAATTTGTGTATTGATTATTTTACTCAACGTTGTGGTTGAGTATTTGTTTCATGTGCGTTAAACTCTTTAAAAACTATCTGTGATGATCCTCTTGATATTTTCGATCATTTGGTGAGGATTTAGACATTCAGGTATATCATGAATTCATGATGATGCTTTGGATAGTGGTGGGGAATGGGACGAGCTTGACGTCTTGCCGAGAGTCTAGCTTAGATTTTGATATTTTGCCTTTAGACTTATCTCATATTTCCGTTGTTAGTTAGATTTTTGTAGTTTTGATATGACAGGGTTGTCGCGTACCCTAATCAAAGATAAATAACCCAGACTAGGCTAACAACAAATTAATGTAATTAGGGAAGTAAGGGGTCGATCTCGGGGAGACGAGAGATACTTGTGAATAGTTATGGTTAGAGCTCTATCTTGTACGATTGGCGAATGTTTGTCACTAATTACTAAATGCTATAAGGAAAATGAATCAATGCAATAAAGAAAACAATCTAGGGAAGTAGGTTCACACATGTAGATTAACATATTGATGAAATTGGATTTAGGATGTGCAAATAATTCATTGTGAGTTCGTAAGAATGATGTGTTCATTACAATCATAGATCAGATGGTCTAGCAGGCTTTTAGGCGATTTACTAGGTCTTAATCTACCATGTCATGCTTTGTCTATTCAATTCCCGTATCTCTACCTTGGAAAAGAATTCCATTCTAGTCAATGATTATGGCCAAAAATCGTCAACTATCATTACAATCCAAACATGCATAGACACAACGTTTTAAAGGCACAATTTCTTTTATCCATTTATCATCTCTTAATCAATCTAACATGGCTACCGTACACCCTAGAAAGGTGACTACTTATGCATGATTAACAATGAAAGGGCAACTAAGATTATAAAACTAAGAATGGTAAACATGATAAAGGAAATACTAAAAGAAAATGAAACTATAATGTAAACACGAGAATAAAGATTACCGGAAAGGATGAGCAAAGATTGAAATGGAATAAGAACTTGAATAGGAAATGCAAACCCGGAAACTTGAATTCCAATTACAACTAGAACAACTACAATTGAAGAAAACTTAGAACTAGACTAAACTAAACTAGAGAAAACTAAAACTAAACTAAACTAAGAAAGAAGAAGAACTAATATAAAGAAAGAAGAGAAGTATGAGAAGAAGATGTGTTGTGAGATGATATGAGTTGTGGTGGCTGAAGCTCTTTATATAGCATTAGGGTTTCGTGGGGAAGGGGTCAAGCATTGAACATATAGGACAAAAATAGGAAGTCGAAGCAATTTGTGCGGAGCAGCGAACATCCCCGATCGGGTACACACTTCCCCGATCGGGTAAGTGGTCCTCTAGAAGCTTTGACCAACGTTTCATCTTCCTTTGCCTATGACTTGACTTCCATCATCCCCCTTGACCTCTTGAGTCGGGTTTGTTGATAGGGTTTGATGTAAAGCGATGATTGCTTTCGCCTAATTGATTGATCTTCCGACAACTACGAAACTGTCTTTGCTTCTTCTCTCTTTCGAATTAGTGAACCTTCTTAAAATGCCTTTCACTTGGTCAAGCTTGCTTCTTCAAATCGTCGGGTTCTAGGCAAATGCTCGGGAATATAGAAAAAGGGCGTAGAAACGTCACTTTCCCTACAAAACAGGTTAGAACATAGGAATTCGCCTAGAAGACGATATTAGCTCATAAAACGGCTTAACAAAGCACAAATGACATACAAAACCTAGCTAAATTGGGGGTTAAAATCATACAAATATTCACTTATCAAATTCCCCCAAGCTAAACCTTTGCTTGTCCTCAAGCAAACATAACAAACAATACCAGGACAAGGGTTGCAAGCATTGGCTACTACACCATCAAGAAAAAAATCTCAACGTAAAACTTTGGAAACATAATGAATCATAACCCAAAAACAACGTGGGCAAGAATGATACATAAACATGGCTGAGATTTACATAACGGCGCAGCACAAAGAATTTCACTACAGAATTTTCGGCTCTTGCATGATCTTTTTGACAAATGGACTCTCACGGCACACTCGAACACTCATGTATGCAAAAGGTTATTTCTTTATGTGAGATGTTTTTGAGACACTCACCTATCTATCGAAATTATGAAAAATGTGTCCGCAGTCTAATATGGTAAACAATTCAAAACACAAGTCAAAGATCACAATGCACATAGAAAAGAAGCCGAAAAGATGAGAAGAAGGCTTTGGGAAATGGGTGAAAGGTGGACAAACAGTTATGGTCATGTGAAGGTTAGAATGAGTGATGTGCATATTTTATATGCACTTCTACCGACTCATTTGCTGCCCTTAGCATATCATTTACAGTTTATTCATGCTATTATTATGTCATATGCCCCGTATTTGCTACTTTGGTATGTTTAGTCTCCTATTTGCAGATTAGACACATTCTAGGTGCGATCGGGAGCATATTTGGACATGCAAAGGACAAAGGACTATAGACCAGCCTTTCAATGAACAGAACAACTCGTTTCGGAAGCTCAGCAAGCAAACAAAACCCAAGAACCAGCCCACACCGATCGATGGGCCAGGACACCGACCGTCACACACTTCCTAGGGGCCCTTTCCACTTCTTCCTAAGCCTTGTGGACACTTCATACAAGCCCACCTATTGGTGGGAGCCCACATCTACCTTGAACTATCAAATGAAGACCTATAGAGGACAATTCAAGCCCACACCTATTGTCAAGACCAATCCACCGATCGGCCAGGACAAGCCCACTTTCGTTTTCTACCTCTCTAATCTACTGGGCAAGCTATTTAGCAACGGGACCGAAGCTTTCCGAAGCCCAAGTCACTCAGAAGAAACATCGAAGCCCAAAAGAGAAAACCTAGCTCTATATGAAGGAGAAGTGAAGAGAGTGAGTGGGTATCTCTCCCTAGAGGCAAGATCCCTTGTCACGGATCGAGTTTCCGCTCTAAAACACCATTTTAGATTATTGTTTTACATTTTAGTCGATTAGTTTTAAGTTTTCGTTCGTTTTTGTACCTCCGCCTATCGTCGGGACACTCTCCGCCGATCGTCATAGCCTTGTATTCAGACCTATTTCAGGTTTCTTTGTTTCGCATTTAGTTTTTTCGTTCGTTTATTGTTTCCACATCGCTTTGCTATGATGTCTTATGCTAATACAGTAGTTCATATGCTTAGATCTATTTCACCTATGAGTAGCTAAATTCCATACTAGGGTAGGGACGAATCGATATTGATTAGGGGAATGACTTGTTGATTAAACTGTTTTGCATAGCCTCTTTGTTTGTTTCATCGCGTTAGTTGATAGTGACGACTCTTGACTCACGCCGTAGTATAAGCCTATTGAGACCGACCAAGTAATATAGGCATAGACGACCACACTCAAATAGGTGGTGGCTGTCGAGACGAGACTTATACATTACCTTGACACCCATTGCCCGAGTCAACATTGATAGTCCCGTCATACCCTAGTTTCATTCTCTATTGAACTTACATTTCCTTTCATTTAGTATTTGTTAGTTATTAAGCTTGACCTTTTGTTTATCATTTAGATTTTGTTTCTCTCTAACCTCAACCCCTCAAAACTGTAAACACCGTAGAATTGAACACTAGACACCCTACATCCGTTTAAACAATAGTCCTCCCTGTGAATTCGACACCCGACTTACCACTAGCTTCATTAGCTAGTATTGTTGGCTTATAAATATTGTTTGATAGCAGTCCCGACGACAAACTGCGCATCAAAATGGCGCCGTTGCCGGGGAGGCAATAGTTTCAAATTGATTTTTAGGGTCTTTAGGTTCAGTTATACCTTTACACCGATAGGTGGGGCACTCTTTGACGATCGTCAGACCCACTCCACCGATCGGTGCCCTTGCTTTCTGACTGTTTTCTCTAAGTTTTTATGCACAGGAGACGTTCTGGGATCCTACTTACATTCGATCCTGAACCAGAAAGGACCCTGCGCAAGAATCAAAGACTTGCAGAGACTATTAGTGAGCAATTGTCATCATCTTCATCATCACCCGCATCCACACCACCTACATCACCACCAAGAAGGACCATGCCTAAGCTTTCCGATGAAGGGCTGCCTACGGCTGCTCAAGTTCCAACTGGGACTCTCAAGCCGAACCTCACAGCTACCAAGTTCAAAATAGATCCATCATTTTACAACTTGGTTCGAAAAGAGCAATTCGGAGGAGGGATGAATGAAGACCCGGCTAGTCACATCAACAAATTTTGCGACTTGTGCGCAATGATTATCGATGAGGGTGTGACCCAAGACCAAATAAAACGAATGATGTTCCCGCATTCTTTGAAGGACAAGGCTTCATCTTGGCTGCAAACTCTTAGTGTGACAGAGAGCAACGCGTGGGATACACTTGTGCTAGCTTTCTACAGAAAATTCTTCCCTCCGGAGCGTACCGCTAACCTTAGGATACAAATCACTGGGTTCAGACAAAAGGTGAATGAGTCTCTATATGACGCATGGGAAAGATTCAAGGGCCTAGAAAGGCAATGCCCTCATCATGGGTTTACTAAGGGGTACATCGCCATGACTTTCTACAACTCCCTCAATACAGACTCAAGGAGGATATTAGACTCCGCAGCAAATGGGAGGTTTGACTCGGTGGAGGTTGATGAAGCTAGGAATGTGATTGAGCAAATGGCTAATCATAGCATATCGTATGTACAATCATCCTACACTAGTGTTGCAGCAGTGAGTGGTGAGACATTTTTCCAGGATAGCGTGACATCACAAATTGCAGATTTGAAAGCACAGCTAGCAAGTCTGAAGGTGGACAACACTCCACCGATCGTCACACCCCTCCCACCGATCGGTGGAGTGCAGTCCTCGCCATTGCCTATGATCTGTAATGCATGTGGGTTATATGGGCACACGATCTACACATGTCAGGGCACTCAAGAGCAGGTTGCTGCATTCCATAACTATCAGCAAAGCTCTCCTTATGGTCAGAGCTTTCAACAACCCTACAAGCAACCATATCAAGCTCAGTTTCATCAAGGCCCTCCACCGGGCAATACAAGCACCTCTAGTTCAGCCTATCAACATCCAAACAAGGCTGCATCCACATCGTCACCACAACCTTACAAGTCACCCACTTTTACCGACATGAATGATCTACGAAGCATGTTGCAAGGGGTTCTGAAAAGCCAAGAGCACCTTATTGCTCAAGTGGCTCAAGTGGCTAAAAGTGACCAAGAAAAGTCTAGCGCCATCAAGAATTTGGAGATTCAAATAGCCCAGCTGGCCGCCTCGCAAGCTCAAAGGCAACAAGGCCAATTGCCTCCACAACCCAACCACCCAACTCACACTCTTAATGCTATTCATCTTCGGAGTGGAGTTAGCTATGACAGTCTTTCCATGCCAAGGGTTGAAAAGAAGAAAGTCAGAGACAAGGGTGAACCAGAATATGAAACAGAAACAAGCAGGGGCAAAAGTGGAGCCTTACACCGATCGGTGGACCCCACCACCGATCGTCATGGGGGTCTAACAGGTGCTGGAGAGAGCTCTGGGGAAGGTCTGGAGAAGGACTTGATAGCTGGAAATGCTGGAACTGAGGTTAAGCTGCCATTCCCGAGGCGTCTCAAGCAGAAGTCCCCTTTCGAGGAACAATTTGGAAAATTTAAAGAGGTACTTGCTAAACTTAATATTACTATTCCATTTCTTGATCTAGTTTTACAAGTACCTTCTTACACCAAGTTCCTCAAAGACCTCTTGAACCGGAAGAAAGCATTGCCCCAGGTAGAGACAATTGCTCTCACAGAAAGGTGTAGTGCACCTCAATTGAGCAATTCTCCACCTAAACTAGGTGACCCCGGTAGTTTCAGCATCCCATGTACCATAGGCGCCCTTAATATAGATAATGCTTTATGTGACCTCGGCGCTAGTGTGAGTGTCCTACCCCTATCTCTAGCTAAGAAAGTCGGATTGACTCAGTTTAAAAGCTCGAATATGACCATTCAAATGGCGGATAGGACCATTTCACGACCATTAGGGGTGCTAGAGGACGTCCCAGTACAGATTGGAGGGTTCTTTATACCAGTAGACTTTGTGGTGTTAGACATTCCCGAGGATGCTAACATCCCCATCATTTTAGGGAGACCCTTCTTACATACGACTGGCGCAATAATCGATGTTGGTAAACGAACTTTAACCTTTAAGGTGGGGGGGTGAACTCCTTGTGTTTAAACCTTCAGCTACACCCCGTTCCCCCTTGGTTGTTCAGTCTGATTCGTTGTTAAGGAACAGTACCAGCCAGTTCAGACCCCCACAAACCTGACACAGACCACCACAGGCCAGAACAAGGGCCAAAATGGCCAGAGCACACTCACACCGATCGGTGAGGTACCCCCCACCGATCGTCATAGCACCCACCGATCGGTGGTAGGCCTGAAAACCCCTGTGAGCTGTGTTGTGGAGTCTAGCTGTGTTATTACTGATTTTATGGCTCCGTCTCACTATTCTGGAGACCCTGTGGAGTCTGTTTGCTCTGTCCCATCTTTCGCAGGTCGCAATTTGAGTAGCTATTCGAAAGGATTCGATGGCAAGAGTTTGAGCGGAGAGCCGATGTATGGGATGCCGCGAAATTTCTGGAGAAATCAACCTTCTTATAGTACACCATGGCAACTTGCAGTCCTCCAAGATGATTTTGGAGACACTTCTGATGGAGGGTCATACAGCGACCCGATTATTTGACATATACTTAGACTTTGAGACATTTTTTTTGTTTTTAGTTGGACTATTTTTCATTTTGAACAATTTTGTTTTTTGGTTTGTTTTAGTTTTGGACAATTTGCAATTTGTAACTTTGAACATTGTGTGAGATGAGTTCGAGAGAGACATTTTTCCTCCTGTTTTGTAATGCTACAGGTAATGACGGAGCCGTCTAGCTGATGATAGCTTGGGATGGTGAGGACCTGTTCACCATTCACCGCCTCGCTTTGAACCGGTTTGGGGGAACTCTCACTCATTCTGTAAGTCTACCCTCTCCACTTTCACTCTCACCTGCATTCCCCATTCTCCTTTAACCACCTTTGCACCGATTTTCGTCAATTGAGGACAATGACGAGTTTGGTTTGGGGGAGGGTTTTGGTTGTGTGCTTCATATGTGCTTCATTCATATGTACTATAAGCAGTTGCATGTTCATACGTGAAAATAAAATTTTTTAGAACTGTTTATGTGTGTGTATTGGTTTGAGATGTGCAAAACGACGATGAAGATATATACACTTAGCTTAATTCGTTTAAACTGTGGCCTAACCTATATGATACGACATATTGAGATTAGATTGGATTAACGAGTCTAACATGTCTAAATCGTCGTGTTTGATGTGAATCTACTTTGTATCGAAATGCTTCTCAATGACGTACTTTAATTCTTAACTTGTGTGCTTGTGCTTGATTCATAAGTGTGAATATTGACTCGTTGTAGTTTCCGAAGGTATGCACCCTAGGTCGGCAGACCGGGCATTCACTTAAATTTGAACTCCACTAAGCCAAATTGCCTTGATTCGTCCCTTTAGATGTAGGATCCACTCTTTATTGACCACGTTTCACAAGACTATATTGACTACCTTGGTTACAACCTTACAAATTATGAACTACATCGTAAAAACATCCTACCCAGACTGTAATGGTTGCGTATAGGAGAGTTATGTCACGAAAACGTGTCAAATGAAGAAAAGGGCCTGATTTTTGAAGTTTTTGAGCTGATACCTATCGGTGTGGCCTAGTACACCGATCGGTGAAGGTAGTATTGACGATCGGCAAGACCCTGTTTTTGGCCTGTTTCAGTGTTATATGAATGTCTGGAGAATAATTCAGCTTCATAGCAAGTTATACAGCAAGAATAGTGATCGAAAGTTGAGTTTCCAAACAATAAAGTGAAGTACTGAGATCTATTGTAAAGGTAGCAGTTCCAAAATGGTGCTATCAATACGTAAATGTGAATTCCTATTGTGTGAAGTGCAATTACCGAAGTTATGATAATGTCAAGAGATTCGAATTTTTGCCTATGATCGGTATTGGTTAATGTTATGGTCGTCTGGGTCTTTTCATTAGTGGTAGCGCAACCACCAGTTTTTTTAGCCCCACACTCCCATACGCGTTAGCACGCACCCATCTTTCACCTATTGAACATAGCCCCATTACAACCTTGTGCCCAGCATACCTTGAGAACTTTTAGTACTACGAGTATTATTTACGAACTTGAATCATGTTATTGAGTGTGCTTGTTGAGTCTCTACTTTTGAGCTCGTTTGCAAGGTCTTGCGTTATTAATGAAGAACATTGAAATTTAGGCATGTATAAGACCTGTTTTGAAGGTCGACTCTTGTGCACTTGTTCTTATCTATTTGTGAAAGCCATAGTTAGGATGAACAGAAAGCATGAGTGTCCAGAGTCGTTATCTCTTACCGTGGTCATTAAGTGTGCTTTGGTTTATGTTTACTTGAGGACAAGTAAAGGTTTGGTTTGGGGGAGTTTGATGTGCATATTTTATATGCACTTCTACCGACTCATTTGCTGCCCTTAGCATATCATTTACAGTTTATTCATGCTACTATTATGTCATATGCCCCGTATTTGCTACTTTGGTATGTTTAGTCTCCTATTTGCAGATTAGACACATTCTAGGTGCGACCGGGAGCATATTTGGACATGCAAAGGACAAAGGACTATAGACCAGCCTTTTAATGAACATAACAACTCGTTTCGGAAGCTCAGCAAGCAAACAAAACCCAAGAACCAGCCCACACCGATCGGTGGGCCAGGACACCGATCGTCACACACTTCCTAGGGGCCCTTTCCACTTCTTCCTAAGCCTTGTGGACACTTCATACAAGCCCACCTATCGGTGGGAGCCCACATCTACCTTGAACTATCAAATGAAGACCTATAGAGGACAATTCAAGCCCACACCTATTGTCAAGACCAATCCACCGATCGGCCAGGACAAGCCCACTTTCGTTTTCTACCTCTCTAATCTACTGGGCAAGCTATTGAGCAACGGGACCGAAGCTTTCCGAAGCCCAAGTCACTCAGAAGAAACATCGAAGCCCAAAAGAGAAAACCTAGCTCTATATGAAGGAGAAGTGAAGAGAGTGAGGGGGTATCTCTCCCTAGAGGCAAGATCCCTTGTCACGGATCGAGTTTCCACTCTAAAACACCATTTTAGATTATTGTTTTTCATTTTAGTCGATTAGTTTTAAGTTTTCGTCCGTTTACAACACTATATCGATCGGCATAGCCTTATACCGATCGGCATCCTCCTTGTTTTTGCCCTATTTCAGGTTCCTTTGTTTCGCATTTAGTTATTTCGTTCGTTTATTGTTTCCATATCGCTTTGCTATGATGTCTTATGCTAATACAGTAGTTCATATGCTTAGATCTATTTCACCTATGAGTAGCTAAATTCCACACTAGGGTTAGGGACGAATCGATATTGATTAGGGCAATGACTTGTTGATTAAACTGTTTTGCATAGCCTCTTTGTTTGTTTCATCGCGTTAGTTGATAGTGACGACTCTTGACTCACGCCGTAGTATAAGCCTATTGAGACCGACCAAGTAATATAGGCATAGACGACCAAACTCAAATAGGTGGTGGCTGTCGAGACCTACAAAGTAACATAGTTTACCACCCGAGACTTATACATTACCTTGACACCCATTTCCCGAGTCAACATTGATAGTCCCGTCATACCCTAGTTTCATTCTTTATTGAACTTACATTTCCTTTCATTTAGTATTTGTTAGTTATTAAGCTTGACCTTTTGTTTATCATTTAGATTTTGTTTCTCTCTTTCTCAACCCCTCAAAACTGTAAACACCATAGAATTGAACACTAGACACCCTACATCCGTTTAAACAATAGTCCTCCCTGTGAATTCGACACCCGACTTACCACTAGCTTCTTTAGCTAGTATTGTTGGCTTATAAATATTGTTTGATAGCAGTCCCGACGACAAACTGCGCATCAATGAGCTAGCAACTGACCAATGATAAATGAATACTCAATCCAAACTTTAGATTAATTTCCCAGAAGACGGATAACGAAGCCTAAAAGCAACAAATTGGCTTATTACAAACGAAACACAAGGGTAAACTCCTTCTGAATATTGACTTGACATTTTGAGGAGATACTCACGACTTCTTCTTTTTTATTTCTTTTTCTTTCTTTTTTCTTTCGATTTTTTTTTCATTTTTTCTATTTCTTTTTTTTCTTTTCTTTTCTTTTGAACATCACTTCTTGAATATTTTTCGTTCTCCAAATTCACTTTGTCATTAAGGAACAAAATATTCTCAAAAGAGCACCCATACACCATAGTCTAGCTACTAGCTCAAAAGGTAGGCAGTTTTTGTATGTAGCTATTATTTTGTGAAGCATTTGTATGAAGGGGCTAATTTTGAGGGGTAATTCAAAGTGAAAAAGGCTTCAAATCTTAGTGAATCATGAATGCAATGCTTATGGGAATGAAATGAGAACCATACTTATGCGTTTTGACATGACACACATCACAAGGAGAATTACACACACCTAAATGAGACTGGGTATGGATGTACCAGTCTAAGGAGGGTCTACCTTACAATATATGTAACTTGCCAAATGTCAAGATCAAGCGTACTCATCTATAGATTCATTCCATGCCTACTGTGTACAAGACTTCCCCATGTATGCAAAATTCAATGAATATTGAATCATTATCTTTTGAAAGCTCTAAGTTTGGGAAATGTAACATGATAGCATAGTAAACAAGCAAGCAAAGCATGAAAAGCATTCAATTGTGTTCAAAATTTTAAATTTTCTCTTTTCTTATTCAAAATTTGAAAAATATAAACAACTAAAATGCAAAATGGGAAAATGCAATCCCTCCCCCAAGCTAAACATCACATTGTCCTCAATGTGAGCACGAAGACTAAACATGCAACGAGATGCTTAATGGGAAGAAGGGTAAAAAGGGAAAAAAATGAAAGAAAAGTGAAGCTTACTAGTGAGCGCGGACTCCCCCAAGCTAGTCTTTTGGACTTGACAAGGAAGGTCTTCATAGATTCTTCAAAAACTCTCTCATCTGCAAGGTAAATCTAACAAAACAACGAAAAAGGGAAAAATAAAAATAAAATGCAAAAAGAAAGGGAAAACACGGGTTGCCTCCCGAGAAGCGCAATTTAAAAGTCTTGCTAGACTCTTTATTAATGAAAATCATTCTTTGTGCCTTAAAAAGCATGTCAATGCCCTTAGAAGTCGATCATATACCTGCGCATGAGCTATACAAAAACATATGTAAGCAATTGACAAGATATAGGCATGAAATATTGAAGGTAAGAATTGATATATCTTATCATTGTGCGCATGACAAACTTCATAGATGACCACTGAACTGTTCCTCTCGTCACTGAGAGATGGAGTGAAATGTTTAAGATCATGGAACAAACAATTAGTTCCCAAAATATCATTAGTGGACTCTAATTGGGGGTAGGGTGAATCAAAGGATTGAGAATCAAAAATGGGTGGTTGATCCCACTTAATTTCAAGGCTAGGTTCACAAAACCCGGTATCAGTTTCAAATAAATCTGGAATATCTTTAGCGAAGGGATTTTCAAAGAAATCAAATGACTCGATCGACGACCCTCCATTGGAGTCACAAATGGGCTTAACAACATCCTTGTCTAAAGTCTCGGCTACCATATGGTCAATATCAATAATGGGGGTCTCAAAATTGTCAAATGGAACGACATTAGAGTGACTTTCAATAGAAAAGGTTGGACCATCATCATCGTCATCTATTAATTCATATGATTGGGGAGAATTAGACTTATATGGGGGGCATGAAAAAGCACAGGAGAAAATAGACTCACATGGGGGAGGTGAAAAAGCATAAGGAAAATTGATTGGCTTACATTTTTTAAACGTGGGTTCTTCCTTTTGCCCTTTGAGCATTTGAATTTGAGCCATGATTTCATTGATTTTCTCTTGGATTCTCAACCGCCGGTGCGTTTCATCCCAAGATTGGGATGCCATAAAGTCCAAGAAAACCCAAAGTTCCTTTCCTCTCTTCTGATAAAAACTCCCACCACTCAATTGCATAGCCAGGCTATGACACTCAATGAGCATTCCATGAACCACGACATCTCTCATATAGGTCGCAGCAAGGGTATACCCAAGATAGATAATATGGTTAGAATAGCTATAAAATCGGTCGAGGTATTCATGGAAAGGCTCATTCTCGCATTGTGGAGGTTGGAAATAGATAGTCATTGAGAGAAAATAAAGCAAACCCTTTGAAAGAAAATATTCCTATTACCTGAAAAGAGTCACTATATTATAAGGAAAAGGTGAGAAAAATCGCAAGGAACAAGTGTTCCTCGACACAAAAGAAAAGAAGAAAAAAAAGAAAAAAAAAACAAGGTGAAACTCTACTAATCACAAATAAACAAAACCGTGCTCCCCGGCAACGGCGCCAAAATTTGATCGGGCCTGTCGCAAGCCCAATACAAAGATAAATAACCCAGACTAGGCTAACAACAAATTAATGTAATTAGGGAAGTAAGGGGTCGATCTCGGGGAGACGAGAGATACTTGTGAATAGTTATGGTTAGAGCTCTATCTTGTACGATTGGCGAATGTTTGTCACTAATTACTAAATGCTATAAGGAAAATGAATCAATGCAATAAAGAAAACAATCTAGGGAAGTAGGTTCACACATGTAGATTAACATATTGATGAAATTGGATTTAGGATATGCAAATAATTCATTGTGAGTTCGTAAGAATGATGTGTTCATTACAATCATAGATCAGATGGTCTAGCAGGATTTTAGCCGATTTACTAGGTCTTAATCTACCATGTCATGCTTTGGCTATTCAATTCCCGTATCTCTACCTTGGAAAAGAATTCCATTCTAGTCAATGATTATGGCAAAAAATCGTCAACTATCATTACAATCCAAACATGCATAGACACAACGTTTTAAAGGCACAATTTCTTTTATCCATTTATCATCACTTAATCAATCTAACATGGCTACTGTACACCCTAGAAAGGTGACTACTTATGCATGATTAACAATGAAAGGGCAACTAAGATTATAAAACTAAGAATGGTAAACATGATAAAGGAAATACTAAAAGAAAATGAAACTATAATGTAAACACGAGAATAAAGATTACCGGAAAGGATGAGCAAAGATTGAAATGGAATAAGAACTTGAATAGGAAATGCAAACCCGGAAACTTGAATTCCAATTACAACTAGAACAACTACAATTGAAGAAAACTTAGAACTAGACTAAACTAAACTAGAGAAAACTAAAACTAAACTAAACTAAGAAAGAAGAAGAACTAATCTAAAGAAAGAAGAGAAGTATGAGAAGAAGATGTGTTGTGAGATGATATGAGTTGTGGTGGCTGAAGCTCTTTATATAGCATTAGGGTTTCGTGGGGAAGGGGTCAAGCATTGAACATATAGGACAAAAATAGGAAGTCGAAGCAATTTGTGCGGAGAAGCGAACATCCCCGATCGGGTACACACTTCCCCGATCGGGTAAGTGGTCCTCTAGAAGCTTTGACCAACGTTTCATCTTCCTTTGCCTATGACTTGACTTCCATCATCTCCCTTGACCTCTTGAGTCGGGTTTGTTGATAGGGTTTGATGTAAAGCGATGATTGCTTTCGCCTAATTGATTGATCTTCTGACAACTACGAAACTGTCTTTGCTTCTTCTCTCTTTTGAATTAGTGAACCTTCTTGAAATGCCTTTCACTTGGTCAAGCTTGCTTCTTCAAATCGTCGGGTTCTAGGCAAATGCTCGGGAATATAGAAAAAGGGCGTAGAAACGTCAGTTTCCCTACAAAACAGGTTAGAACATAGGAATTCGCCTAGAAGACGATATTAGCTCATAAAGTGGCTTAACAAAGCACAAATGCCATACAAAACCGAGCTAAATTGGGGGTTAAAACCATACAAATATTCACTTATCATGATACTTGGTTTGTATATCACTAAAATTTGGATTTATAATAATTCTTTCTTAATTGAAGTTTTTGATGCACTACCTTGGGAACCAAGATGGTAGCGTCCCTATTTACCTTGGCCGGTGACTTGCTAAATTGTACACCTATCAAAGATCACCAACGGGTCTTTTACTAGTATAGCTAGGGAAGTAGGTCTCAAATAAAAGTGTTATAAATGCTAATTCAAGTCTGTCTAAATTACAAATAAGGGGTTGATTATTTGATTTGTTTACTAAACTATTTCTTTAATATTCGTGTCTTTAGGCTGGGTACTCGCTCGAGTGAGGAGGTACTTGGCCAAGTAAGGAGTGTCCTTGGTCTAGTGGGGAGGTACTCGGTCGAGTTTAGATTGTACTCGGCCGAGTGAGCACAAGCTCAGTCGAGTTTAGTTGGTATTCGATCGAGTGGGTGATCTTCAGAGTTTTTGGTCGTGCCCGGTGTTTGGGACTTGATCAGGTGGTCTGGGTGTAATACTCCGTATTTCTAACTAACTTGTACTCGGTGAAGTAAGGGTAACTCGACCGAGTGGTGTGGGTACTTGACCGAGTAAGGTGCATTCGGCCGAGTGAGGTTGGTGTGTCAGTTAGGCAGCCTTCTGCCTAGTTGGCACTTGGCCGAGTGTAGTGTGCACTCGACCGAGTGCACTGGTCTAGGGGGTTTATCGAACGGTTTTGGATTAAGAGAATTAAGAGATTATATATATTCTGTCAGTTCTTAAAACACTTTAAAAATCCTAATGTCGCTCTAAACTCTTTTAATCACCGTGATCCATTGCCAAGGTTGAATATTGTCTCTTTGCTAGTTCGTCCTTGTTCATGATTGAATTTATCGTAAGTCCTAAATCCCTAATTCTTTGATGTTGTCTTTTGGGTAGGATTGTTGGAACCCTAATATGAAATTAAGATCGAGTTTGGGTAATTATGATTGATTGTTGATCACAGACTATTATGTGATTGTTAGGACGAGAATTTATAGAGGATCGTTTCTAGCCTTGCGTTGTCTTAATTGCGGATTTGCTTCCAGGTAGCGTTTCCATACTCGGTACTTGTAACAACCCGAAAAGTACCCTATTTTTCTAGTGAAAATATTTTACGGATACTTTTCAGCAAATTTAAGTTTTTAATTTAGAATTTATTGTTTCAAGTCGAATTTTGAATTTCCGAATTCGTATTTGGAATTTCTGCGAGATTCCATGAGAATCCCGTTTTTAAGTCAACTTTGACTTTCGTTGACTTTTCCGACTCACCTCGTAATTTTAAAGACCGAAATTATATTTGAAAAAAATAAATTTAATTTATTTTTATTTAGATTTATTTGAATTTATGATAATTTAATATAATTATTTTGAATTTATTCGGAATTTAAAGAAAGGTTTTACGGTTTAAACCCGAGCGTCATTTAACTATTCCCGAGTCATCTTAACTCCCGAAACAAACCCGAAACCCGACTCTAGCATGAGTCACACGCCCATGTCATCTTTTTCCACTCACTTTAAGATCTTTTAATTCTTTCGATTAAACTAATACGAATATCTAAGATATTTGTAACTTTATCGATCCGTCAACGAAAATTGCGCAAATCGCTTAAAATCAGACCCGACTACTACCTAAACCACACGGCTCTCTCACCCTCTCATAGGACTAGATATTTTCTTTCTTTTCATTACAATAACATAATATCTAAATAATATCTAGATATTTGGTTTAATTAACTTAATATCTAATTATATCTAATCGATTACCGTAATATAATTATTAAACCCGAGTCAATCCCGTAACAACAATTTCAAAACCCGACTCATTAATTACCCTATAACTACACGGCTCACACCCACCATTACTCACTAACTATCTTTTCATTTTTACAATAAATCTACTTAAGATCTAATTAATACTTTCTTTAATCGTTCTTCATCGTTCTTCATCGTTCTTCATCGTTCTTCATCGTCTTGAGCAAAATCGACACAAAACCTTCATTTCTTATTCAAATCCGTCCTAACTTATATTTCTAGAATCTCCTCTTCGCTCTCCATCTTCAAGTACGGTTTATTTTCAATTACGACAAAATCGTTTTCAACACTTTAATTATGGAAAATAAAGTTTTAATTCTAACAATATTATTCTTGTCATTTCTTATAGGGGAAGATTTTGAAGACGAGTTTGGTGACTCGTATATATTAGGAGAAGATTAGTAGACGGGTTTTTCTTTACTTCTTATTTTTGGTGCTACTTGATTTTGCTAGCTAAGGTAACGATTCCGAGTTACTCGACGAATTAATGTTACATACCTTTGTATCTTTTGTTTTAGGTCATGCTATTGTTATTTATGGTTTTTGGTAGTAACATGATAAGTAGTTATGATTATTATGTTGTATGGAATTTTTAACATGTTTAGTGTTCTTGACAAATTTGGATGATTTATTTATAACCATGATTTTTGTATGAATGATGGATTAATTGATTGTTAAAAATGGTTGTTTGTTAATTAAACATGTTGGAAATATTTTGGTGTTTGTTGTGGGTAGAACCGTGTAAGGTGGCCGGAAAAACCAGCCCAAACCAAGCCGGTTCAGGCCGGTTCAGGCCCGGTCCAGGCCGGTCTGGATTGGTCCGGGTATGGTCCTTTGGGTTTATGTCGATACTTGATTGTTTTGTTGTTGTTTTGACGGGTTTTAAATATGTTAAGCATGCGGGAAATATTAAGAAACGGTTTTAAAAATGACGACCCAAAACAGGCCCAAACCAGGCCCGTGGGCCAGTCCAGGCCCGTGTCTTGTTCGGCCCAAATCAGCCCGCGGGTCCCTTCCTTGGACTTGTGACGGTTTTTGAGTTTATGGTTAATTTATCGTGTTTTGTAATATTTAGCAAGTGGGAAATTTTAATAAGTAAATTATTTAATTAAAAGTATTTTTCATAATATTATAAATTCTCACATGTTAGAAATTATAATACGTGATTGTAGTTTAATTTTATATCCTTTAAGTCAAGCGGGTTTTCGTATGATTTAATAATTCACATGTTAGAAGTTTTAATAAAATAACATGTAATGAATATGTTGATTTTATGTCTAAGTCTAATTGGTAAAGACTCTGTTTCTAGCCGGTTTGACCAAACGGGTTTGGTCAAACTAAGATCTAGTCAGCCCCGTTTTGACTGATGACCCGTCGCGGGACTCGGGTCGGGGATTTGTCTTCAGGTAAGGTTTTATTTTAATGAATGAATGAATAAGCCTTAGTAGATATGAGGCGATATGATATTTGAATATGATTTGTATGCAATTAGTCACATGAGAGGAAGTTTTCCCGTGACTGTTTGATTATATGGTTGGTGTCGTGTTGACTAAGTACCCATAGAGAATTATGAGTATATGGCGTCTTGACCATTCTAATTCTAAATGAGTATCTTGGACCATGTCATAGATAGGCCTTACTATCTTTAACGAGTATATAGTTCACTGCTTGATAGATTTTGTGTTCCGGCCTGGGGGGTTTATCTCCAAGTCGGAGCATGGCTGCCTAATAGTTCCACTTTGGGAATGGAGCCAGCTTAAGTACTAGCCAACTCTGCTTAGGGGGTCGCCTAGTAGAGATTCTTATGTACTTTTGGTCATGAGACGGGAAATGGAATAGCTGTTGTCGCTAGGTATGATCAGTCTAGGACTAGGATGTTTTCCTACCTTGTGGTATAGCCTCGAGTTACAGAAGTCGACTATTGACTGTGCTAAGAACTTATGCCTGTTTGTAGACGTATTGGTCTTGCATGTTTGATGATTCTATAAATCTTAGAAGGGTGAGATGCAAGCCGGCTAAGGTTGATAGAGTTTGGATTACCGGTTGTGGTTGTTAACTGAAATCAACATGATATTATGTTTGATTAGGGTTTTGGAGTGTATCAGGGCCATTGTATTAAATGTAACGCTGAGCCAGAATACCAGACTTCCATACCTCGGGTTCTAGGTTGTCGGGTTGTTAACGGATGGCACATGATTAGCTGCACATGCTAGGTTATATTTAGTTAATTGGTTCATAACATTGAAAAGCATATCGTATATGTTAAGGTTTTGTATTTTCCATATACATCTCTTTTATGTTATTCATGTTTTATTAAACTCGACATTTCGTGGCTGGGAGAACTCGGAGTTACTCCCCACTGACTGTGGCTTCCGTGTTTATATTTAATGCGGTTGGCAGGTTTGTGATGCATACTTGGGTACATTGACGAGCTAGCGAGCGAAGTATTTACCTTGGACCTATATTCGGTTCTTTAGGATTGTATATTATTATACACTCTTTTATTTCCGTATTTATACGGGAGATATGTCTCCCGTTTTGGATATTTCTTTTGTATAATATTATTTCCTTTTTATTATGAACCTTTTTATTTAAGACACCTTTGTTATGTATTCTCATCTTTTATTTAGTTAAATTATTTTTTTTCTTTCCGCAAATTTGAGGGTGTCACAGTACTTGTATGTTGTTAATTGTGATAAGATGTGCTACTGTGATTGTTGTTATTTATTCATGATGATGATGGTGTTCGGAGAACGGTGTTTGAATTGGGTGGTTACTTGGTTATTATTTTGGTGGTCCGCCGGGAGATAGACCACACCCCGACTTCGCCTCTCGTAGTTCTCCCATTGCGAGGGGGATGTGCAGATTAATGAACCGGGAACTCTCGCTTCGGCTAGAGGAAATTTCGATGCCCAGTGTTGCGGTCTGGAATTAATAGGTGGTTTTGCAGGCCAGGGGTGGTAGCCCGATGCTGTTGAGGTGACCGCTGCGGTGGGCCTCTGGTTCGTGTTACTTGGATGGTTACTTTTTATTGTCTTGTACATTGACCGGCGTATCTTGTTACTGACCTTATTTAATGTTTTCAAAACTGCTGTGATCCATTGGGGAATGATGAGAAGGTGACCAGCAGGTAATTCGTTGAGCTCGCACTGGGGGACTTGATGGGATCGTCGCTGATGAGTCATAGCTTCCGCAGTCTTTTAGTTATCCTAGATATTCATCTTTTTTTTTTACTTTAATTAGTATGGATTATTGTTAAGACGACGTGTCGTCCGGATTTTTGGAACAATGTAAGCATATTTAAACTATGATTTAATCAGTACGGTTCTATTATGGTCTATGTTATATGTACTACCTCGTGCAACTAAGATGGTAGTATCCCGATGTACTAAGGAGGTCTTGTAAGGCTCTTTGATATACGGGTGTGTTACAAAGTGGTATCAGAGCGACGATTTTGGAACCTAAAATCAATGAACCAATGAACTTAGGAGTGTCTAATAAAATGAATCCGGGTAGGAGTTGTAGGGAGCTACCGCAAGGATTTGGGATACGTCCTAAAACCGCAATTTTGCCCATATAGCTCTTAGTCGGTAGCAACAAGGATTTTTCGAGGATGTACTACATGTTATGTGTTACTTGTTTATTATTGATGCAAGTGTGTCATGAGAATGTTATGGGAAATAATTGATATGAATGACGTGTATGCATATTGAGACAGAATGTTGAGAAATGAGGAGAATGACATGTTTGAATGTAGTATGATTTTGAGTTAATTGATATTGAGATGATGAGATGATGGGAATATGTAAGTGGTTGTGAAATATGGTCTCAAATGTGTTATAAAGTATGTACAAGGGTGGTACTTTTTTTGGCAACAAAAATCTGAATTGTATGATGTTCGATTTTCGAATAACTGTCTTTAAACTGTCTTAACTTGAGTTCTAGAAGTGATATATATGTAATTACAAATGGAGGTATTATCTTGTCCTGTTACGGTTCTAACGGTAGGTCATGAGCCGAAATCGACTTAGAATTGAGGGAGATATGTCCGTTTTACGAAAGCTGGTCATTAATGAGAAATCCGTCGCACTTGACCGAATGCAAGGTACTCGACCGAGTGAACTTTGCACTCGATCGAATGTCTTAAATTTCAACTTTTAGATGGTTAAAGGAGCGTGTACTCGACCGAGTACAGTGTGTACTCGACCGAGCAAAGTGTGTACTTTTAGATGGTCAATTGTGAAATTTTTATGGCAATGTATTGTTGTGTTAAGTTATGTACTAAGTTGTCCCATTTTTTGAATATGGGTAAGGAAGTGTCGTCTTGGGGAGTGAGTTTGACGTATTCTATAAGTGAATAATGTTTCCCATGATTGTATTGTTTTGTGAGAAATGTGTGTAGTTATACATGGTTAGGACGGATAGACTGATGAGCATTGTATGAGACAGAGACAGAGAGAGAGAAAATCGGTTTTGTGATATGAGATGTGTAATAAAGTTTGGTGTTGAGCAATATATAGAGGCGTGTGTGTTTATATGATCAAATAGTAGTGTTAAAGTGGTAATGTATGAAGTAAGGAATGAGAAGAGAGGCATGACTGGTTACAAATGGGAATATGAGTAAAATATAGAGGGAAATAAGAATGTATAAGTTTATTAGAGATATATGCAATGAGGATCGATAGTGAGGAACGTAATGATGATGGTACCTAGAGAGATTAGTTCGCTTGATTTGTAAATGAGACTTGAATGTGATTGTGTTGGGAGACATTCGGGTTACTAAGAAAAGATTGTGGAGCCGAAATACTTTGGGAAGTATGATATGATGTAAGCATGATTTTGAGGTATGCTACGGATAGATGATAATAATATATGATGAGTTTCGTTGATTGTTTGAGCTTATTAGTCGCAAATAAAGGAAAATAGTGTGATAAATAAATTATTATGGCGTATGATTAGAAGATTGTGGCGACGCGTTTTTGACTTGGGACCTTGAGGTACTAAGGAGGTAGTCGTATGATTGGAAAACTAGATAATGAGAGCGAATCTTTGGGATGATGAGTGATTGTAATTGGTGTCAATTAGAAGAAGTATAAATAGCGAAGTGGTAAAGCAAAGGAGTAATTGAAGCAATAGAATAGCGTAAATGGAATGATATTTATGAATTCATGAAATGATTTGTTTTGGGAATTATGAGTTGGAAAGAGACAAGTGGAAGAGAAATATTTGGAGGATCATATTTTGGGGTAAATATTGGAGATGCAAAGGGCATAGTTCGATAAGAAATAAGAAGGGAAGGTGGTAGTAGTTTCGAGTGAAAAGATGAGTGATTTTGTGATAAAAGAATAGGATATATATTGGCGAATAATCGTTTGTGGGCAATTGGTGATTTGTAATCGAACAGAATGTTGTGGAAAGTTGGTGGAATAATTTATGACTTTGGAAGTATTCTAGGTAGTGGCTTGTGTGAGATGTATTTGTATTTGATGGTGAATTTATAGAATATGATTATTATAGAATTTGGCGGTCTGAAGTGTTGGGTTGATGTAATGGGGAGACATGGGATTTAAATGAGAAATTATGAATGAATATTCAGATAGAGTTGTTAGTCGTTAGTGGAATGTTTCATGAGGATGTAGGATTAAAGAAAGAATGAGAGTTATTAAGTCTCAAAAGGGAATGTGAGAGCTTACTGTTTTTATATTGATAACTATCTTGAGATATTGGTTTTAGTACCTTATGGGTCGTTTTGCGGGGAGAGATGCATTGATGGAGGAAGACTAGTCGTGGTTTGATTTGAGAATGTTATGAGGAGACTATAGTATTATTTGGATGAAGGATATAGTTGTTTGAAAAGGTAGTTTCAAGGGTAATGGCTTTGGAGTTTGTCTTCATGTTAGCAAGGAAAATGATGAGTTATAAATTGTGTGGGATATATGTGGGACTAGCTTCCTTGTTAAGATTATTTTGGTTAATAATTGTGCATTACTCGTGTGGCTAGTCGGTAATCTAAGATGTGGTATTAATAACATGTGTCTGTCGAGTTTCTTTAACATTGTTGGTATGGTCTATTGTTTTGCGTAATAGAGTCATCCGGATAGTGGTCTGTTATGACGGTTATGTGGTTATCTGAGTCTCTAAGTAAGTCAGATTTCGATTTCTGAGATCTTGGGCCATTTATGTGTTGAGCATATGAATAAATATCGTATTTTCATTGTTATCGTTCTCTTAGCCTTTGCCTCGCGGGTTTAAGAGTAGAGTCTAATCAGGGGAGATTTATTAGTCTTTATTGTTAGGTTCCTTGTTCTTTTAGATTCTGGTTAAGAGGCTTGGTTGTTGGGGGAAATTTTTGCATGTGGATTTGTATGTTTTGACTTTGTGGGTATGAGAAAGTCGCGAGATTTGAGTATGGCGTGCTTGAAGTTCTAAATGGTTCATTATCGTTTTGAGGATGTTATAAGGATATAGTGTTAAAGTGTATTATGTTCGAGTGTATTCTAGGTGAGGTGAGGAATGAATGGTGTTTGGGATTGTGGTATATTTGGTGGTGTGGTGTTAGAGTGTTAAGCTATTTTCAGTGAGACGGAATGATGACAGTAAAGGAAATAGGTAAGAGTTTAGTGATGAATTGGGTTAGAGGCCGTAACATCGTTTTGAGAAGAGCAGATTGCCTTATAGCAGTTAGCCTTATTTTGTGGGATATTTGGAATGAATGGTGATTGGTTGTGGAGTTAGGTGAATTGTGATTAGTTATGCTATTGAGGTATTATTATAGGCATGGTTGATAGCATAGGGGATGGCGACAAGTTCAAATTTATTTATGTCGGGTATGGTGGCGATGAGTTGCTTGTGGTAATGTTCGTGTATTTATGTTGTGAAATGTTATGAGGCGAGTTGATAGGCGTACTATGTGTTATATGTGATGTTGTGGGTGTTTGGTGTATTGCAAGTAAGAGTATTGGTAAAAGAATTGGGATACTGGTGTGGGTTGTTTAATGATATTGTTGGGATGTTGAGATTTTGTTAATACCATTTGACAGTGTTAGTTTCGGATGTTTTGTGAAGGTATTTTAGTTGGTAAGGGTTGATGTATGTATTGTTGTGACAACCCTCGCGAATGCGGAAATAAAACATACAAGCATGTGAATTAATTAGCGGAAATACGGTATTTTAAAAACCTTTATACATGCAAGATAGAAAATACGAGGTATGTCAAATATTACAAACCAAAGTACGAAATATGCTACAACAAGAGACGTAGTCTCTCCAAATGTTTTCAAAGTAAAAGTGATTAGCAAACAAGCTAAAATCATCTAGAGGTGTTTCAAATCCAGGGACAACGCCCGCTAGCTCACACCCGAACCCAAAATACCAATCAAAAAGCCATCCATGCAAGCAACCTGTTCATCCATGAAAAACATGAACGCCACTGTCAGTGGGGAGTAACTCCGGGTTCTCCCAGCCATATCACATTAAACGTACATAAAAGGAAATACAAAAGTAGAAACATGCATATATAGATATACATGTGAAATACGATAAGAATAGATAGGCAATCCGATATTTAATGATAAGAGCATATGGAATACAATTCCGAATCCATCATGTTATATAAAGACTCGGAGAAGACACTCTTAGGCAACCGAATACGCTCACTAGGGCTTGCATCTCACCGTTAGCGGTATAAGTTTGATAAGATTGAGACTCGACAAACAAACCATACCAAGTCATCCAATGATCAATCATATAATCATTCATCCAATCATAACGACACAATGACGACATCTCTCACAGTAAATGAAACGCACTAGCACCGTGTACATGGCAAGTATGATTAAAAGGCATCCACGGGATAAAGACATTCCCTGAACGCATACACGATTCAATTCATTTCGTATATGTGGACTAATTTCCTCCGGTATGACGACGATAATAATATGGTCCTAGTCTAAATCTGGCCAGAATCCCGGAATCGCATTTTCTAGTTCGACATGCGATAAACATTTCGCATCCAAGACTCGGTCAATCAAATGACGCCGAGTACCCCAAATTCGGTAGATATAATTCACGAAAGAGGCGGAAAAGAGCTCAAGCCTCATAACAAGCGGTACGCTACATGCAAATAACACCACCTCGCAAGTACACAACATTTGACGGCCGGGTCGATCAACGCAAAGCGTTCGCCTCCCAACAACGTCGTCGTATGCCCACTAACACATGCAATTAAGCAGTAGGATACATCCCCGTTCCGACATTCCAGCCTTACGAACATGGAGGTAGCCAAGGGAATGAGAGTATAAAGCACATAACAAAATAGTGCTCAAACCGTAACATTTGTAAAAACCGACTCAAAGTGGGACATATCAAAAACCGTCACAAAACATGCGATACAAACGAAAGGAATATCATATATTCGAAACATTAATATTATAAGTCACTACGTAAAATTATATGAAAAACGAATCATGCGAACTAGTATAAATTACGAGTTTAGAAATTATAAGGAAATATACTCAGCCGTGTTGCCGGCCGGTCAGAGGACCGGCGGCCGGTCACCCGGCTTGCGCCTCATGCATCATACAAAAACTCATCAAAAATGCAGCGTGTTCTAGGCCGGTCAGGGGGCCGGCGGCTGGGCACCCAGCCGGGAGCACCACTACACACAAAAAGCAAAATTTCCTACTGATGTGTTCCCAGTCCACCCGTGAGCAACATACACAAGTTCTATCATTTCAAATTCTCATAATTCACTTCTATCAATTATCAACAATCAATAATCATCATCAACAATCATCAACTAACAACAATCATTATCAATAACACAATTCCTAAGCTTTCTAATCGTATTCTAAATACGAAGTCTAACATAGAAATCATGTAAAACACGTAAATGATATCGAGTAACCCTTCACCGTTACCTTTATGCGTCTTCACTCCGTGTCAAGGTCCTCTTCGATTAAGAAATAGTCTTTGTCGGGATCTTGAAGGTCGCCACCTACAAATAGTTAATAAAATAAAAGATGAATATACTTCAACTTGAGAAAGACGGAAAGTTTGAAAACGAGAAAGACGGTAATTTTATTACCAATACGGATAGAGGAAGCTAAAGGGGGAAGAATAAGACGAACTTACGTGAATTTGAGCGAGAAACGAATGAGTTATGACGAATCTAAACTTGGAAGAAATGGAAGCTAGGTTTTCTTTGGTTTTCTTAAGGAAGAAGAAAGAGTTGTGTTTGTGTGAATGAATTAGGTTATGAGGGAGTATGAGATGTGTAAGTGGAAAAGTCAAGAAAAAGTCAAAGACGACTTAAGACGGGATTCACTTGAAATCTCGCGAAAAATCCAAATACGAACTCGGAAATTCTAAATTTGACTCGGGAAATTAATTCTAAATTAAAACTAAATTTCGCTGAAAAGTATCCGTAAAATATTTTTACTATAAAATTAGGGTACATTTGCGGGTGTTACAATCACCCCACCTTTTAAAAAGTTTCGCCCTCGAAACTTGAACGAAAGAAAGATTCCTTAATCGAATAGACTCGGATATTTACTACACATTGAAGCTTCCGTTTCCCAAGTCTCTTCTTCGACATTTGCACATCTCCACAAGATTTTCACTAACGGAACCACCTTACTTCTCAACTTCTTATCCTTACGATCAAGGATGCGAATCGACTTCTCTTCAAAGGACAAATTCGGGTCAAGCTCGGGCATTTCCTTTTGAAAGACATGGCTTGGATCACTAACATACTTTCTCTATTGAGAAACATGGAATACATTATGAACCTTAGCCAAATTCGGGGGCAAATCTAACTTGTAAGCAACGGCACCAATCCTTTTCACAATATCAAAGGGTCCAATGTATTTTGGGCTCAATTTACCCTTAATACCAAACCGTTTAACACCCTTCATTGGAGATACTTTCAAGAACACTTTATCCCCAACTTCAAATTCTAAAGGCCTTCTTCGGATATCGGCATAAGACTTTTGACGGTCTTGAGCGGCTTTCATTCTATCACGATTGACCTTCACATTATCAACAGTCTCAACAAGAATATCGGGGCCTAAGTCACGAACATCACTCAATTGATTCCAACATATAGAACTCCGACATTTCCTTCCATAAAGAGCTTCATATGGAGCCATCTTGATAGATGCATGATAACTGTTGTTGTAAGAAAATCCACCAACGGTAGTGCAGCAGGAGCTCACCCAAGGGGCCTTGATGATCAAGCCACATACAAGACAAGCTTGACCCCTCAGATGGAAGCTCGAATTACAAGGTCTAAACAACAAGCTATGACAAGTCAAGAGCAACCCAAGCCAAGCCACCCCAATGAAGAAGACAGTTCAGGGTTCAACAACCCATGCCCATCCCCAACACAACCCACATTACCCACACAAAACAGAAACAGAGCCATTCAGGCCCAGACAGACCAGTTAACAAACCCAGCCTCTAGGAGGTACACCAGGGCATCCCAACCACCCCCACTATGGCCTACCATCAAGACAACCCTCTAAGCTACAAGTTTGCCCAGGACAAACCATTTTGAAGTCTAGTAAAAAACCCATGAAACAGACACCCCAAAGCTAGAGTCCAGTAAACAGCATAGCAGAGGTAGTACATGCTCAGATGATGTTTTCTTTTGCTTAAGTCAACTTGTCTTCATCTAAGGCAGGTTTATCTATGTCCTCATAAGAGTGGAGAGTTCCAAGGAGCAACAAAACACCCAGAGCAAAGCACAAGACAACAAGATCAACAGATTTCCATTTCAGGAAAACTCCAAAAACTACTTTATTTGCTTTTGCTCAGTCTGTTTTCTTTTGTGTTTTGTGTCTGTTCTTTATAGTTGTTAAGCTCGTCCTCTTGTGAGGCTCTTAATTAATGTCAGTAGAAGTAGTTTAGATCCTAAGCTGGCCCTTGGATGATACATACATCCAATGGTTCACAAGATATCAGTCCCTCTATATAAAGAGGTCTTGTATGTTGTTGTAAGCAGACTTTTATGAATGAATGAATTAAACTTTGAGAAATCACTCAATGTTATCAAACTTGTGCTAAGAGCTGTAGTTTGAAACAAGCCTGATACATCTCCAAGGTGTTTGATCAGTGCCTTGTATTGTGAGTCAAGTTATACCTGTGCTTTGCTGTGGTTTAACTTACTTGCTGTTGAGGTTAGTTTAGGGTGTTTGTGCTTTGCTGTAACACTTGAAACTGTCTCTAAAACCAGTCTTGAATCCTTTTTCTCTTGTGCTTTGCTGTAGAGGATTGTATCCAAGTCATATCCCTTGAATCTTTCAGTTAAACAACTCACAATCTCTAAAACAACATCCCTTGTTACTTGATATTGTTTTCAGTTTGAGTCAAGCTAATCAAATCACTTAAAACTTGTGAACCTTAGTAGTTTACACTCCAAATTGGTTATCAGAGCTTTGGTTGAGAGTCTTAGTGAGTTCATTTTCCCTAACTACATTTAAAAACACAAAAATAGCCCAATGAGTGAAGAGAGACTAGCAGGAGTAGAAGCAAGGATGGAGGATCTGGCTGGGATTGTAACCACCCTAACCAGAACCTTGGACCAAGTTATAGGCAACCATTTGCTTGCTGGAGGGAGAGGTAGAGGACGTGGAAGAGGCCAAGGAGGAGGCAGAGGAAGGCCACCTGATGATGAGGAGTACCCAGACTCAGATGACTCAACAAGAAGCAGAGCTTCCATCCACAGGAACACAGACAAGCATCTTAAGGTAGATATCCCTGAGTTTTCTGGTAGTCTTAATCCTGATGACTTGTTAGAATGGCTTAGAGAAGTAGAAAGGATCTTTGAGTACAAGGGATACAATGATTCCAAGTCTTTTAAAGTAGCCATCCTTAAACTGAAAGGGTATGCTTCCCTTTGGTATGAGACTATGAAAGGGTTAAGGGCTAGGGAAGGTAAGGAACCCATCAAGTCTTGGACTAAACTGAAAAAGAAACTGTTAGACAAATTTGTTGCTAAGGATTACACCCAGGATCTGTTTATCAAGTTGTCTAAGTTGAAACAAGGAGACAAACCTGTTGAATCTTATCTGAGGGAGTTTGAACAACTCACCTTACAATGTGATATAAATGAGAAACCTGAGCAAAGGATTGCTAGGTACTTAGAGGGCCTAGATAAGAACATTGCTAACAAGGTTAGGATGCAACCTCTGTGGTCATTTGATGATGTTGTCAACCTATCTCTGAGAATTGAGAAGATAGGGAAGACTAAGCCTGCTACACCAAAACCTGTTAGGCCTTTTCAAACCAGACCTTATAGTGGGTTTAGATCAATGGATACCCCTAAGACAGCACCCCCACCTACCTTAGACAAGGGTAAGGGCATCATGGGTCAAAAGCCAAGCACTTCATTGACTGAGAACAGAATTAGGTGCTTCCAATGTCAAGGCTATGGACATTTCAGGAAGGATTGCCCTTCTAAGAAGACCTTAACCATAATGGAAGTTGAGGCTTGGGAGAAAGAGGGTCTAGTTGAGTATGAAAGGGATGAGCCTGAGGTTGAAGAAGTGGTGAGTGAGGAAGAAGAGTCTAGTCAGGAGGCAATAGTGGCACTCCCTGACACAGGCCACAGCTTAGTCCTATGGAGAGTAATGCATTCACAACAGATACCTTTGGAGGAGGATCAAAGGTCCCTCATTTTCAGGAGCAGATGTACCATACAAGGGAGGGTTTGTAACCTTATTATAGATGGAGGTAGTTGTACCAATGTGGCTTCTGTTACTATGGTTGATAAGCTGAAGTTGAGCACTCAAGATCACCCTCACCCCTATAAGTTGAGATGGCTGAGTAAGGGAGCAGAGGTTAAGGTGGATAAGCAATGCATGGTCCCTTTCTCCATTGGCAGTGTGTACAAGGATGAAGTATTGTGTGATGTGGTTCCAATGGATGCCTGTCACTTGCTATTAGGAAGGCCATGGGAGTTTGATAAAAGCTCCATACACCAAGGAAGAAGCAATACCTATTCTTTCAAGCATGGGAGCAGGAAGGTGACATTAGCCCCCTTGCCACCACACCAGAAGAGCTATGGAAGTCCAAGTATGGCTGAGGATTTTAGTGGAGTTGTATTTCTATCTGAGTCAGCAATGGTCAAGGAGTGTAGTGAGGAGCAACCTATAGTAATGCTGCTGTCAAAGGAAGTTCAGGAAGAAGAGTCTAAGGTGATCCCTGCAGATGTTAAGCCCCTCATTGATCAGTTCAAGGAAGTGTTTCCAGAGGAACTTCCTGATGGCTTACCCCCTTTGAGAGGGATTGAACACCAAATAGACCTTGTGCCAGGGTCTGTACTACCTAATAGACCAGCCTACAGATGTGATCCTAAGGCTACACAAGAGCTACAAAAGCAAGTTGGAGAGTTGATGAGTAAAGGGTTTGTAAGGGAGTCATTAAGCCCTTGTGCTGTGCCTGCATTGTTGGTTCCTAAGAAGGATGGGACTTGGAGGATGTGCATAGATAGCAGGGCTATCAACAACATCACAGTCAAGTATAGGTTCCCTATACCTAGGCTTGATGACATGTTGGATGAGCTAAGTGGCTCAAGGTTCTTTTCTAAGATTGACTTGAGGCAAGGTTACCATCAATTGAGGATCAGAGAAGGAGATGAGTGGAAGACAGCCTTCAAAACAAAGCATGGCCTTTATGAGTGGCTTGTCATGCCCTTTGGCCTGTCAAATGCCCCAAGTACCTTCATGAGATTGATGACAGAAGTGCTTAGGCCTTGCCTAGGGAGATTTGTGGTGGTATACTTTGATGATATCCTCATCTACAGCAAGAGCAAGGATGATCATTTGAGGCATCTTGAGGCTGTGTTTGAAATACTTAAGGAGAGCAAGCTCTTTGGGAAGCTTGAGAAGTGCACCTTCATGACTGAGGAAGTCAAGTTTCTAGGATATGTGGTCTCTGGTAGAGGCATTTCAGTTGATCAAGACAAGATCATGGCAGTCCAGTCTTGGCCTATCCCTAGGAGTATTACAGAAGTAAGGGGATTCCATGGCTTAGCATCCTTCTACAGAAGATTCATTAAGGACTTTAGCACCATTGCAGCACCTCTCACTGAGTGCATGAAGAAGGGAGAGTTCACTTGGACTGAGAATGCTTTACAGGCTTTCAAACACATGAAGAAGCTCTTGTGCAGTGCACCTATCCTAAGATTGCCAAACTTTGATTGCCTATTTGAGGTTGAATGTGATGCAAGTGGAGTGGGAATTGGAGCTGTCCTCATCCAAGAGAAGAAACCTGTAGCCTACTTTAGTGAAAAGCTAAGTGGTGCCAAGCTAAACTATTCTACATATGATAAAGAGTTCTATGCTCTTGTCAGAGCTCTGAGGCATTGGAGTCATTACCTGAAGCCCAAACCTTTTGTCTTACACTCTGATCATGAGGCATTGAAGTACATAGGAGGCCAGCATAAGCTCAGTCACAGACATGCTAAGTGGGTGGAGTTCCTTCAGTCATTCACCTTTTCTAGCAAGTACAAGGAGGGCAAACAAAATGTGGTGGCTGATGCATTGTCTAGGAGATACACTCTGCTATCAACTATGGAGCAAAGGGTTCTTGGTTTTGAGTTCATGAAGGATATGTATCAAGAAGATCCAGACTTTGCAGAGGATTGGTTGGCACAGAAAGAGGGAACAAGAACCATTGATTCACCCTACACTTTGCAAAATGGATTCTTATTTAAAGGAAACAAGCTGTGTGTTCCCAGAGGATCTTATAGGAATCTATTGATTAAGGAGGTACATGGAAGTGGCCTTGGAGGACACTTTGGGGTTCAGAAAACTGTGGACATACTACAAGATCAATTCCATTGGCCTAAGATGATGGGAGAAGTTCAAATAGTGCTCAGAAGGTGTGGAGTTTGTCAAAAGGCCAAGAGTTCTTTCCAAGCAGGACCTTACACTCCCCTACCAGTCCCATGTAGGCCTTGGGAGGATGTTAGTATGGATTTCATAATGGCATTGCCTAGGACAGCAAGAGGGAAGGATTCTATCATGGTGGTTGTGGATAGGTTCAGTAAGATGGCACATTTCATTGCATGCAAGAAGACTGAGGATGCTGTGAGTGTAGCAGAGCTATACCTTGATGAGGTGGTGAGGTTACATGGAGTTCCAAGGACCATTGTGTCTGACAGAGACACAAAGTTTATGAGCCATTTCTGGAGGACATTGTGGAAACTGCTTAACACTAGGTTATTGTTTAGTACCTCCCATCACCCTCAAACTGATGGCCAAACTGAGGTGACTAACAAGACCTTGGGAAGAATTTGAGGTGTATAGTCAGCAAATCTCTCAAGGATTGGGACTTGAAGTTGGCTCAAGCAGAGTTCTCTTTCAATAGAGCTCCATCAGCAGCCACAAGCCACTCCCCCTTTGAAGTGGTCTATGGTACTAACCCCTTAATGCCTTTGAGTTTGTCTAATGTGTGCAGGTCAGAAGTCCACTATGATGCCAAGAAGAGGGTGGAACAAATGTTAAAACTCCATGAATCAGTCAGGAAACAAATTGAGAAGGCTAATGATCTGTACAAGAAGAATGCCAAGGTTCCTAAGACCAAGAAAGACTTTGCACCAGGAGATCTAGTATGGATCAACCTAAGGAAAGAAAGGTTCCCTTCCAAGAGAAAGAACAAGCTAGAGCCAAGAGCAGATGGTCCTTTTCAAGTCATAGAGAAGATAGGTCCCAATGCCTACAAAATTGATCTACCAGGAGAGTATGCAGTCCATGGGACATTCAATGTTGGAGATCTTAGTCCTTTCTTTGAAGACTCTGAGGGAGGAAGAAGACACAGGCTTGAGGTCAAGCCCTTTTCAACCTGGGGAGGCTGCAGCAGGAGCTCACCCAAGGGGCCTTGATGATCAAGCCACATACAAGACAAGCTTGACCCCTCAGATGGAAGCTCGAATTACAAGGTCTAAACAACAAGCTATGACAAGTCAAGAGCAACCCAAGCCAAGCCACCCCAATGAAGAAGACAGTTCAGGGTTCAACAACCCATGCCCATCCCCAACACAACCCACATTACCCACACAAAACAGAAACAGAGCCATTCAGGCCCAGACAGACCAGTTAACAAACCCAGCCTCTAGGAGGTACACCAGGGCATCCCAACCACCCCCACTATGGCCTACCATCAAGACAACCCTCTAAGCTACAAGTTTGCCCAGGACAAACCATTTTGAAGTCTAGTAAAAACCCATGAAACAGACACCCCAAAGCTAGAGTCCAGTAAACAGCATAGCAGAGGTAGTACATGCTCAGATGATGTTTTCTTTTGCTTAAGTCAACTTGTCTTCATCTAAGGCAGGTTTATCTATGTCCTCATAAGAGTGGAGAGTTCCAAGGAGCAACAAAACACCCAGAGCAAAGCACGAGACAACAAGATCAACAGATTTCCATTTCAGGAAAACTCCAAAAACTACTTTATTTGCTTTTGCTCAGTCTGTTTTCTTTTGTGTTTTGTGTCTGTTCTTTATAGTTGTTAAGCTCGTCCTCTTGTGAGGCCCTTAATTAATGTCAGTAGAAGTAGTTTAGATCCTAAGCTGGCCCTTGGATGATACATACATCCAATGGTTCACAAGATATCAGTCCCTCTATATAAGGAGGTCTTGTATGTTGTTGTAAGCAGACTTTTATGAATGAATGAATTAAACTTTGAGAAATCACTCAATGTTATCAAACTTGTGCTAAGAGCTGTAGTTTGAAGCAAGCCTGATACACCTCCAAGGTGTTTGATCAGTGCCTTGTATTGTGAGCTAAGTTATACCTGTGCTTTGCTGTGGTTTAACTTACTTGCTGTTGAGGTTAGTCTAGGGTGTTTGTGCTTTGCTGTAACACTTGAAACTGTCTCTAAAACCAGTCTTGAATCCTTTTTCTCTTGTGCTTTGCTGTAGAGGATTGTATCCAAGTCATATCCCTTGAATCTTTCAGTTAAACAACTCACAATCTCTAAAACAACATCCCTTGTTACTTGATATTGTTTTCAGTTTGAGTCAAGCTAATCAAATCACTTAAAACTTGTGAACCTTAGTAGTTTACACTCCAGATTTTGAGTAGGTAAAATCATTAGTGACTTTACTCTACCAATTCTACACTCCATCACATGATAATGAGTTGTTATGACACAATCATCATGACAATTACTACCAACACTCAAAGTCTTTTGCATGTGAGTAAAAGAAGCAAAATAAGAGCCATATATGGCTCAAAGTGACCGGCCAAAGAGGCCTTTATATTGAACAATTGTTGTTTAATTTGATGATGACTTCAATTCATTATGCTTATACTCACTTCTCTTTCTAAACTCAACTTCTCTCTAAACTCTCATATATACTAATATTCTCTACATATTACTAGTGTAGTAATACAATAATATTAGTATTTTTTATCTTACTTATTATCTAGTTAATAATAAGGTAAGATTATTTGGGTTTAATCTTGGGTGCAACAAGAATGAGACCTTCTACTTTGGAGGTTATTTTTGGAGGATCATCCACCTAATTTCATGCTCAAGAACAATAAGAAGGAGTTCTTATTGTGCCCATATTGAACCAAAAATCCCAATGTAAGGATGTTTTGGTCTTATCTTTTCTTTTATGCTTTTATATTTGCATGCATGATAACTAGATCCTAAATCATTAACTTAATGTAATTTAATGAACTAATTAGAGGAGTCTAATTAAAGGTCTAGGACTTTCAAAATGAAGAACCAAAAATTGAGAGAATTCTAATGTGTTTTGTTGTGGAATGTTATGGAAATGCATGGTATCCTTTTCTCTCTAAAATCTTGTTCTTTTATACCCTTGGTTCGGAAACCTCGGGCCTTCGAGAAATGGGCCTCAAAATGACAAGACAAAAAATGAAGAAACGCGTGTCCCAGACCAGGACGCTGGCAGCGTTGTGGGACGCCGGCAGCGTTCTGGTGACGCTGGCGACGTTTTACATTGCCAGTTTTTACTCTTGGTTGCTCGCCTTGACTTTCGGTGACCCCTTTGAATGCTAGTCTCGCCTTGACTTCCATTGACCCTTTGGACTTGCTTTTCTTGAATTGATAATTTGCTCCTAGCCCACTCCAATTTTCGGGTTTGGTCTCGGGTCTCGGGTTTGACTTTGACTTTTGTTGACTTCCGGGCTTGACTCTAAAATTTGACTTAAAAATACCAAATAACAACATAATTACAAGGACTAAGGTTAGCATAAAACGATGATAACGACCCGTAAAAAGTACATTAGACGGACCTAATAAACACTACTAAACACGACACATTTTGGTGTTGTCATTGACATTTATTATGTTTTTGTCTTAGGCTTCCCCTTGGATCGAAAAGGATGAACCTCAAATGTGAGGATGTGCCTTGTTCGATTTGGGGAAGCTAAAAGATTTTTCATGCATTAGCAATTAGACTAGCTTATTTTCATTACACATAATTTATCGCTTTCTTTATTTAAAAATACAAAAACAAGCTATTTCCTCTTCTATCTTAAAAAAAAAACCAAAAACTTGTTCGTTTCTTTTTAGAAAAACATTTCAAAAACCAAAAAACATGTTTTCTCCCTTTTAAATAATCTCATTTCGTACATTGGGGATAATGTATGTTCCTATGTCGGGGATGAGAAATTTATATCCCAAAAATTAATAAAAATTTGAAAAATCCTAAAAATTAGCTTGTACATATTCTAGCTTGTATATATGCATCATTGTTTGCTTCTAATCTCCCTACTTAGTTACACTACACATCACTAAGAGACACAATGAAGGAACATAGAAGACCGACGCGGTATGATTGTTCTTATTTCTTCTCCCTTTTTCTTTCTTTAATTCATGTCACATGAGAAGTTTGGATATATATGTTGATAATTGTGATGTGGATTTTGATTTGGCGGCTGTGTGAACCTATGTGCTGTTAGGAGATTGCATTAGAGTATATGTCATGTAGTTTATTCCTTAAATTTATATATATTCCTTAAATTTACATCATGACATGTAGTTGCATTTAGGTAAATAACTTTCAAATGCCTAATTTGGAAACTTAACAAGCATAGATAGACCAATGTAGATACTCTTTTTACTTAGCACTTTGTCTTCTAAAATAGATTTGAGACATCCTTTGTTGTGTAATTTTAGTTTTATTTTGGTCCATTTCCTAGAGCATAGTCAAGGGCGTGAATTTGACCATCTTGACCACCCCCATGGTGTGATAATTCCTTGGTGACTGCTTTTCTAGGTGACTCTCAAGGCCATGTAAACTTTCAGTCATCACGTGCTACCTTTACATTTCACACAAAAAAAAACAAATATGCTATCACAAATTCAAAAAATTGAGTTCGAACATATATGAGAATAAAGCATGAAATTTTGTCATTCATCTTGTTTTAGTCTTAGCTTAGGAAGAGCAAAAGAAGGCTTCTAGGTTCTTCTAGAGTACCCTAACTACATATGAGGTCACTCTTGATGTCGCTTCGGCGAGGATTTGCCTATTGTTGGTCTCCGCCGCACACCTTTTGCTAAGCTAGATTGCTTTCAAAAGCACCAAAATCAAGCAAAATGCAAATAGAAAACAAGAATCCAAAAAGAAATCTCAAAAATCTCAAAAAAATCAAATAAGAACTCAAACATTTTGTTCCCTACATTTATCGATGAATACACTTTTCTTACGTGGTTGAGAGGGGACGACCCTTCCTTTCACATAGGCGAGAGGCGGAACTCCGGTCCTACAGTGTCTTCTAACACCATGGGGTTCTCACTTTCCATCCCGCCTTATCACCCTTGACGGATCATCCTAGCAAATGAGAGCGAATGTACTAATTTTACACAACGGGGAGGTGATTGATCTCTATAGTCCCAAGCTTAGTTCTTATTAAACCTAGTAACTACTTAGGAATATTTCTACTTGAATCGTTTCCATTTTAAATAAATCTCGACACATGGATGAGGCATGTGGCCATTCATTTCTGTTGATGCATTCTCATTTGTTTTTCATGCTTAAATAGCTTGAACGCATCAAATTCTTTGGCAAGACCCCACTTGCCTTGCAAGAGGGCATCCTACCTCATGGATACCCTGTTGTGAGTTGAAGGGACAAAGCAAGGTCCGTTAATTGCCTTGTATGGGTTATGTTATTGCCTTGGGCGCTCCCTATGAGCGTTTCTCTATATTTTATCTTCCTCTAGCACTTTTCTTGTTTTTACCTTGTTTTTGTAGGTAAGCCGTCACTTGAGGCGAAGGACGATAGACCACACAGAGGGACCACTGCATATCCTAGACGGTCCTACATACCCTTGGGGGTCCTACTTGGCGTGCCAAAGCCATTCCTAGTTGAGGCAAGCCGAACCGAGAAAGATTTATGAAGTCACTAGAGCAAACAATGAAGGGGAGATGACGTCGCGGGCATGACATGCATCTCACGGCCGTGAGATGCCTTCACAAAACCAAGAAACTCGAGACGAACACGTCGCGGGCGTGACTTTGATGTCACGTGCGTGACACAGAGGGCGTTACACAACAGTCACGCAGTCATGAGCGTGACTTAGCTCACATGACTGAGCTTGCTTCTGCCAAATGAAACGCGGGCGTGATTGACCAAGTCGCGGGTGCGACTTGCATCTCACGCCCGTGACTTCACTGAGGCCCAATTATTTTCCAAAGCCGGTCTCTCCTCTTTTGTAAACCTATATATACCCCCTCTTATGTAATTAGAGGGCACAAAACCCTAGACTTAGATTAGTTAAATTAGATTAGATTAGTCCTTTAATTACTTTAATCCTTCTTCAAATTCCTCCTTAATTAGTTATAGATCTAGTCTTGTAATCGGATTTCTTGGGTTATTTGTGAAGATTGGTGACAAAGTCTTCTCCTTTATTCAAGGTTTCCTCTTTATTTATGTTAATCTCATTTCCTAATTAGTCTGTAAATTTCTTAATCTCTATCATTTACTTGGCATTCATTGTTTTTTCTAATTGCTTGTTGTTTTATTTTACCGTGTCTTGTCTTAATTTCTCATCTTATTCATCCATATTTATCATGTTAATTAGTGAGTAGTTACCTTGCTAGGATTAGTGGGAGATTATGGGATTTAATGAAGGTTAATCTATGTTTTTTGGGTTGATTTGTTGATTGTTGTCTTTCTCCCAACTTATGTACACCACATGTTTGATGAAATGCTTGCTTGATAAACTAGCATTAGTCATGTTTGTTTATACAATTCTGTAAGATCGAGAGCCTTGGAATATGTTTTAACTTGCATATAGTTGGTACATCTCCCGTGTGTACACGAGAGCTAGCTTGGTTCGATATATGAGAGGGAATGTAAGATCGAGAGCCTCAATCCACCACCCCCAAGTTTGACTACCCATTGAGTATGAACCCGACTCACTAGAACCCAAATAACCTATTTGAACCCACCGATCCTAGACTTTTCTTTTATTGCTTGTTATTTGATTATCTTAGTTTAGTCTTAGTTTCCTATTTATTTGCATTTACTCCATGCGTCCTTAGATTAGTTTCAAATCATTTCTATATCGTGACACCCCTTGAGCATAGCTAACTTAGATTTTGCATATCGAATACCACCATCCCTGTAGACCGACCTTGACTTGCCACAGTGCTAAGTCTTATTATAAATATCGTTTGACACATCAAAATGACGCGTGTCAATCCCCATGGTGTTAGAAGATATTGTAGGCTCAGAATTCCGCCTCTAACCTAAGTGAAAGAAAGGGTCGTCCCTTCTCGGTCATGCAGCAAAGATAAAAACATCAATCATCAGTAAAGGTAAGGAGTAATATGTTTGAGTTTTCATTCCTTTTGTTTTTGAGATTTTTGTTTCGTTTTTTCAGGTTGCTTGATTTGGGTGCTTTTATCCTCGTTGAAATGATTCGAGAACAACCCCATATGAAGTAAGGGTACTCTAGAGCATATATGTAACACCCTAATCTACCAAAGTGCCTTACCGAGGCCTACCTTAGTAAATAGGAGTGCTACCATGTCGGTTGCCCGAGGTAACACATATCAAATAAACCATAATAAAACAACATTTATTAAGCGTTTTTTAAAGTGATTACAAATAATCCAATTGGCGAAAGCTATCGAAAGACTCAACATCTATTGACTTAGCGGAAGCTATTTGATCATTGTCGCGCAGCAACCCTATCTGACCCACAAGCAAGCTCGTACTGGTTACCTGCTAAACTCCTGCTCACCGTTTCCCAATGGATCACAACAATTTCTAAAACAATTACGGGGTCAGTAAAACCATACATTAATCACAATCATAACAAGAATACATTAAAATCATCTCAAATCAAACACCATCACAAATGGCTCTCATAGCAACGAGTAGTCGGATTCCCTTCGCAACGAGTAACCCACCCCAAACTCTGGTAACACAAGTGGCTCTCATCGCAACGAGTAATCGGGTTCCCATCGCAACAAGATACCCACCCTTGCCGATGCCAGACCACATCACTGGGCATCAGAATCCCGCGTAACCGGGCTCCTTAAAGTGCACATCCTAGTCATAAGAGGCGAAACCTAGGGGTGGATCCATCTCCCGAAAATAGTCCACAATATCATCATCATACCAACATCACAATAATCATCATATCAATATCACAGTCATCATAATTATCATCATCGTAATAAACATCATGATGATCATCAACAATCAATATATAACTATACCAAGTAGGGAAACCCTACCTCAGAAGCACTTCCGATCAACAGCTCAATCAAGGCAAACTAGAAACGCTCCTCAACAAAGTCCACACCTAACAAAGTCCACAGCTTAAGGCTTTCGATCTTAAAAGCATGCATAACAAGTGAAGAAACAAGCAAATTGTCAAACAAGCATTTCATCGAACATGTAGAGTGCAAGAGTTGGAAATAAGGCCATTAACCAACAATAAGACTAAACAAGCATATACTATTCCTAATCATACCATAATCCCCCACTAACCCTAGCAAAGTCATTACTCACTAATTAACATGAGAAATATGGAAGAATAAGATGAGAAATAAAGACAAAACATAATAAAATAAAACAAGCAAGTAATGAGATAAAACAAGGAATAACAAGTAAATGAAAGGGATTAAGAAAGTTACCAACTAATTAGGAAATGAGATTAACATAAATAAATAAGAAATGTTGAATAAAGGAGAATACTTTGTCACGAATCTTCAATATAAACTGATATAGTGTCATTTCACCTTTTTTCCGCCTTTATTTACCCCATTATACTTGCCTTGGACGCTCCCTATGAGTGATTTAGTGTGTTTTATCTTCCTCTAGCCCTTTTCTCGCTTTTATCTTGGTTTTGTAGGTAAATCGTCACTTGACACGATTTCCACCTTGTTTTGTGTGACTAAGAGGATGATAAGTTACATGGAGGGCCCATGACATACCCTAGATGGTCCCACTTACCTTGGAGGCCGTAAATGGCGTGCCAAAACCATCCTAAGTCAAGGCAATCCAAATCGAGAAAAATGGAGAAGATTCCCTAATGTCACCATGGTGAATCTTGAAAGTCCTTGACCCATAACTAGACTCCCCTAATCATGTATTAAATTACCTTAATTTAATTTATTTAAGATCTAGTTATCATGCATGCAAATATAAAGGCATAAAATGAATAAAAGATAAAGATTTTTCCTTACATTGGGGTAATGACAATAAGATTAACAACTATTGTTATCTTTGAAATTTCTACAAGCTTAGGGTGATCCTCCAGTCTCAAAGTCTCAAAGTCTCCAAAGTTGACGACCTCCTTAAGATTGCACCTGTTGAGCCATATAGTTATATGATTATGTTTTAATAATGACAAGTATATTTGTATAAGATATATGCTTGTGCTAGTAATCGTTTGTTTAGTCTTGGTTAGATTAATCATGGTTTGGTACCTGAAGTTATAGCTAGTTTAACTATAACCTTGATGATTTGTGAAGCAAAGGTGAAGCAAAGTTATTGGTCATTGTACTATAACTTTGGAACTGCTGAAGTAAAGTTATAGGTGTTTCTACTATAACTTTTAATGATTGTCAAGCTCAAGATCAAAGACGAAGTCTTAAAGAAGCTTGTGGAGCTCAAGATGAAGAGCTCGTGATTTGAATGAAGTGATGATCAACATACTGAAGATCTCTAGGAATATTTTGTAGTATAGGTCGTTGTCCAATAACGGTAATTTCAATAGTAATTTTCGGAAGTAGATTTATAATTGTTTTAACTATAACCTTACTTACCAAGTTCAAAGTTATAGGTGAACTTACTATAACCTTTGAGCTGCAATATATAGAGCGGTTGTTTGAATTTTTCAAAACGGTTTTTGAATATAGTAGATTAAGGTTTAAATTTATTTAGTTTAAATACTATACTCAATTCACCCCCCCTCTTTAGTATTTGAGATCAATAGACTCTTCAATTGGTATCAGCGCCTCGTGCTCTTGATTGCCTAACATCATAGAGACTGATCCATTTGTTTTATTTTTCGCCTATTTTAAATCTTTTTATTACGTGTGAAATGGAATCCAAACACCTGAAAGCTCCTATCTTTGAAGGGAAGAATTATGGGCTTTGGAAGAACATGATGACACACTATATCAAGGGACATGATTGGGAATGTTGGTAGATCATCCAAAACGGTCATAATAAAATTTTAGTTGTATATGAGAACGGCACGATTTATGAGAAAGACGAAAAGGACTATATTGAGGCTGACTACCGTAAGGCAGAAAAAACTCGAAAGCCAGGCGTTATTGCAAAACGGCATGAAGAGTACTGAATTTGATAGATTCTCGTCTTGTAGTACGGCCAAGGAAATATGGGATGGTCTTGAACTCGCATACGAGGGCAATGCCCTTGTGAAAAAACATAGGATTGATGTACTCATTCAAAGGTACAAACACTTCTCAATGAAGAAGAATGAATCAATCAATAGTATGTCGGCACGTTTCTCAAGCATAACGAATGAACTCCGAAATCTTGGGAGAAAATTCGACTCTGAGGATATCGTAAGGAAAGTCCTTAGGAGTCTCTTTAAAAGATGGACATCCAAGGTGACTGCAATTGAAGAAGTAAGGGATCTCACTATTCTAACCTACGAAGACCTAATAGGTTCTCTCATGGCTCACGAGCATCAACTCGACAAGCCTGGTGAGGATTCTAGCAAAGGTAAAAGTATAGCTTTGCAAGCTAGTGACGGTGAGGACGATATAGAAGATGAGACTGTCTTGTTTGCAAGGCGTTTTAAAAAGAATCTATTTAAAGGAAAACAACCAAAATTCAATATCAATAAACGCTTTAACAAAAAGCCCAATGAGTCAAAAACTTCTTTCGCAAATAGAGGCTGCTTCAAGTGTGGGGAGACTGATTATATGATCAAGGATTCTCCCTCATGGAAGACGATCAAGGATAAAGAAAAAAGGTAAAAGACTAAAAAGGAATTCAATCAAGTAATGCTAACATCTTGTTGGGGAGAGCTCGACACATAAGATGACGAAGAATCTGATGATGAGGAAGTTGCTAATCTATGTTTGAGCAACATTAGTCTTGACCTAATTACCGAAAGTGATGATGAGTCGAGCAGCTCAAGATCACAATTCTGGTTGATTGGAGAATCTGACTCTGAAAGTGAATCAGACGAGGTAAGCATTTTTTTTGTCTTAAAAAGCAAGTTAAGAAATTACTAGAGATGCTATGATAGATTATTTTGAACAAACCTTTGATCAATGTCATGACCAATGTATTGAAATAAATGAGGTTAAGGAACAAATCCTTGACATTGCAAAAGAAAATTAACTTCTAAAAGCCAAAACAAGAAAGTTGAGTTCTAAAGTTACGGCTAAATCAGCCACAACTTCCGAATCCAACGATGCAGAGAAAATCACTCTTGAGTCTAAAGTTATAGCTAATGAAGCTATAACCTCAGAGTTAAAACTCAACATTAAACATCTTGAGGCCAAGGTTATGGCTAATGAAGCCATAATCTTAGAGTTGATTAAAGTTAACGAACCTCTAAAATATGAGATAAAAGCTAAAGATGCTATAATCTCAGAAAAAAAAAGAAGGAAATTGACTCTTCCTTAAAGCAATTAAAGGAAGAGGAGGGGGTGTCCCCTGACCCCTCAATGATTAAATTTGGCATGAGGATTGTGAGGGGTCTAAACAGTGATTCCAAGCATAAGGATATCACTTGGTTCTTACATCAAAATGATGTGGACTTGTTTGGACTCCTTGAGACTAGGGTTAAACCTAGGTCTCTAAACAGAGTTGCTAATAGAGTTTGTCATAATTGGATTTTTGTAACTAATTCTTCTATTCATTCTGGTGGGAGGATTTGGGTTCTGTGGAAGGCTAATAAGGTGGAGGTAGAGGTAATAGAAATGGATTCTCAGTTTATACATATTAAGGTTAAGGATAAAGGTACATATGTAGAATTTTTGGCCACTTTATTGTATGCTTTCAATAAAGTTGAGGAGATAGGTCCTTTGTAGATTGCCTTGCATAGGTTATCTACTGTTGAACCTTGAGTTGTTCTGGGGGACTTTAATAATGTTATGTATGCTAATGAGAGGTTGGGAAAGGTTGTTAGAGATGAGGAAATGCTTCCTTTTCAATCTGTTGTGAACTTATGTGACTTGCAAGATCTTAAGACTACTGGAGCGTTTTTCACTTGGAACAATAAATAGCCAAGTGAGACTATGATTTTTAGTAGGATTGACAGGGTGTTGGTAAATCTGGGATGGATGACTAAATGGTCTGACTGGTATGTTCATTTTCAACATGAAGGGTTCTTTGACCACTGCCCTAGCATTATCTCTTGTAGTGATAGTTTAGGGAATGCTAAGAAACCTTTCAAAATTTTTAACATGTGGACTAAAGGAGATGAGTATATGAATGTTGTGAAGGATGTCTGGAGGAGGAAGGTGAATGAGAATGCCATGTTCCAGCTATTAAGGAAGCTAAAATTGGTGAACCCTGGACTAAAGGTGTTAAATAGAGAACTCTTTTCTGACATTGAGAGGAATGCAAACATTGCCTTTAAGCTTCTTACTACTTGTCAAATTCAACTGCAGCAGGATATGTAGAACCATCAGCTTATGGATAGGGAGAGGCAACTAAGAGAAGCTTCTGCTGTCATGGTAGAAGCAAGAGAGGATTTCTTAAAATAGAAGGCTAAAGGGGCATAGATGAAGGATGGAGACTCTAACACTAGTATGTTTCATCAAGTTATTCGATAGAGGCAAGTTCATAATAAGGTTATTCTGATTGAAAACAGTCAGGGTGTTCTATGTAAGGGCCTTGAAGATGTGTTGCAGGACTTTGTGGGATTTTATGAAGAGCTTCTAGGGACTAGTGCTCATGCTAGTGATTTCTATAGACACGTTGTTACCCAAGGGAAGGTGGTGGAGGTAGCAGAGTGGTCTGATCTTTGTAGGGTTCCTAATGGGAAGGAAATCAGGGAGGCGGTTTTCTCTATCCCTGATGATAAGAGTCCAGGTCCTGGTGGATTTACTAGCTGCTTCTTCAAGACTAGATGGGAGGTTGTTAAAGAGGATATTTGTGCTGATGTGGTGGAATTCTTCCTCAATGGTAAGATTCTTAAACAAATCAATTGTACAAACTTGGTCTTAATTCCTAAGGTAGAGCATCCCATATCTGTGAGAGAGTTTAGACTTATTGCTTGTTGTAATACCATATATAAGGTCATTTCAAAAATTATTTGTGATAGGTTAAGTGGCTGTCTCACTAAGATTATAGACCAGGCTAAATGTGCTTTTATTAAAGGTCGTTCTATCAGTGGTAATGTGTTGATTAGTCAAGATCTTGTGAGATTATATACTAGAAAGTCTTCCTTCCCTAGATGTTTGCTGAAAATAGATCTTAGCAAAGCTTATGACTCCATTAAGTGGGTCTTTGTTGAGCAGATGATGGAGGCTCTTAATTTTCCTCCTGCCTTTATTAGTATAATTATGCAATGCATTTCTACTACTTCCTATTCCATTACCCTTAATGGCAGAGTCATGGTTTCTTCAAGGGCTGTAGGGGGTTAAGACAAGGGGATCCTATGTCTCCCTTCTTGTTTACCTTGTGTATGGAATACCTTAGCAGGTTGATCAATGTTGCTAGTAGGATTCCCGGTTTACATTACCACCTCCTTTGTAAGAGAGTGAATATGACCCATCTTATGTTTGCTGGTGATCTCCTACTGTTTTGTAAGGGGGGGATTAGATCTGTTACTCTGCTTATGGATGTTTTTAAGAGATTTTCTAATGCCTCTTGTCTCACTATTAGTTCAGAATAGTCTGATTTCTATTCTAATGGGGTGAGTAAAGAGGTGGTTAACAGTATTCTTCAGTGTATTGGGTTTAAGCAGGGAGAGCTTCCTTTTAAATATCTAGGAGTGTCTATATCCCACAAAAGGCTCACTAAAGGGGATTGTAATATCTTCGTTGATAGGATAATTAAAAGGATTAGAGGTTGGAATAGTAGGAAAATCTCTTACTTAGGAAGATTGGTTTTGGTTAAAGCTGTTCTTTCTACCATTCATAACTATTGAGCTCAGATCTTTATCCTGCCAGTAGGGGTCATGGATCGAATTCAAGCCCTCTATTGAAACTTTTTGTGGGAGGGTGATGACAAATATTCTAAGGCTCCTCTGCATGGAAGGATTTGTGTCAGCCTAAGAAGCAGGGTGGGTTGGGATTAATTGATAGCAAGAAGTGGAATGTGGCTGCTGTTGGGAAGTTAGTTTGGTGGGTGGCATCAAAACAGGATCACCTCTGGATTAGGTAGATTCATAGTATCTACCTTAAGGGGTCTCCTAGGTTCACCTATGAACCTCCTTCCTACAGTTCATGGTCTTGGAGGAACATATGTGAGGTGAAGAATACCCTCAGCTCAGGATATCAAAATGGGAAATGGAGGGGTGCTGCTCAAGATTATACAATAGCAGATGGGTACAAATGGCTAATGCAAGGGCCTGAGACCAAGGTGCCTTGGTATGGACTGGTGTGGAACAGGTACAATGTGCCTAAATGGTGTTTTAACTTTTGGTTGATTTAGAAGAAAAGATTGCTGACATTAGACAGACTGAGCAAAATGAGAATGGATGTGCCCACAGTTTGATTTTTATGCTGTCAAGGACAGGAGGACCACCTGCATCTTTTTCAGCATTGCAGCTACATAAAGGCATGTTTTAATCTACTGGCAGACTTGCTACATACCCGTGAGGAGTCACTGACTGATTCTACCAGATTGCTGAGAGTTAAGGTTCCTATTATGGTGATTAAGAAGTTCATTTATGTTGTGGTTGCAGGCACCTGTTATGAAATATAGAGAGCTAAGAATACTTGTAGGCTGGATAAATATATGATTCATCCTACTAGATAGATTGCACAAGTTCAAGGGGAATGCAGAAGTCATCTTTTTGCTGCCTTCCAGGGGGCTATGCCTATGGCTGCAAAGAAGTGGTTTAGACAGATAGGAATGCTAGTCTAGTGGAGTCTTGCGTGTAGTGGCTCTGTTTTTCTATTGTTGGGCATGAAGGCCTATAAAGATTGTAATGAATGGTGATGATCTTATCTTTTGATGAGCTTAATATTAATTTACATTTTACCAAAAAACAAATTAAAGGAATCTAAGGCTCAAATATTAGATATTTAGAAACAACACTTAGATGTAGTCTTAATTCTTAATAAACACTTTGACGACTTTCGTGACAATCTTAAGGAAAGTAGCTCCTCCAAAAATCTAGAGAATGACCATTCTGAGTGTCAGAAAGATATCAAGTCTCTAAAAGAACTATTATTGCATGTTAGGAAATTCCATAACAAGTGGAAAGGTAGTACCACTGTTTTTATTTCTTAACCGAACAATCTGACAATAACATGAAGATGGGCATAGGTCATGAATGTTACGGCCGTATGGATCACTCTAAATGCAATTCTACTCCTTCTGAACGAGATTTCAGAAAAAGAAAATATGTGAATTTGCCTGAGTATCTTATTTGTAATTATTGCGGTCATACGAGACATCTCATTGAAAACTGTGTTAAACACACAAAAGACCTGAATAAAAACATGAACTTTGTTGCCTCTAACATACAAGAGGAAAAAGACACGTGTCCTAATCATGAACCCCTAGTAGAAGAATTCAGGAATAATGAACATCGTTGGTTCTATGATATGAGTTTTGCTTACAAGAAGAAAACCAACTTGCCTGATAAAAGGCAACAACCCAAGAAGCAACAATCTCAGGAACCTAGACAACACCAAAAGACGAAACCCTAAAAGAAAAACCATAAGACAAGTTTGGGTTAGAAAAGAGGTAACTAACACTAAAGGACCCAACCTTGCTTGGGTACCTAAAAAATGTCTTTAACTTGTCTTGCATGTAGTTGTGAAAGAAACTAACTCTTGGTACCTTGATAGTGGATGCTCAAGGCACATGACCAGAAATAAGAATATATTTCTTTCACTTGAACCTTTTGATGGAGGAAAGGTCATTTTCGGAGACAATAAGAAAGGAAACGTCATCGGTGTTGGTAAGATTGGTATATCTTCCTCTCATTCAATTAGTGATGTGTATTTGGTTGATGACCTCAAGCATAATCCACTAAGTATATCTCAATTATGAGATAAAGGAAACAAGGTTGTCTTTCATTCATATATCTGTCGCATTATAATTGAAGATACTAGTAGAGTGATACTTGAAGGTCATCGCAAAAGGAATGTTTATATGATTGACATGAATGTTATTCCTACTAACTCTTTTACCTGCATGAAAGTAACCTTAGATGATCCGTGCTTATGGCACAAAAGATTTGGTCACATAAGCTCTCCTATTTTGAACAAGCTTAAACGATGGGACACTTGTGCCATATGCAAGCATGTGAGGTCATATTTCAAACCTAAAAGAGTAGTAAGCACGAATCATGCCTTATAACTTGTGCATATGGATCTTTGTGGTCCATGAAAGTAAGAAGTAAAGGAGGATCTAGGTATGTCTTTGTTCTTGTTGATGACTACTCAAGGTATGTTTGGCCTATATTCTTACACTCAAAGATTACTTTTGATGAGTTAGTTTGTCTTATGAAACTCTTCCAAAACAAATATAAGTCCAATCTTGTTTCTATTTATACGGATCATGGCACCGAATTTGACAATCTTTCTTTCATTGAATATTGTAGGGAAAATGGTGTAGGGCATACCTTCTCTGCACCACGAACCCCAAAACAAAATGGTGTAGTTGAATGTATGAATAGAACCTTAGAGGATATGACTCGAACAATGCTTTTGTATAGTGGCGTTACTCGTAACTTTTGGGCTGAGGCCGTTACCACTTCTTGCTACATTCATAATCGTGCTATGAGTAGACCTATTTTAAAGAAAACTCCTTATGAGCTCCATAGAGGTCAAAAACCTAATATATCCCACTTGCAATGCTTTAGGAGTAAATTTTTTGTTCACAAGAATGGCAAAAATAGGTTAAGCAAATTTGATCCTAGGATTGATGACGCTATTTTTATTGGTTATTCTGATCATAGTAAGGCTTATAAAGTATTTAATAACAGAACATTATGCATCGAAGAAAGTGCTCATGTTATATTTGATGAGAATGATCTGTTTGATAAGCCAATACAGGATGATGAGGAAGATGAAAATGAACCTGATTTTCAATTGTCAAAAGACGATCCTCCAGTGTTGGATGAAGAAAAAAAGAAGATCGAAGGCACAAATGATGAGTTTGAGACTTCTTCAAATAATAACGGAAAGAGAGCCGAAGTTATAGTTATTGATACTATAACTTCCTCTCAAAACAAGGAATTAAGTACTAAAGTTATAGCTAATGAAGCTACAACCTTGATTTCAAATCAGAATAGTGAATCCAGAGTTATACATGATTCACCTACAACCTTGAGATTGAATTCAGGGGGAACAACCCTTGATTCCAAAACATTTGAAGGTTCTACCTCAAACTCTAATGAAGAAGTGCCTGAGACTTTTACCAAGTGGAAATATAAAGATTCGCATCCAATGGATTATATCATTGGTAGCTTAAGAAAGGGTGTTCAAACACGAAGTTCGTTGAACAACTTTTGTTCCTTTTATTCCTTCCTTTCTACCATTGAACCCAAGAATATCAAGGAAGCCCTCACTGAACCAGACTGGATCGTTGCTATGCAAGAGGAATTACAACAATTTGAAAGGAACAAAGTTTGGCACTTGGTTTCTAGACCAAAGGAACGATCAGTTATTGGTACAAGATGGTGTTCAGAAACAAGCTAGATGACACGGGAGTTATTGTGCGAAACAAAGCAAGATTGGTTGTTCAAGAATACAATAAAGAAGAAGGGATTGACTACAATGAAACATTCGCTCCGGTAACTCGACTTGAGGCTATTAGACTTTTAATAGCATTTGCAGCTCACAAAGGACTTAAATTATTTCAAATGGACGTTAAGACCGCGTTCCTTAACGTATATTTGGAAGAAGAAGTCTTTTGTTAAGCAACCCCCCGGTTTTTTGGATAACAAGTTTTAAAACCATGTTTTTAAATTAGATAAAGCCTTGTATGGTTTGAAACAAGCACCAAGGGCGTGGTACGACAGATTATCAAAATTCTTACTACAAAGCGATTTTAATAGAGGATCTGTCGAGAAAACCTTGTTCCTAAAATCCAAGGGCTCAGATATATTTGTTGTACAAATTTACGTAGATGATATTTTTTTTGGTTCAACTAATAATAAACTCTGTGATTATTTTTCAGAGTTGATGACCTCAGAATTTGAGATGAGCATGATGGGAGAACTCAAGTTCTTCCTTGGACTACAAATCCAACAAACAAAAGAAGGTATACTGATACACCAACAAAAATACATCAAAGAGCTAATCATGAAGTTTGGAATGGAGAATTCTCATCCTATGGCCACTCCTATGGTCACAAATAATAATTTAACAAAAGATGAAGATGGTAAATCTGTGGATAAGGCGACTTATCAAGGTATGATTGGCTCACTTCTCTATTTAACTGCAAGTAGACCAGATATTATGTTTAGTGTGTGTGTTTGTGCTCGATTTCAATCGTTCCCTAAAGAATCACATATAGTTACAGTTAAAAGAATTTTGAGATATTTAATTGGTACATCTAAATTATATCTATGGTACTCTCTCGATTGTAATTTCGATCTCATAGTGTATTCATATGCAGATTGTGAAGGTTATTCACTTGATAGAAAAAGTACATCTGGCATAGCTACGTTCGTTGGACCATGTATAATCTCATGGGGGTCTAAGAAACAAAATTCAGTTGCCTTATCTACTACAGAAGCTGAATATATTGCTACAGCCTTGGTATGTTCTCAATTACTTTGGCTAAAGCAACAATTATCTGATTATGGTGTGAATGATGGTTGTGTTCCTATTTTATGCGTTAATACGAGTGCTATTATTTTATTTCCCCCCCGCGCAACACTCGCGTACTTAACATACAGAAATTAGACACCATTTTCTAAGAGCCAAGTAGAAAAGGGGAACATAAGACTTGAATTTTGTAGTACGGAAAAACAATGGGATGACATTTTTACTAAAGCATTAGCTAGAGAACTTTTTGAGACTTTGCGGTTGAAAATTGGTTTAGTCGGTGGCAATTAAAATTCATCATAAATGTTTCTTGCTCCTATGAATGACTAGATTTAGACGAAATTGTATGACTGTGTCCGTATATTCTGCTGCTACATATAATCTATGAAGTAGTGTGTATTATATTGTGAGATTGATTGATATGTTAATTGCTTTGTGGAAATTTATTGCATTATTATGTCATAACCATTTATTTACCCCCACTTTAACCATACTCACAATATTATCCCTATTTCATCATTCCTATTCTAAAACACAATCACCATCACAAATAAACCCAACCCTTGCGTTATTCACCTTGTTTTACCACAAAATCTGTAAACAAATTTTCATATTAGTCTTCCGTTCCGCAATCCAAAAAGACAGTCAAGAGAAGTTTGGGGAAAGAGAAGTTACTATAAGGTGTGGTTGATGCTGAACGATACAGTTTCTAACTCGTATGTTGACCGAATTTAATTTCTATGAAGAAGAATAATTTGACAAGTGTTGTTGGAGCTCGGGTACATCGAGTTGGAGTGTTTCGGGTGTTCTTGTATCAAAGATAGTTAAATGCTACACCGTGTTGATGCTAAGCTAGTATTAAAAAATAATGTGTTGATGCTTAGCGAAACAAAAAAAAAAGGAAGAAAATGTTGTGGAGAAATTGACTGAAAATACGTCGTTGTGTTTATGGAATGTGGTGTTACTCGTACGATGGAGCAAAGTTCAGTCTTGGTGTTAAGGAGGTGTTATTGAACAAATTTATGTTTCATCAGAAATATTTGGGGTCAGATTTCTGGTTATGATTGAGGACTTGAGTGTGGATGGTGGACTGATAGACCTTACGAATGCCATTAGCCTACTTAAAATCACATCTCAACTTGATAACTACTTAGCCTATAATCTCCCAACGTCTTAAGCCATATTATTCCTTACTTTGGTTATAATTTGATTATGTTGTTAGTTTTGGCTTAGTAGTTACCATAGATGATGCCATGGTTTCTATTTTGGGAACTTAATTTCATTATGTGATGTGTGCTTTTCACTTGGTTCTATAATTGCTTTGGCTTACATTATTCTAGTCATTTTATATCTTTTCTCGTCTTTTCGGTGATGTTAAGATGGGGAAGAAATGACCTTGATTTGAGTCGATTGCCTAAGCTTGCTCCTTGTGAAGACCTTTAGTCTCTTAAGGTCCTTATTTGCTTATACTTTAGCTTTAGATGTTTTGATTTTGCGTTCAACCCACTATGATTTTTATAGTATTATGTTGAAGGGGAACTTACCTTTGTCACAACTCAATAAAGGCTTGTCATCATCAAAAATGGGGAATTTTGTAAACCATATAGTTATATGATTATGTTTTAATAATGACAAGTATGTTTGTATAAGATATATGCTTGTGCTAGTAATCGTTTGTCTAGTCTTGGTTAGATTAAGCATGGTTTGGTACCTGAAGTTATAGCTGTTTAACTATAACCTTGATGATTTGTGAAGCAAAGGTGAAGCAAAGTTATTGGTCATTGTACTATAACTTTGGAACTGCTGAAGTAAAGTTATAGGTGTTTCTACTATAACTTTTAATGATTGTCAAGCTCAAGATCAAAGACGAAGTCTTAAAGAAGCTTGTGGAGCTCAAGATGAAGAGCTCGTGATTTGAATGAAGTGATGATCAACATACTGAAGATCTCCAGGAAGATTTTGTAGTATAGGTCGTTGTCCAATAACGGTAATTTCAATAGTAATTTTCGGAAGTAGAGTTATAACTGTTTTAATTATAACCTTACTTACCAAGCTCAAAGTTATAAGTGAACAAACTATAACCTTGGAGCTGCGATATATAGGGCGGTTGTTTTAAGTTTTTCAAAACGGTTTTTGAATATAGTTTCAAATAATCTTTGTAAAGAAAAGTATATATAGAAGATTAGGGTTTAAATTTATTTTGTTTGAATATCATTATGATTTATCTATTGATTAGTAAAACAACTTATGAGTTGTCATGCTATCTAGGGTTCTCATATATGTTCAAGGCTAAGGCCCTGTTCTTATGGACTTAATTTCAGTTCCTATAAGTTCAGTTCATCTTCATTAAGTTCAGTTCAGCTCTATTAAGTTCAGTTCAGTTCAGTTCAGTTTAGTTCAGTTCAGCTCTATTAAGTTCAGTTCAGTTCAGTTCAGTTCAGTTCTATTAAGTTCAGTTCAGTTCAGTTCAGATTACTTTTATTTCAACATTATTATGATTATTATTCTTATCATTGTTATTATTAAGTTAATTCATTTAATATTGTTATTATTATTATATTTATATTTTTAAAAAAATTATTTTATTACTATTATATCACCGTTATAATTATTCTTTATATTATTATATTTATGTTTAATATATTTATTTAATTATATTATTACAATTAAAGGAAATATTAGTATTATTAATATTTATTAATATTAAATTTTATATTTTATTGATATATTCATTATTATGAATATTATTTGAAAAATATTTATTATCATTATTATTATTATTATTATTATTATTAATAGTAATAATAATAATAATTATTATTATTATTATAATAATAATAATGTATTAATATATTATTATTAGGCCTATTATTATTAATAATTATATTTACTTTATTACTATTTATATTATTTATATTTTTTTTAGTTACTATTGTTAATATATTTATTACTATATTATATTGTTATTAATAATGTTATCATTTATATTAGTATTCTTATATTATTGTTTTATTTTTTAATACATCTGATTAGATTATTATTAAATAATATTAATATAATATTATTATTAATAATGAACTATATTATTATGCTATTAATTATTATTATTATTAATTATATTTTATATTTTATATTATTGTTTATATTATTATATTATGCTTATCGTATTTATTTTTTAGTTACTTAATTTCATATATTTATTACTATAATTAATAATGTTATCATTCATATTAATATTATATTTTTTATTATATTACTATAATATTTTTTTTATATCTTATTTGATTATTATTATTAGATTATATTAATATAATATTATTATTACTAATGATTAATAGTAATAAAAATAATAATAATAATAATAATAATAATAATAATAATAATAATAATAATAATAATAATAATAATAATAATAATAATAATAATAATAATCTGCCGTGAGGGAGTGCGATCGTGAGGTTAGTCTGCCGGCCACCACCTTGTGCTGCCTGCCACTTGCACGTCGGCCACCGCACGTCGCCGCTACTGTGCGTGTCTTCTCTTGCCGTCAATCTGTCTTCCTCTGGCTGCGTCATTTTATGTGTTTCGGTTTCGGGTTTCTTTATTCTTCTGTGTGCGTCGGCCGTGTCTGCTGTTTCTCGCCGGCACCACATCATCTAGTCGTGGGGGACGGTTGTCGGGTTGTTTCTGGCGTTTTGCCGTCCGTCTGCTGCGTTTCTCGCGATTAGGGTTTGTTTTCTTTTTTTTTCGTTTTTTGAGCGTTTTCTTTCGTTTTTTTTTTGCTGCCAGTTGGTGGTGGTGGGTGGTGGGGTTGCTTTGGTCTGCTGGGTTTTTTCCGGCGTGGCCAGCCTTGGTGGCTATCCTGCTCTGCCTCCGGTGGGTGGTGGCTTTGGGTGGGGTTTGCTAGGTTTTGCGCCGTCGTCGTTTCGGCGGTTGGTGGGACTTTTTGTTTCTTCGGTGGTTCTCCGGTGGTATTACCTAGCGCCGTCAAGCCGGTGGTTTCTGCGGTGGAGTTGAACCGGTTTGCCGTGGTTTGTGCGGCCTTTGCCCATGCAAGTGATGGTTTTGCTTTTGGATTGTTCATGCACATGATTGTTATGCTTGTTTTTTTAATTCTATTATTTTATTTTTTATTATTTTATATTTCTTTCTCCGTTGGTTGTCGATCATGCCTACTTTGGTCCGTTTCCATTGTCCTTTTTCGAGTATTCATGGTTGTCCGAATGGTAATGGTAAAGGCCTTACTAAGGCCGCTTGTCAAAAGCATTTTCAGGATCGACATTGTATTGATGGTGCTATGGGGCGTACGTGTCAAACTCTTACTAATAGTCTGACTGTTTTCTCTAATACCGAGATTACCTTGAAGCGGATGGGACTTTGGTTGTGTGGGGAGTGCTTTAAAACCCATACCTTTCGCTCTAGGTGTCGACATAGCCGGGGTGATATTGTTGCGCCACCGGATTGTGGTGATGCTGTCGTTAACTTTATTATTCATGGTATCCCAAGACCTCCTGCTCCGTCTCCCTCGGTTCTTTATTCTGATGATGGGGTTGGGTCTGATCAGTGGTCTATATCTTCGCTTGATCGTTTATTATCTTTGGGTCTTCGCACCGTGAAATCTATTCCTCCTAAGTGTCTTCTTGGGTTTGCTCGGGTTTTGAAGGGGGTCTTGGATGGTGTGGCTGACTCTCCTGGTGACCTCTCCTGCTGGGTTCGTATGCTTGTGTTGCCTCTTTGTCTGCTTAAGACCTTCGCTCCTAGGAGTAATCTTGAGTGTAGGACTGCTGTTAGGCGACAGCGTCAGGAGGAGAGTATTACCAGGGCTATTCTTGCTTGAGGGGTGCCTGGAGGGGGCTTGCTGCTTTTGCAGGAGTGTTTGGCTGAGGTTCCTCCTTCGTTTCAGGTTGAGGAGGATTTGGATTTGAGTGAGCTTAACCTCCGCCAATGTCGGCGGAAGATTTGTGATGGCCACTATTCTGCTGCTGTTAGGGTGCTTTCTTCCTCTGGCGTCGCCCCCTACTCTGATGCCACTCTTGGGGCTTTGCGAAAGAAGCATCCGGTCGCCTCATCTCCTTCCTTGCCTCCTTTGCCTGTGGATCATCACTCTCTTATTGCCTCTTCGGCTGTGGTTTTGGATATGATTCGTAGTTTCCCCCGAGGTACTTCTTGTGGGAGGGATGGGTTCCGTGCCCAACACCTTATGGACTGCTTGAGTGGCGCTGCAGTGGCTATCTCTGATGATCTGATCGCTTCTATTACTACGGTGGTCAATCTTTTTCTAGAGGGCAGATGCCCACTATCTCTTGGTGAGTACATTGCTAGCGCTCCGCTCACGCCGCTTGTTAAACCTGGTGGTGGTGTTTCTAAGGTAGGTGCTTGTTTGGTTGGTCCTTCTTTGTGTTCTTATTTTTCGGGTCTTCAGTTTGGGGTTGGGGTGTCCGGTGGAGGAGAGGCTATCTTGCATGCCTTGAACCGGCTCATTGAGGCCCGTGGGGGTGATGTGGGACTGTCTATGTTGCTAGTTGATTTCCAAAATGCTTTCAATCTTGTTGATCGTGTGACTATGCTACAGGAAGTCCGCCGTCGTTGTCCGGTTCTTTCCCGTTGGGTGGAGTTTTGTTACTCTAGCCCTGCCCGTCTTTATTATGGGAAGCATTATTTGTGGTCTTGTCAGGGTGTCCAGCAGGGTGATCCTTTAGGGCCGTTGCTTTTCTCTTTGGCTTTGCATCCCCTAGTGTGCAACATCCGGGATTCCTTTGATCTTATTTTGCAAGCGTGGTATTTGGATGATGGCACCATTGTTGGGGACACTTTAGAGGTGGGGAGAGTTTTGGATTTGATTATGGCAGATGGGCCTCGTTTCGGTCTCCATCTTAATGTGGCTAAGACTGAGGTCTTTTGGCCTATTGAGGATCCTCGGAGTCGGCTACCCGGTGTTTTCCCCCCTTCTATTGCTCGGCCCTTGCGTGGTGTCTCTGTTTTGGGTGGACATGTCAGTACTTGTCCTATTTTTGGTAGTGAGCTTGTGGCGATGACAGTGACTAAGACCATTGAACTTATGGACTACGTCGTGAGGATCGAGGACCCGCAATGCGTGTTGCTTCTGCTTCGTATTTGTACTGGTATTTCTAAGCTATATTTTTCTCTTCGTACTTGCTCCCCGGGAGTCTTTGGGTCTGTCCATCTTCACTTTGATGCAGCACTTCGTTCTAGCTTGGAACGTATAGTCACTGCGTCTAGGCCTGGTTTTGGGGATTGGCATTGGCGCCTTGCCACATTCCCTTTTCAGTATGGTGGGCTCGGTGTTTATGCTGCGGGGGATGTTTTACACTATGCTTTTGTGGCTTCCCGTTTGCAGTTTGCAGTTTTGCAGGCTACGCTACTACGGCCTTCTGGTATTGTAGTAGCTTGTCCTATTTTTGACGATGCCTTGCAGGTGTTTTCGGAGGCTACAAGTTTTGATTTCTTATGTGATCCTAGTGAAATCGCTGCCCCTAAACCTATGAAGAAATTGGGAGATATATATTTCGCGATGGTTGCTGCTTCTTTAGAATCTGTTTTCTCTTTGACACCGCGTCAGTTTGCGTTGTGAAAGTCTCAGCAGGGTGCCCACGCCTCTGATTGGTTGCGCGCGGTTCCTATCTCTGGGTTGGGTCAGACTATGAACCGGAGGACTTACCGTAGTGTGCTGGGGTATCGCCTTGGTGTCCCGTTATTCACGGTATCTAGGCCTTGTCCTGCTTGCTCTCGGGTTTTTGCTGATGATGTGTTTGGGGACCACGCTGTTTCTTGTACTGGTACTGTGGGGGTTAAGCATCGGCATAACCTCGTTCGTGACACCTTATTCGACATATGCTATAGGTCTTGTATTTCTACGGGCAAGGAGGTTGATAACGGTTTGGTTGACGGGATGACGGATCTCTTCGTCCTGCGGATTTGTTACTTTATTCTTGGGATAGAAGGCGTGATGGGTGTGTTTATTTGACAGGGTTTTCCCCCTTAACTCAGACTGGGATGTCAGATTTTGTGACGGGACGGGTTGTCGCTGATGCTGCTCAGCGCAAATGTGCTAAGTATGGGGATTTATGCGCGGCTGCTGGCTATGGTTTCCTACCCTTCTCTTTCTCTTCGCTGGAGAAGCTGGGCGCGGATGCTGATTACTTGCTCAAGCGGATCCAGAATTTCTCGATATCTCAGGATGCTGGGGCTCGGGTGGCCGCTTATATTTTTACTAGACTAAGCTTTGCTATAGCTAAAGGGGTGGGGCCCAAATTGTCTCTCGGTTCCCCACCAATTTCTTGTAAACTTTTCATTTTATATTAATGAAAGTTGCGCGCATCTTATAATAAAAAAAGAAAATAATAATAATAATAATAATAATAATAATAATAATATTAATATTAATAATAATCATGTAAAATTTTCAATTTATTTTAATGAAAGTTGCGCGCATCTTATAATAATAATAATAAAAAATAATAATAATAAGATGATGGGTTCGGATGCTGTTGACTTGCTCAAGCGGATCCAGAAATTCTCGGTATCTCAGGATGCTGGGGCTCAGGTGGCCGCTTATATTTTTTCTAGACTTAGTTTTGCTATAGTTTAGGGGGTGGGGGCCCAAATTATCTCTCGGCTCCCACCAACTTCGTGTAAACTTTTAATTTTACTTTAATGAAAGTTGCGCGTATCTTATAATAATAAGAGTAATAATAGTAGAGGTTTACCTGTCATGTTTAATGTTAAGTAACTAGTAAAAAATAATTGGCAAATAGAATAGGCTGTAAAGGTGTACGTACAATTAAAATAAAATAAAATGTAAAGTACGGCTACAAATTGAAGAGAACCAGGCATAAGACGCATATAATAACCTGTTCCTTTCGATTAGGAATCAGAATCCATGGGCAAAAAGGTGCATAATCCATATAGGTGTGGGATAAAAAACAAATGTATATGGCTTTTGAACGTAACAGTTACTTTATAATTATGGGTATTCCCAAAATACTACATGTCTTATATTACATAGAATTGATCGACGGGTAGAATGCAAAATAATTATAGCACAACAGTTGTAAAATAGAAGGTGCAGTGACAACACCACAAAGGCATATACATTTTCTTTTTTTGGCAAACAAGCTAAAAGACCCACGAAGTGAGTACACGAACGCGGACTAACGAATACATAACACGCATAGTAAGCTTTGGTCTCATGCCACAATGAGAGGCCTAGGAAAAATTTCATAGATAAATCATGTGGAAGGTGTCCCTGACATTGGGGGAAGCGCATTCAACATCTGCATCGGTGAAAAATGTCTGTTTTGTTTTTACATCCAGTCCTTTAAACATCAAAATTTCCACCTCCACCTTCACCTTCACGAAACCTATACCTGTGAGATGTTAAAGGTAATAGATTAAATTTTCAAATGCCAGACCGGTCTAGGTGGCTTTTTGTTCATATCAGTCTAATAGGATTTAATTAATGGCACAATTGTCACCTTGTTGGTGTTAAAAGATATTATAGAATGACAGGCTTACGAATAAGTATGTGTCAAAAGCATCCAAAGATATTCCTGTATGACTCCTCATCTCTTTCCCTTATCCCCCACCACTCCTTCTACTTCCTCTTCTTCTATGTCGCCTCCTCCTCGTTCCCTTACTTTTCCCTCTCCTTTTCCTTCTCTTCCTCCTCTCTCACTTCTCGGCCCCCTCCTATCCACCCTTCTTATTGTCCTCCTATGTGTTATGTTTTCCTGTATTATAAGGTCAAATTTAAATTTGTGAATTGTTAGAGCCCTATAACTTCTTAATATTTAATGAAATCCCATATATTTCAAAGAACAATTTTAATATTTTTTTTTTTACTTTGAATCATAAAAATAATTGATAGTGTTCTTAACATTCTCTTATTCTACTCTTTTCTTCTCCTCTTCCCTACTCTCTTTAACAATATTCACAAACCACTCAATCATGCCAACAAGATTGATCACGGGTTCAATTATCACCAATTATAGAAGTTCAAGATAGTTTACCAATGCCTAAGCAAGAAATTCAAAACAGGCTTAATTATAGAAAGCTGAAATACCTATCTAAATCACAATTTACCCATTTACTTAATGAGAAATTAAGCGGCTTTTTAGACCTACCCTCGGAATAAAAAGATAAGCTACCACAGTCAGGTAAAACCAGCGTGGCTGCGAGGATTTAACACCCATGTTTTTAACTCCAAGTTACAGATAATAACTTAATTAAATACAAGGGATCTCGATCCCTTGATAAAAAACACAAATAAGATAATACAACTAATATAAAATACAACGCTAAGGGTGAATCGCTATAAGTACAACGCTCGCTAGGTCACTAGGCAAAATCGCATGCAACACCAATCTATAACCTGTTCATTCATGAAACATGAATGCGAGAGTCAGTGGGGAGTAACTCGAGGTTCTCCCAACCATATCACAATAAAACATACATTATGTGACAACCCCCGCGAATGCGGAAATATAAAACATACAAGCATGTGAATTAAATAGCGGAAATAAGAAGTTTTTAAAACTTTTATACATGTAAGAAGAAATATACGAGGAGTGTCAAATATTACAAACCAAGGTACGAATTAACTACAACAAGAGACGAAGTCTCTCCAAATGTTAACAAAGTAAAAGTGTTTAGCAAACAAGCTAAAATCGTCTAGAGGTGTTTCATCCAGGGACTACGCCCGCTAGCTCACACCCGAACCCAAAATACCACAAGCAAAAAGCCATCCATGCAAGCAACCTGTTCATTCATGAAAAACATGAACGCCACAATCAGTGGGGAGTAACTCCGGGTTCTCCCAGCCATATCACATAAAACGTACATAGAAGGAAATACAAAAGTAGAAGCATGCATATATAGATATACATGTGAAATACGATAAGAATAGATAGGCAATTCAATATATAATGATAAGAGCATATGAAGTACAATCCGTAACCATCATGCTATAGATAGACTCGGGGAAGACACTCTTAGGCAACCGAATATGCTCACTAGGGCTTGCATCTCACCGTTAGCGGTATAAGTTTGATAAGATTGAGACTCGACAAACAATCCATGCCAATCGTCTATTTCATGCAAGAGTTCAACTCAATGTTCACATATAATTCAGCTTACAAACAACCGTCCAATCATACAAATATAACAACATATTCTCTCACGGTTAATGGCACGCACTAGCATCGTGTACAATAGCAAGACAAGCCAATGGAAGCTCACAGAATAAGACATTTTCCGGAACCGTATACGATAAGACGTTTCGTATACTCATGACCTAGACAAAACAAGTTCACAGGATAAGACGTTTCCTGGAATCATGTACGATAAGACGTTTCGTACACACAGACTCTAATCCTCTCGGTAGGACGACGATAATAATACGGTCCTAGTCTAAACCTGGCCAGACTCTCGGAATAAGACATGTTCCGATTCGACATGTGGTAAGACGTTCCACATCCAAGACTCGGTCAATCATAGACGCCGAGTACCCCAAATTCGGTCAACCACACGAAAGAGGCAGAAAGAGATCTATAGTCAAAAATCAAGCTAGTACGATACATGCAATGACACCACCTCGCAAGGATACAACATTTGACGGCCGGGTCGATCAACGCATTGCGTTCGCCTCCTAACAACGTCGTCATATCCCCACTAAACAAATGCACAACGGCATCACGGTAACACTTCACCGCTCCGACATTTAAATTTAACGGTTATAAAGTATGACCGGGGAATAAGAGTTCAAAACACTGAACAATAAGTGCTCACATCAAATACATAAGGTAAAACCGACTCAAAGTGGGACATACCAAAAACCGTCACAAAACATGAGAATAGGGAATTATATAAACGTAACTATGATAAAAATGAATCAATACATGATACATAAGAATTAGAACAAGTTTATGAAGCATAATGAATAAAAAATTGATCACCTCTCCAAAACAACGTTGTTTGGAAACCAACGAAAACAAGGGTCCACTTAAAACAGTCATAAGTAGAGTTCTAGACATGCAAATGCAGAAATTCCAAATGGAGGTGATATCTTACCCTCTTACGGTTCCAACAGGATGTCACAAGCCCAAAACAAGCAAGTAACGAAGGAGATATGATCATTTTACAAAAAGGGGTCAGTGCAGAGAAACTGCAGTCGACAGCGAGTAACGCTGCTTGCGCCACCACGACGCAGCCTGCATCCTACGACGCAGCCTGCGTCCAATAACGCTGCCAGCGTCCTTCACGAAATTCAGGCACGATCAAAATTAACATGTTATCAACAACAAAATCCTCATTTATCATCACAAACCATCAATTCTCATATCAATTAACAACTAACAACATCCATCAACAACAACACAAGTCCTAAGCATACTAACCATAATCTAAATACGATTACTAGCTTAGAAAACACATAAAACAAGTAAATGATATCGAGTAACCCTTCACCGTTACCTTTTCGCGTCTTTAATCGATTTCTAAACCTTCCTAGTCTCCACCTACATACAATTAGATAATAAAAGAAGAATATCATTCACCTTGAGAAAGACGGATAATTTAAAAAGCGAGAAAGACGGTAATTTTATTACCAATACGGATAGAGGAAGCTAAGAGGGGAAGAATAAGACAAACTTACGTGAATTTGAGCAAGAAACGAATGAGTTATGACGCATCTAAGCTTGGATCAAAAATGGAGGCAAGGGTTTTGGTTTTCTTAGTGAAGAAGGAAAGTTTGAGTTGTGTTGTGTTTGTGTGAGGGAGTTAGGGTTTAGGAGGGAGTATATGAGGGAAAAAGTCAACGAAAATCAAATACGACTTAAGACGGGATTTACCTGAAATCTCGCGAAACATCCAAATACGAACTCGGAAATTCTAAATTCGACTCGAAAAATTAAATTCCAAAATAAAACTAAAATTCGCTAAAAAGTATCCGTAAAATATTTTTACTATAAAAATAAGATACATTTGCGGGTGTTACAATCACCCCACCTTTTAAAAAGTTTCGTCCTGAAACTTGAGAGTAGAAAATAAAAGTATCAAGGACAAGAATCGTTTTTCAAAATTAATACGAAAATCTTTATAAGGGAAAAACATTTATGAAATGATATTCTTCTCGAAAACGGGTTAAGGAAATTTTTCATAAGTGCGAAACTTTATTTACGAATCACAAGAGTGCCCGTCGCGAACGAGAACTCTAGCTATCAAAAATCAAATCAATGTCGAATTAGTGAAATCAAAAATCAAAACAAGTGTTAGTAAGTGTAGGACTAGTTATCAGACGTCTCCAATAACAAGTGCAAACATCCAACCAAACGTAAAATCCAAATATAAAAGCGAAAGAAATCTATTTTTTTCCAAAAAGGAGGTACAAAAACCATCTTTAGACTTCTTTGAAACGCTAAATTAGAAATATAATATGGAATTTTGAAGGTTTTATCAAAGATAAAATGAAATAACAGGACATTACACGCACATAGCGCGACTCGTACAATTCACACACAATTCAGGGTAACAAAATATATACAAAACACGCAAAAACAAAACAAATTGAACTCTTTGGGATAGGAAGATCAAGATAATGTCGGCAGGAAGATTTACAAGAATTCGACATTACTAACTCTACTAATAAACCAAATTCTCAAGAGAATGCAATTTACCCAATTTGCAACTCATTATTTTCAATCATCAGAAATCCTACAAAAATATTCCATAATCACGAAACTTCGAGTAACAAATCCCAATTATTCGAATCCAATGAGAATCTACTAAGGTCCATCGGCACGGTAGACTCCACAACTAACAATCCACATGAAAGATTTATTACGCACTCTAATCTTCTTAGTTTCATCAAAACTCTTACTAGAAACTACCAACAAAATATTTATCTATGGAAACATGATCGCTAACAACCACAAAGTAAAGGACTTACCATGAAATCCTTTAATCCAATTTACTTCAAACTCATTATCCTAAATTTACAATGAACTTTCTCATCCTCGAAAATCAAAACACAATCCACGCAACCAAACACAATTATCTAAGATCCAACTAGTCTCATCCAAAGTCTCACGACAAGGGAAAATCCACAATCCATTATCGCTTATAAGAATTCTTTAATACGCCCTAACATCCTTAATCCGATCATTACTACGCTCGAAGCCTCAAATATAAATAGTCACATTAGCAAACTACGGTTCCTTAAGAATAAAAGAGAATTACTAATTCCAAACCACAAATGACCAATCACTTGGAAATCAGACAACCATTCAAGTCATTTAGATCATCTAAAACTCAAAATGAATCGATTTTCATTTATGACAAAATTCCTCAAACTTTGGGTACCAACTCAATTACCCTAAAGCAAAGTCTCTTTTAGAATCCACCAATTAGAGACATCTAATTCCCAAATGATATCCCAAGCAATCGATATAATACTCAACAACAACGAATATCATCTCGCTCAACTTGATTCCCAAAATAGCACTACACTAGCAAGCTCAATAAATGAAGCCACCAAGAGAGTACAATACCACCAACAGATTCATCCTAAGGTTTAAATCCCAATCCTATTCATGATCAAAATCAACACGAAGCTAGCTAACAACCTAATCATCTCACCAAAGGAAAGACAATGACACCATGACATTGGAAACGATAGGAGATTTCGAGGGAAACACGAACGCGATAAGGTCAGACAAAAATTAGAGGAACGCTAGAGGCAGGGAGCCAAAAGCTAGATATTGGATAGATATAGCTATGAAGATAGCCAAGCAAAGGAAAAGATAAGAGAAAACAATTTCCTAGGAATCGGGCTTAGTAGGAACTTGCATGAAAGGAAATGGAAAGGGATAATGGCACGAGAAAAAGGTTTAAGGTTTAATCCACAAAATTCCCTTTTCAAACTCAGGGCGATAGCAAAGCAAATCATCTCAATAACAAAGGTCTCTTACAAGGGACCCTCGTACCATAATTCATCGGAGTAAGGTACACCTAGTCCGACAAATCGACTACAACCCAATTCATCCATCCCTTCATATCACACGGATTCCCAAATGCGGAATTGCAACTCAAGCATAATAACATTCTCTCAACTCCATAATTTGACACATTCCCAAAGGTTTCAAAAACCGAAGAACCAATAAGGAATTCTCCATACTATCTCTTTTCAACTCCTACGGTCACAAGGTAGAACACCGAACAAAACGTCATTATCAACATCATATAGCCCACGAGTTCATTATTAACAAAGTACAACCTCACGTCAAACATCATCATTAACGTCCCAAGGTATTTCCATCATAGCTCACAACATCAAATCTCGCTCATATCTATAATCCTCAAGTAATATGGTTCAACTTACCGAAACCTTACTACTTCAAACGAGTCTCTGATACCATAAGATAAGATCATATCTTTAAATCCAAGAACTATAGCCAAATGCTTTTCCACTAAGCCTACACTCACAAACACACAATAGGAAACCACAAGACGTCACTTAACCTCAAAAGTATTTCGCACCTCAAGATATCATTCAAAACTTCTTATTTACACCAATTAGACCTATCATAAGCATAGTCTTCAAAACAATTCTAAACTTCTAAGTCCTAAAGACTAAATTACTAATGAGTTAAGAAGTCATAGCCAACTCATTCAACCTTACACCATCGAATATCATGAACTATTTACACACAAGTCATTACAAGCATCAAGTATTAAAATCATCAAACTTATCTTACTACCTTTCCTTAGAGTTACAACCAATCATCAATATAGGGTGAATTTAGATCTACACCATTTTCCTCAAATCACAAATTCATTCTAACAAACACTAATATTCCACAAAATTCAAAGTTCTTTCGACCAAGTATAATATACCACAAACAAATGGGTATGGCATCCACAAAAATGTTACAAGAGGAAGGTAAGGATACCAATGGTAAGATGGAGGAACTATCAAGAGTAATTTCCAAGAGGCAAACAAGTTGGAAGAGAAAGAAGCACCTAAATAGAAGGAAGAGAGCATAATATAATAAGGACGAGAGAATTCATAGACGAGGAAGAAATACACTTTAATTAGGCTTGTAAATCTTCAAATCTTCGGTAGAGGATACCTCTCCTAGGTAACACAATGATCCACCTCAAAACGGTAGATACAAACAAACATAACATCACTCAACACAATCAACAAACAAGTTAGAACCTAACAAATATCAAGTACACCAAAGACTACCACCTTAGGTCCTTAAGTCTACCCATCTCTCATTTATTATTTCAAGGTAAAGTAGTTTAAGTTTAGGGTTCACGTGTGTGCGTCGGGAGCGATAAAGCTCTGATACCAACTGTGACAACCCTCGCGAATGCGGAAATATAAAACATACAAGCATGTGAAATGATATGCGGAAATACGGTATTTTAAAAACTTTTATACATGCAAGATTGATAATACGAGGAATGTCAAAATATTACAAACTAAGTACCAAATACAACAAAGAGACGGGGTCTCTTAAAATGTTAGCAAAGAACAAGTGTTTAGCAAAACTAGCTAAAATCGTCTAGAGGTGAAACGTCCAGGGACAACGCCCGCTAGCTCACACCCGAACCCAAAATAGTCAAGCAAAAAGCCATCCATGCAAGCAACCTGTTCATTCATGAAAAACATGAAAGCCACAATCAGTGGGGAGTAACTCCGGGTTCTCCCAGCCATATCACATTAAACGTACATAGAAGGAAATACAAAAGTAGAGCATGCATACATATAGATATACATGTGAGATACAATAAGGATAGATAGGCAATTCGATAAATAATGATAAGATCATATGGAAATCAAATCCGAAACCATCATGTTATTCAAGACTCGGGAAAGACACTCTTAGGCAACCGAATACGCTCACTAGGGCTTGCATCTCACCGTTAGCGGTATAAGATTGATAAGATTGAGACTCGACAGACAAACCAAGTCAAGTCATGCGATGATCACAATAAATCCAACATACACTACTACAAAAATGGGCAAAGAGAACGGTCCAAAACCGTCCTTAAATCATAAAAAAAACCGTCCTTAAGCGACCCGTCCTCGTTGCTTAAGAGCACGGTTGTCGTAAAGTCAAACCGTCCTCTTTTGTTTTTAATAAGAGGACGGTTGTGCTATTGAACCGTCTTCTTTGCAAACAATAAGAGGACGGTTCCTGTCATCAAACGTCTTAATTTGTATACATGGTGTGTCTTAGATTTGCACAATCTTCACTACGCTTTGATAAGGAACCGTCATCTTTACATTTGTTGGAAATGAATTTAGCGTGAATTTATGAATATCTCCAGCATAATTTTGGGACAAATCCTGCTCTTTCAACACTAAATTTTTGAAATGTAAATCATTTCATTCATACCCTATACGAGGGTAGTCATGTAGCTCAAAAATCTTGTTACATTTATCGAGAATCCAACATAAATTTTGTTACATTGAAGAAAATCCAGCAAATTTTACACTTATAATTAAATCCAACCAACAAAATGGAATAAATTTCAACCCGCAAAATACAAACTATCTCATAGTTGATCTTTTAACCTAAACACTGAAACGAGTTCTACCATGTTAAGCTATCTAGCTAACAACCAAGTGGTCAAATACTTTAAACATTATCTTAAAATATTGTCGCCTTAATATGCAATCCATATGTAGCCCAAATGTCCCGCACCTCATCAATTTGCTCTACCAAGTATGTCCTTTGGCTTGAAGCACGAACTACATACAAAGTAACCGTAAGACATAATTTAAAATATATATACATCACAATCTATAATTTATATAAAATGAAGTAAATGATTGAAAAAAAGAAAGAAAAAGACTTACACGAATAATATTAATGTATCGTCCTCTGATAATCCATAACATATTTTGGCAAACATATATCCACATACGATGGTCCCCAAGGGCTGCATAGGACACTAAAATATAAACTATGTCAACAACAAGTTATAAGCAATAAACCCACAACAATAATAAACGATCAACTATATAATCTAGAAGATAAATAAATAGTTAGAGAAATCGTCTCTTGTATAAATACTCATGATTGTTCATCATGTAATGAATGCAAAAATGATCAATTCTCTACAAAGTATTGAGCTAGCAGAGTACTTAACTCATGATTAAACATATTGAACATGATTATTAATATAGAAATTAAGGTCAAGATAGATCATAAATTTACGAGGCTCTAAACTCCAGCTGGATCACACCAATTTACTACACTTTCCGTTGGATTAATAGCCCACCATCCAATGTTTATTACCATTTATAGAATAAGACAATTAGCACATCATATAATCACTGGCATCAAATAATGTAATTAATAATAGTATGAAAAATATGGTACATACCCTTGATATTTTTCTTATTATTTTGTGTGTCCAAAACAAAAGGGAGAGTTATTAAACAAGGGAGTGATTATGCTACACTTTCAGGATCCACACCCATCAATCCGAACATGACTCATAATGCATTTACAAACCATGGCCGAGAAGACTTTGTTTGTGCAAGAAAATGACCAGCGCCTCATGACAAGCATATTTCACTTTTTACACAAGACACCACTACACACATGAACTATAATTGCTTGTAAAAGGTATATCCGTACCTCAATCAACTCTATAGCAGCATGTGTTAGCTCAGTTTGAAAGCAATTATGCTTAGTTTCAAGCCTTCAAGCCTTCAAGCGTCTGTCTGATCAGTTCACATAAATTCGTCCCAACCCATAAACGTTAAGAAAAACTGAGACTGCTCTTGAGCAAGTTGTATTCCATCTATCCCATAATAAGAATACAAACGATAACTCATATGACAATAAGATTAAAATAAAGTTTAATCATCAAATAATTGGAATTGGAGAACTGTTCGACATCCAAATCTTAGGTGATACATAAAAAGGCAAGTTATATAAAGGCTTAGTCTTTATCTCTGAAAATTTGCACCATGAAACAACATATTACCTGCGAAGTTTGAACTTTATTTTAAGAACTTTGAAATATTCTTGTCCTGAACCAGCTCTATCTATACATCATTGAATCATCACAATGATTACAAGTCAATCCAAAATGAAAGTTCCATAGACAAGGACTTGATTTACAAGTTAATAAGTCGTAACCTCAAAGAAGAAGCGTTCCTTCTGCGCTGAGTTATAAAAGTTTTAAAGGTAACAACGTAATTATGGTCAAAGGTGATATCGGCCATTCTTATATTGAGATGACCGATACCATGTTACAAAAATATATCAAAGTCATATTCTGCCATAATTCTTTATGAGTAATATCAACATCACATTCACATTCTGGCATACTATAGTTTATATGACAGCCTTAAGTTAATGTTTATGTAAGGCAGTCTTAAGCGTCTACTACTATCTATTAACCTGTATAGGGGTTTGTGCTATTGGTTCTTATTTTCATTGACTTTCAGTCGACATATAGCCATGTATTTGTGGAATTGCATTCATGGTATTCTTGTTGGTTGTACAGGGGTTTATACTTAATTTGCTTTTGACCTATTGGTTTTTCCCTATATTTTATAGCTGCAAAGGACTTCATGTTTTCTCTTCAATGTCTATTGAATACGGGCGCTTAACGGATGCACCAAGAGCCAATTCTATGCATAGTTCATGATGGTCCCAAACTACAAACAAGGACTCACAAGTTGCAATCTTTGTAGTTAAGAATTTGTGTTCATGGTTTTCTTACTTCATACGATTACATTCTGGCATACTCAATAAAAAATAGAAGCCACTTCCATTCCCAACCATTATCTAGTCATAATATGTAGTAGTACACAACCTAACTATTAACTAATTTGACTCAAATTAATATGAAACAAAAGAGGGGCAAGCCAACACACATAATAGTACATAATTAACTATGAATCACCTTCAACCAAATGATATAATTTCCCTAAATTACACACAATAAAAAACTAGTAAATCGAATCAACATATATTACACCATATTTAATGCAAAAAAACTATATAAACTTTATATCAGAAAACAAATTACTCAAAAATTATACTAATAAATGCGGAGTATAATATATATAGCAAAAGTAGAAGTTGTACCAATAAATTGAGAGGCGGCCGGCCAGAGAGGGTGACATGACGCATCGACAATCGACGGCGTGTATAATAAGCGGCGTGGATGAATAGCGGCGGCATATGCGGCCAATGCGGGTGGTGGTTGTCGTCAGGGCTAATGGGTTAGGGAGGTTAGGATAAATCAACAAAAGGCGATGGAACGATCGCGTTGTGATTGATGGGCTAGGGAGGTTAGGATAATTCTGTTTGGGTGAGGCACATAGTACGTTAGGGTGGGAGAATGAGAATGTGAGATCTGATTTGAGTAGAAAAGATTGAGCGTGATCTTAACTGATGTATATGTGTGTTAGAAAGAGAACGGCTTATAGTGGAACCGTCTTCCTTTCTTAACATAAGAGAACGGTTGTGCATTTGAACCGTCCTCTTTTTTAAACCAAGACGGTTGCCTTGACCAACCGTCCTTAATATTTATACAGTAAGGACGGTTCACTTTGATAAACGTGATAAGTGTATGACTATATGTGGCGCCAAAACTCAATGGATAGTAGAAGACAGTTCCGTGTCCAACCGTTATCATAAGGGCGTCATCTTTGCCTAAATTTGTAGTAGTGATATTATCATCCATTCACGAACCAAGACATTGACGGTGTCCAATCATGCAATGACCATGAATAATATCATGAAATCACGCATTCAAAGAACGACGACACAAGACGACATCTCTCACGGTAAATGAAACGCACTAGCATCGTGTACATGGCAAGTATGATTAAAAGGCGTTCACGGGATAAAGCATTTCCCTGAACTCATACACGATGCTACATTTCGTATATGTAGACTAATTTCCTCTGGTAGCAACGATAATTAAACGGCTCCTAGTCTAAACCTGGCCAGGATCTCGGAATATAAAGTGTTTCCGATTCGACATGCGATAAACGCTTCGCATCCAAGACTCGGTCTACATGACGCCGAGTACCCCAAATTCGGTAGATCAATTCACGAAAGAGGCGGAAAAAGAGCTCAAGCCTCATAACATGCGGTACGCTACATGCAAATAACACCACCTCGCAAGTACACAATATTTGACGGCCGGGTCGATCAACGCATTGCGTTCAACTCCCAACAACGTCGTCGTATGCCCACTAACACATGCAATTAAGCAGTAGGATACCTCTCCGTTCCGACATTCCAGCCTTACGAACGGGAAGGTAGCCAAGGGAATGAGAATACAAAGCACAAGACAAAATAGTGCTCAAACCGTATCATTTGTAAAAACCGACTCAAAGTGGAAACATACCAAAAACCGTCACAAAACATGTGATACAAGCGAGTGAAATATCATATATCCAAAATATCAATATTATAAGTCACTACGTAAAATTATACGTTAAATGAACCATCGGAATATTATAAATGAAAACCGTAAACAACATATATAAACAACACTCAGCAGGTGCCAGCCGGTCAGGCTGACCGGCTGCCGGTCCACCGGCTCAGGCCATTACCTCATACGAAAATCAACTTAAAACTTCAGTGTGTCCCAGCCGGTCAGGTCGACCGGCTGCCGGTCGACCGGCTGGGACCAAAGGGTCAATTGAATAACAAAGGAAGAAAGGGGGTGTCTCAGCCGGTGGTCTGACCGGCTGCCGGTCGACCGGCTGAGCCTAACTTCATATTTCAAAATCACGTAAAAATGCCAAAATATACAGCAGGTGCCCCAGCCGGTGGTCTGACCGGCTGCCGGTCGACCGACTGGGGTCTAATGTACTCGAAAATCCCATTTTTCACTAAGGATCCAATTTCAATTATCATCCAATATTTTCATAAATCATTCATACTCATATGAATACTCAATAAACAACATCCATCAACAACAACACAAGTCATAAGCCTACTAACCATAATCTAAACACGGTTTCTATCCTAGAAATCACATAAAACACGTAAATGATATCAAGTAACCCTTCACCGTTACCTTTAAGCGTCTTTACTAATCGTCAAGCTCCTCTTCAATAAGGTAATAGTCTTTGTCGGGATCTTGGAGGTCACCACCTACAATTAGACCATAAAAGATGAATAAAATTCATCTTGAGAAAGACGGAAAGTTTGAAAAGCGAGAAAGACGGTAATTTTAATATCAATACGGATAGAGGAAGGTAAGGGGAGAAGAATGAGACGAACTTACGTGAAGTCTAGCAAGTAACGAATGAGCTAGGATGATTCAAAGATCGAAAAAGCTATGGAGGCAAGGGTTTCTTAAGGAGGAAGAAAAGTGTTGAGTTTGTGTTTGAGTAAGAAATAGGTTAAGGGAGTGAGTGGAATATGAAGGGAAAAAGTCAAGGAAAGTCAAACTCGCCATAAGACGGGATTCTCATGGAATCTCGCGGAAATTCCAAATACGAACTCGGAAATTCTAAATTCGACTCGAAACATAAAATTCTAATTTAAAACTTAAATTCACTGAAAAGATTTCGTAAAATATTTCTACTAGAAAAATAGGGTACATTTCCGGGTGTTACAGAGTAAATATCAAGAGGGGTAAAGTTAAATCTATTAAATGACAAAGTGGTTAAGGGTGGTGACTAATGAGTTGAGGTCAACAAAGTTACTGACTTTATGGCTTCTATTGGACATTCTCGTCCAGCTCTTTCAAGGTGGCTTGAAAGTTGGTGGTTTCAACTTACTTTGCTCATTCGAAAGAATGAGATATGCTGGTCTTACCTTAGAAGATCAATCTAGTTTCCTTACCTTATAAAAAAAATGCTTGCTAATTGTGATAATAAGTTTTTAACTAAAAACGATTATGTTTTTTTTCCTTAAGTCAAGACGGATTTACGACTTTTTTGACGAAATAAATTCTTGAAATACTTTTGGGTAAAAAAAAAATGATAGGCACCTGTGCAAAGTGACTTAAGTATTAGGTAGTTTGTGACAAAAACAAAACCTATTCTAATAGATATATTACAAGTTCTTATTTAAACGGTTGTATCCGCCTTAGGTTTTAGATAAAGTCAACTATTCTAAATAACATAAAAACAGTTTTAAAGTTAAGACGGATACATCCTTCTAAACGGCAATTAATGGACTATACCACTAGTTGTAATAGTTGTACGGTGTAGAATCTGAGCTTTGTAGTAAAGTATTCGAGTTTTATTTTAAAGAATATGAGCTTTATTAGAAAGTATCCAAGCTCAAGCATTTACACATTAAAAATATGAACTTTAAATTAGCTTAGATTAAATATGTATAAACTCAGATACTTATAACTTAATCGTATAATGCTTATATACAACTGAATGTATAATCCTATCATCATTATATATATAAAAGAAACTTGTAAAATAGCATAGGTGGCACAATGTGGAAATAGAATGAGGGCATTGTAGCTCTCTCATTCAATTTCAAGATTTCAATTTTTCTCCAGCCAATCATCATTGTTTTGGGCAAAATTATCCATAAAATTAGAGAATTTAAACATTCCATAAGAAAACAAGTGAAAAACAGTCCATAACTATCATCATTAATACCTCAACAGATACCACACAAATTCCAACTAGAAACGAGAAATTTGAAAGACAAATTTAAATACTTATCCCAATTTCCAATAGATTAGATAAAACTACCTAATTTATTATCATTATTAAATAACACCATTAGCAAATTATCATCTCTGTCTTCCATGCGGCTAAGTTCTTCATCCTACCTCCGTCTTTCCATCTTTTCCATATCAATTTGTCAATCAGATTCCAAAAACTCCAATTGGAGTACCCAAATAATGATTTTAAGAAAGGACTACTTGGCTTCGTCACTCGAAATAATTCCTTATTCGACGCTTATTTCAGTTAAGGTAAATCTACACTTTTTGAGTTTTCTTTTTGAATTTAAAGATTTGTCATTAGCGATTACTATTTTCAGTGATTATAGTTTCCTAAGTTATACTCGCTCTAATTTGTTTGGTGACTATTGTTTGCTCATCTTCAATGCATAATCAATTACTCCTCTTATTCTCTTTTTTTTTTCCGTTTGCCTTTACGCTTCATCCAAAAGGGTAAATTCATCTTTGGCATTGTTTTACTGCGAGATAAATTTCAGTTCCAATATTTTTTTTATGATATAAATTTTAATCAAGAAAATATTTCTTTGGAATTTTATTTGAATTATGTCCCTCATTGTCTCTAATCACCGACTTAAAGATTGCGGATGGTAATTAAGGGCTCAAAGATTATAAACCGTACTGTGCTAAAACATATACTTGGTACTTCTATATTGATAGTATGGTTAATTCAATTATTCAATTTATTTGATTTCTCAAATTTTAAATGATTCAAATTTTATAAGCCATTAGATCTCTCTTCTATTACTGTTTGTTCACTTTAATTAGTTGTCTTACAAAGACTTCACATTTTATTTATTCTAATAGCATTTCACTAATATAGTGATATTACAAATGTTATACTCACCTCCATTTTCTAATGTTTTATATAGTGTCTCCAGTCAGAAAGTATTGAAGGCGTCACGGAGGACGCTTAGATTACAAAATCAAGCACATTACAACAAAATTGTTCTTCATCACATGTATTAGTTATGTTGGGAGGTCATTCCAGAAGGTCTGGCTGCCAGTTATGTTGTCTTAACGGCTTGATTTCCATAGGGTAAAAATGAAAATTTTATGCAAGTGGTGATATTGTTCATGTACTATAGTATAGTTGGTTGTGCTTTTCGTATACTCTAGGTGGTTTATGGTTACAATGTTGATGATATTGTAGTATTATTCCCAATTCTTTTTATTGATCATTGCATCATTTTGTGGTAAGACAATTTGGCTTATTTTAGCTCCATCTTTTCTTCTTACTACGTGCTACTCCCCTTGATTCTCATCGATTCTTTATTTGTGCATGTTATTTTGCTCTCGGGTTATAGATTCTTGAGTACAATTTTTTTTAAAGGCCTTCTAATGCCACTTGAGTACGGAATTATCTTTATTATTAACTTTAGATTATTGAGGAATGATTCTAATGCAGTTACTGATAATTCTGCCCCAATTCTGTGTTGTGGTTAATTGATTATTGATTGCAATTAGGATTACTTTTAGGGATCAAGACCGAGATGGTGGGTTAATAGACGTCCTTATAAAAGTGGACTGATTTCTATATAAACTATTTTACCCTTCAAATTGACGGTCGAATATTATGTGTGTCATCATGTAAGGCCCTCCATTTCCTTGCACTGTCTTTTTATTTCCTTTTCTCACTTCGTAATTCTCAAGACCTCATCTTTCCCTCTTCTCCGTCAAAATGATCGGTTATTATTTCATATTTTTGGGTGAAATAGCTTAACTGTTGAATTAACATTTCAATTAATGTCATTTCATATGGGTTTTGGGATTTTGATAATGCTCTTTGTATTTAATTTTGTAGGTACCGAATCGAGTCAAACGGAGATAAGCGAAACGGGTCTTATTATGGCAAATTGAAGTCAAGAAAAGCAAATGAGTAAAATAAGTGACACACAGTTCTTAGCAAATACTTATGGCATGGATACTATGGTGATTGGTGAGGCATCTATTGGGTAACTATGCATAGAGAATGTATTAATTTGGCTTGCCCTTACTGTCGCCATGAATAGCAGATGCATTAACAGAAAGTTGATGTTAATTCTTTTGTCACAAATATTGTAATGTTAATTACCTTCGGTTAAAAATAGATAGATGTTTGGAGATGACAATCATTAAGACTCAATTAAGCCCCACTATAATCACCCCTGACTTGGTACAAGTTGGTGGTGCATATTGGTCTTGGAGGAATGTAATGGAGCTAGTGAATCCTTTCTCTTAATGCAATTGAATCTTATGATTTTGCATCAACTTTTACATGCTCATTACAAGTTTACAACTCAAAAACACAAAGTTCATACATATACTAAGTAGCACAAACAATAAATTACAAATACAAAATTGAAACCCATGTTAATTCAACAATCGTACGACATAGACCTCTTCCAGTAACGCTGGAGAGTAATAACACATAAACGGGATTTCAACGATCATGTGTTCTGTTTATTTTGTAGTAGCATTATAACTCGGGTTACGGACCGGGATAGAGCATCTTTCATACCTAATCTAATATTCTAACTATATTAATAAACTGGGAAAAGAAATCCAAAATAATGTTAGAAAGATAAAGTTTTGAGATTTTTACAAAAAAACAAACACATGGGATAAACTCTACAGAGTCGCTGATAATAATAGAATTAAAAGAAGAAAAGGAATAGAAGTAACAATAATACCAACTAAGGTTCCGAAAGTAACAATAGCAGCAACAAGAGGAAGGATATTAATATTATTAGTGAAAAAACCGTAAAACTATCGATAATAGTGAAATTCACTGCAATGTAAGCGTGTGATGAAAGTAACAATATTTATCGCATGAACAGTGAAAGTAACAATAGTAACAACGCGAGTAATTAATGTGTCTCAAAATCAAGTAACACTAATACTCATATAATTCAAGCGTGTGAATTTGTTAAATTTGGTTATTAATAACAATTAGATATATCGTCTAAAATTCATTACACAAATTTATTAGATAATTTTTTTTTATTAAACGATTAAAAACAGTCCCCTGAATTTTCACGGGTGTTACACTAGTTTGTGTCTAAACGGAGACTGACTGTCTCTTGTAGAAGAAAGATTTGAAAGTCATTGTTGAGAAATGGTCTTGGGTACAACACTACAACCGTACAAGTAGTAGAATCTACTATATACTCATCCACAAACATTTAAAGCGTTCTTATTGGTCGATGAAATAAAAGGATTTATCAAATTGGTAGTGATGTGGGACCCCCCATGTTTATGCTTAGAATTAATTAATCTCTCTCATCCATTGATTATTATATACTCTTTTCTACTTTTATTAATTTCATTAACTATTTTATTAAAACAATGTGTTACATTACACTAAACTATATTTTATTAACATAACATTTAATGAATAATAACATAGTTTTATATAATTATTTAATCCCATTTTCACATCCGTAAAAAGATATTTTTAAAAAGATATTTTAAACACAAATTATTACATTCCCTATAACTAAAATTTACATTCCAAAATTTACATATTACAATTACATACAAATTACTAATATGATTTTCTAATACAAAAATCATAGTATCAGTTTTAAAATATATAGTGTATACTCCGTAAGAAATCATATTATGTTTAAAAAATTTGGGCTTTAAACATTAAAGCGCAAGACATGTTTTCTGAGAACATGTAGTTATTTGCATTCCCGTTGATATAAGATATTTCTTTGTTCATATTATTGGTTTAAATTATTATATTGGTTTGAATGTATTTAAATCATGTTATATTAACAAAATATATTAACTTTTATTGATTTTTTAATTGATCGTGAATTTAAAATTTATTTTATAAAAACATACTACTTATATACATATACTTATATTTTACTTGAACACATTCAAGTTGTTGTTTGTTTCACGATAAAAATAAACAAAAATCAAGTATAATCATGTATCAAATAATAACGGCTTTTATTAATTACAACCCGTGCATTTTTTGCACGGGTTAAAAACTAGTAGAAGTAAGAAAGACTTAAAAAGGTGGGAGAGTAGAGCACTCCTCAGGAACATTACATACGGTTGGTTATATTGCGTTCTCCTAAGCTTTAAGACTATCCCCATCCAAGGTCATCACCTAGGTTAAGAAGGGGGTGGGTCATGCTAATCAAAGATTATGTAGCTAATTAGGATGACCTTGTGTGAGAAGAGGTCAAGTGATGACCTCTTTCTGAGAAACTTGACCTTCTTTGTGACCTGATAGGTGGCGTCTTTTAATTGGTTTTACACATATATTGAGGAGGAAAAAAAAATGTCTGATTTCTCCTCTGAAAATCTGCCATTTGACATGACTTCTTCTTCCTCACTTTCTATTTTCATATCTGAACATAAAAAAAATGACCGTTAGATTTATTTTCTAGAAATATATATTAATTGAAAATAATAAAAAATTTAAACATAACAAAAACGGCTATATTTTTTTACGATCTATAAAATGAGCTCAACTTTGCCATAATTTAAGTCACTTTTTTTTAATCCTATTATCCTATATACACCACATAATAAATACAGAGTACTTATTTTATGAATTACCCACAAAATTAGATGCATAAAAAAAACTATTGAATTGCCCACAAAATTAATCAAAATCGAAAGTAATCAAAAAATTGAAAAGTAAAAAACCCCTTATTAGTTACCTGGAACGGATTGTCATCGAAGGAGATGGTTTTTTGATGACGGTCGTCGAAGGGGATGAGTCTGCGCGCGTTGAAAGTCGTCAAAGGGGATGTTGATGGGTTAGTGGTAAAAATGGTGGTCACTTAATTTTTTCCTTGAAGGGTATATAATGATGGTGATGATTGATGAAGTGTGTTTGATTTTTTCTTTTTAAGAAGTATCCAATGGTGGTGATAGAATATCCAGGGGTTTGATTTTTTCTTTTTCTTTGTTTTCTTGTTTTTGTTTTAACCGACAATTCACATTTAGTTTTTCATCTTTCTTTTTTTCTTTTAATCACTACCTAATTTTATTAAAAATTGTTTTTCAGACTACCAATTTCACATCACACTTCTTTTAAAAAATTAATTATGTCTAGTTCAGATTCCACTTCAAACTCTTCTGACGATAACATTGTCGATCAAAATAGGAAATCTGATTATGAATGGGAATCCGAAATAGATAAAGAATCCGAACTAGTACAAAACCTTATAGCCGAGCGTATGAATCAATTTGTTTCCCGACGTATACAACAATCAATTCGTCCTCGTAAACGTCGTAGACGTTATATTGAGAGAAACCGTGAAGAGGGTCATAACCAATTGTGGAATGACTACTTTATGGACCCGGTTTACCCCGAGGAGCTCTTTCGCCGTAGATTTCGCATGCACAAAAATTTATTTATGCGCATAGTTGATGCCCTTTCGGGTAGTGATTCTTTCTTCCAACAAAGACCCGGCGGTAACAAGAGACTTAGTTTTTCACCATTGCAAAGATGCACGGCTGCACTAAGAGTTCTAGCATATGGTACGTCTACGGATTCGGTAGATGAATATTTGCGTATGAGCGAGACGTCCACAAGGGACTCTCTTAAACATTTTGTCGAGGGTGTGATATTAAACTTTGGGGATGAGTATCTACGACGGCCTACCCCACAAGATTTAGAAAGGTTACTTCATATAGGGCAGGCCCGTGGATTTCCTGACATGTTGGGTAGCATTGATTGTATGCATTGGGAGTGGAAAAATTGTCCAACTGCTTGGGCCGGACAACATGCCGGAAGAAGCTCAAAGGCAACAATCATTTTGGAAGCTGTCGCATCGTATGATCTATGGATATGGCATGCCTTTTTCGGTACACCAGGTTCACTCAATGATATTAACGTTCTTCAACGTTCTCCAGTTTTTAACGACCTTTTAGAAGAATCCGCCCCAGCTGTTACTTTCATGGTAAATGGAAAGGAGTATAACATGGGATATTATCTTGCTGATGGTATATATCCGGGTTGGGCAACATTTGTTAAGTCAATCAATGCTCCTCAAATTCAAAAGCATAGGTTATTCGCTGCTCGCCAAGAGAGTTGCAGAAAAGACGTTGAGCGTGCATTCGGCGTCCTACAAGCTCGGTTCGCATTCATCAAACGCCCTTGTCTTATTTGGAATAAAACTATGATGGGAAAGGTTCTTATTGCTTGTATTATCATGCATAATATGATAGTTGAGAATGAGCGAGAAACATATCTTAATTATGAAAACATCATCAGAGAATTCAAAGAAGATAATCCAACTTCAACTAACGATGATCCGTATGTATATCATCGACGTCAAAGGTCGGCTCAAGATCGGTTTGTAGAAATTTATGGTGAGATTCGTGATCGTTCCGCTCATCTCGCCTTAAAAAATGATCTTATTGAACATATTTGGCAAAACTTTCGTAATTAGAAGTAGTTCGTAGAAATTTATTTTTATATCTTATGTTTTTAATTTACTAGTATTCTATTGTAACACATTGAGTATTTATTATCAATGAAATTGCTTTTCACATTTTCTAATTTTAATATTGTTATTTAAAATTAATTAATTATTTAATATCCGAATTAAATTAAATTAAAAATAATTATCATATAAAAGTATTATTTATTTTATATAATTAAGATGTTTATGAATCTATAAAACTAAAATTAAGTTATTTATAATTAATTAGTAATTAAAAAGGTATGAGAGAGAGTTTGATGGGATGAAGATGAAATAAATGATTGGAAAGGTTAAAAAGTGAAAAGTAGTTGGGTTGGTGACCTAGGTGGTGACTTTTTGGATGGGAGGGTGTAAGTGGGTCAAGATAAATAAGGTGAGATTAAGAGTAAAACTTGGTGATGACCTAATTAAATTGATCCTTGGATGTGGATGGTCTAAGTGTTGAAGGAGTATTCACTACTGCTCCGTACTAAACAAACAAAAATTAAATTAAAAAAAAAAGGTGGAGAAGACAAAGCAGAAACCATGGAGACTGCTCGTGCTCGTTGTCATGGTCGACCTCCCACTTCCAATGGATCTTCTTCACTTCTTTCCGCCATTGATTCTCCTTGTTTTCTCCCCATAAATCCCCAAGGTTTTTTATTTAATTTTTTTCTAATTATTTCTTCTCCACACTTTCGTAGATCTAGGGTTTTCTACTCTTTCATTTCGTTGATTCTTAAATTATTTTATACTACCTTTTACCAATTTACATTAATTATTCATGCATATACGATTAATCGCTTTATTTGATTGAGCTAATGTCGGATTTGTGATGTTGTTGTCAAGTTAATTGAAACCCTAATTTGTATCCATATTCTTTTTACCTTGGTGGATTGTGTTACTAGTTGGTGGAATACTAAGAAATTGGAAACTTTTATGAATGATATTCAAGAAAAGAATTTTTCTGGAAATATTTATCGAATTGAAGAGCTGCGCTTGTTGGACGAAATGGTAAAGAAATACCCGGAAATGCATCTACAAAAAATGTGTATCGGAATCCACAACGAAACAATTCAATTTATCAAGATGTACTATGAGGAATGTATCCATATGATTTTGAAGCTTTGAAACCCTAATTCGTAGATGTTTTATTTGCATTATATTGAATGTTTTTTTATCTTGGTGTAAGCAGAAGAAAGTTGGAAATTGTATATCTTGGAAGTGCACTTTCTGTCACTTCGATTACGATGCAAGTCGTAGACTCTCTCTTCTTTGTAAATAATATGTAAGGTTAATGATGGTTTTTGTATAATGCAGATAATTCGCTTTTTGATGCATCCCAATATGCTTTCTTCGGTCAAAATGTTGCCGAGGAGGTTGAGTTGGGAGGGTTAGATGTTGATGAAGACAACCATTCTCTTGCTGGATTGCCAAGTGATGAGTATCATTTATTTGACAGAGATGAGGTATGAATTACGCTGGCATTTTGCCAAACTGAGGGCCTAAATGTTCTTTGTGGAATTTTGAAAATGATCTGTTGGTATTCTGATCTGTTGGTAAAATTTGTTTGATGTGTATCACGTGTCATTAATGTGGTTTGACGAATAGGTGTAGTTTTCACTTTCACACTGGCTATACAGCCACTTTATTATTAAGTAGGAGCCTTGTGGTGAAATTGTGATATTCAGTTGAAACTTGAACGCATTCTGCTTCAGGTGTTTTTCTTGTGATCATCACGCTTCTGTGATCAGCTTGTTGGCGTTACTAAACCTAGACGATTACTTTGCTTTTTAATTGATTGATTTCTGTGTTATGGTTGTGCGGCTATATATTACTGGATCGTCCAAATTAGGGGATGTTGTATGTACTGAAGTAGACGCTATTAATTACGGAGTATGAGTAATGTATTAAACTTTGATGAATGATCACATTTTCCTGCCTGGTTAACTCTTCTAATTTTTTTATAATTTTTTTGTTTCAGGGACATGATGTAGGTTTAGGATCTTTGTCTGATATTGATGATCTGGAAACTACATTCTCCAAGGTAAATATCTGGACACTGATGCTTTGTTGTTGTTCTTGTTGTTCGCCCAGGTGTCAATACATTGTTTAACTGGCATATAATATGCCATGTGTATACCTTATTCTGGTTTGCGGCAATTTACTAGGAAATCTAAGGCTATGTCTCTTTAACATTAACTCTCACCCCACCCCCCCTTCTTCTCCCTCGCTTCATGGTGTTCTTGTTGCATGCATCTTCTTTTACCCTCGCCACCCATAAGTGCTGTCCACGATATCTAGCTTTTACCTGCACCCCTTACAACCTATTGTTGCATTCATAATACTCGTGCTAAGATTTGTAATGTTTCAGTGGTTAAGTTAATTAGAAAGTGGTCATAATCTTGGAAGTTTTTTTACTGTCTAAGATTGTGAGCTGTTGAAGCTGCTGCCGGTGTTTGATGGGGAATGTCTTATGCAATTGTTTGAGGGCGATGTGTGTTCAAACTTTGAACTTCTCTTTCTAAGGGCGTTCTTTGTGGCAAGTTTGGACTAATGCTTATAATATTTCATCTCATTCTCCACTGTCGCACAAAAATTGTGCCTCAGGCACTAGGCTCATTGAGACACTAGACAAAACTCTCGCCGCAGTGCTTCAGGTGTGCCTTGTGTGCATAAGTTATTAAGGCAGCGCTTTGCCTTACGTCTTGGGCATCATCATCAATTGTACCTGTTGCCTCGGTGCGTTGGTAATTTCAGCTAGTAGTAGTAAACAGGATACTGGTGAATTTAATTCTGAGGATAATGTTGGCAAGAGATGACTGAAACATTTCCACTTGGAAGTCGTAGAACAATTGTGTGCTAATGAAGTGACACCAAAGTAGGAGCTTGGTAGAGGCATTAGTTTGGAAATGACACCAGATTTAACTAAACCGTAGTGAGGTGTTGGGCTTTTCTTACTGAAATGATATTTTGTTTTGCATAAGCACATGAGGTAGACTTCCTTACAATATGTTGTTGAAGAGAATGGTATACTGACTAAATCATGGTGATGTTGGAACAAGTCGCACGATAGCGATTATTGTGATATTGAGTATGATCTAATCTTAGTATCTTCCATGATTATCACCCCAATGCCGGCCCAAGTTTGAGCGGTATAAAGGGTGATCCAGTGTACACAGGCAGTCTTTATCTGGTTAGTAGAAAGATTTTCCTTAGTGGACCTAAAAAGGAAAGCACAACGTAGAGTAGTACATAAAAATCTCCGAGCCATTCGATGTAGTCCATCGCTTCTAGACAAAACTACTTAAATTTGGGGTTCCATGGGATAGACACAGGTAGCAGGATTATTCCACTTCACTTGTGATTAATTTGAAGGTGAAATGCAATCTCTATAAATTGCTGCAATTCAGTACATGATTGCATTTTTTTGGTATACCGTGTCTAACTATTTATTTATGAGGATTTTCCCTCTTTTGCAATCAGTTGCGATTTTACCATATATGTCTTTTTCGTTCCTTCGAAAATCGATTTCTAAGGTATACATGCAATGGACATTATCTTTGGTTTTTCAAATAACATATTCCATTCCCATTATAAGAACCTTTTAGTCCTTTGTGTTGTACATCATTGCTTACTAAATAAATCATCTTTTAATCTCAGAATAATTTTCTTGTTAAAATTTCAATTTACTGGTACGAACAGAAGGAATACAGTAATACCGAGTTATATACAGAGTTACATTATCATCTTTTAAATTTCAATTTTCGTAAAATTTTAATCTCAGAATAGTTTTCTTGTTCAAAATTTCATGGCTAAATTTAATATATCAAGGATATGCCACATCCAACTGTTATATCAAGTGTAATATGTTAGTTGTTTTTGTGTGCTCTTTTATTGATTATTTCTATTTATGTGGGTATATATTGTTTACATATAAGCTCCAGCATTTTCCTTCTTGCACCATTTGAAGAAATTTATTTTGTTGACAGCTGAACAGAGTTGTGACAGGACCAAGGAATCCCGGGGTTATTGGTGATAGAGGATCTGGGTCACTGTCAAGAGAAAGTAAGGCTTGCACGCACCACTTTAGGTTATATAAAAAATTGATGCACGATCGGCTGCTATTTACGCTTCTGCTGTTTATCCATAATATGTTTATTTGTATCTTTTAATGGGTGTTATATCCCGTTGTTGTTTTCTGAGTGGTTTTTTACGACCTTCAGGCAAAGTTTGTATGCTATCTTCTCAATCCCTTGAGCATTCAGGTGTCTGTTCTAGAGTGGTCAAGCTATTTTTGCCGTAATCCTTATGCTCGCGTCTTCAATGATGCAGAGTTCTTATGGCATTCTTAGGCATAGTCATTTCAAACCGGTCCGATTAGTTAGATATGGGTCGATCAACGTCAGATTATCTGGTCATAAGCACGTGTCGGGGTTTAGTAAACTTTGAGGGAAGTTTACATAACTGTGGTTGTGGTTAGCTTATGTCAGGTTTGTGAAAGTGGATCCGTGTCTGTTTTGGCCTAAAGCCTTTCGGTGTGACCATATGTTAAGTTGGGTTATGTGACTGTGTCAGGCTGGGCTCCATTTTTGTAGCACGTTTGGGTTGGAATAGCTTTTGACACGTCTAGTCGCTTATATAGTAGGAAGAGTTCTTGTCCTTGCCACTATTATGCATTGTTTCATTCTAAAAAATACAACCCCATATGGGAAGGAGGAATAAACAGCCAACTAGTAAGCTTTTACTTGTTATGTATGTGGCCATGTTTTCCCAAGTAATGTTTGCTTTTTAAAAATTAGAAACATGGCCAAACACCTATTTTTTTTCACAAGATAGAATTGTTTTTCTTAAAGCCAAAAAAGGGTATATGATCCAAAGATAGAATCATCATATTGGTACTTTTGGTTTCTATTTCTCTCAAAGTAGAGATACACTTTTGCATTTATATCTTTCATGAATATTTCTTGTCATATTTTCTATTGCATTTGCATTATAAACTATGTTTTTCATTTATGTATCATCTTTCGATAATTTCTCTTTTGAACTATTTAAATTATTTGTTTTTATCTTTTATTAATTATATTTTATTCTTAAAGTCATCCCTTGTCCACAATATTCAATGTTTTAATGATTGAATTATGTCACTTTCTTTTTTTAATGTCGAGAAGAATAATGGTAGTTTTTTTTTTCATTTTTTTGTTCCCAAGTTTTGCATATATAACTAAATTTTTCTATGAAGAGTCATATATTTTATGATTGCATCGTAAAATAAAGAGTGCGCCAATATTTAAAAATTAGGATTAATACAAATTAGGCCAAGCAGAGGATATGTCCAGGAGGTATACGTTGGGCTGTTATGGAATAAATCATTAGATCGTAAAATAAAGAATGCGACAATAATTACAAATTGGGATTAATACAAAATTAGGCCAGACAGAGAATATGGCCGGGTGTATGGGAGTGGGAAAATAAGTGGTAAGAGTTATCTAAAGTTTTACTAGAGATTTTTGGGGCTTATGGAGTCTAGAGAAGTATAATCTGAGTATCTTTATCTTCTGCATTTGCTACTGGGAATATCGGATGTCTCAATAGTACACGCTAGAAGTATGGTTTTACTTTTTATTCTTCTGTGCTTAATCAACAACTTGCATTATTTCTCCCTTGCATGAGGTACTCTGAAGTCTGAACAGACATTTATGTTAGTAATGATTGATAATTCTACAACCTTCAAACAAATGCTGCTTCTGGGTTTTTTTCATGATATTTCCCGTGTTCAGGTTCATCTGCTGCAGAATGGCCACGGGATGGTTGGTTAGACCATAATGTCTCAGATGCAGATATTGCTTTAGAAAGTTCAAGATGGTCATCTCATCCAAATAGCTCTTTCAGTCATTCTGGAGAATTTAATAAACCTTTGTACAGAGCATTGTCTTACCCCGAGCAGCAGCTACAACAACACCAGTATCTTCAACAAGACTTTCCAAGCGAAACGCTCTCAACATTGAAGTCATCGCCTTTCACTTCTTTCCCTCCTCCAGGTGGCGCACCTCAACAACCTTTGTCTCATCGCCATTCACTTCCTTTGAATTTTCCTTCGATGAATACGGGTCTTGACTCAACTTTCTCAGCACCAAATATATCACCTGGGATATCCACTGCTCATGGCTTTGGTCGGAGCATGTCAGGTGTCTCGCAAAGTCAACCTCGACATCAATGGAGCAATCATGCTGGCCTATTGCACGGTGATCATTCTAGGGTTCTTCACAATGTACTGCAACAACAGTTAAATCAGCAGAACAGTTTGCTGTATAATTCTCCTCTGGTGTCCCCCCGGCAACATTTGTTTCAACAAGGATTGGGTCAGTCAGTACCATCATTAGCACATTTATCATTCTTGCAGTCCCAGCTTATTGCTAGTCATGCGTCGGCACCTTCGCATCTTTTGAGAAAGTACGACTCCATGTATGGCATTGCCGAGATGAGGGATCATCAAAGATCTAAGTCGGTCCGTGGCAAGCACCATCGTTTCAGTCGACAAGGGTCCGACTCTTCCGTCCAGAAGGATGAATGCATTCAGTTCAGCTCCAAGTATATGACTGCTGAGGAGATTGGTAGTATCTTAAAAATGCAACATACTTCTCACAGCAACGACCCCTACATAGACGATTACTACCACCAAGCTTCTATTGCTAAAAAGTCTTCAGGATTGAGGATAAAGCCTCATTTTGCTCCCTTGCATTTGCGGGACGTACCTTCTCGTGCACGTAATAGTGGTTCTGATCAGCACGGCCACCAGTCGTTTGATACTTTAAGACGGCTTGCCTTGTCATCGGTCCGTAGGCCTCGCCCACTTCTTGAAGTTGAGCCTCCATCCTCAGGATGTAGTGATGGTGGCAAAGAACGGAGGTCACTTGAGCAAGAACCGATGTTTGCTGCTAGAATTGCTGTTGAGGATGCTTTTACACTTCTTCTTGACGTGGATGATATTGACCGTGTTCTTCGTCATAATCCACCCCAAGATGGTGGGTCCCAGCTTAGGCGGAAAAGGCAGGTCTTACTTGAAGCTTTGGCGACGGCCCTTCAGCTTGTTGACCCTTTCGGCAGCGGGGGGAGTTCAGTTGGTCCTGGGGATGATATTGTATTCATGCGCATTGTTTCTCTTCCAAAGGGCTGCAAACTTCTCTCTAAGTATGTTGCGCTAGTCATAGTCAACCCTGGACCTGCTAGTGAGTTGGCTCGAATCGTCTGCATGGGTGTTTTCCGCCATTTAAGGTTTCTGTATGGTCGTCTTCCAACTGACCCCACAGCTTCTGAGGCTATAGTCAAGCTTGCCAAGGTCGTTTCAACTTGTGTCGGTGGCATGGATCTCCGCGGTCTAAGTGCTTGTCTTGCTGCTGTTGTCTGTTCTACTGAGCAGCCGCCATTACGCCCACTTGGCAGCCCCGCTGGGGATCACGCCTCGTTAATTTTGAAGGCTGTACTTGATAGGGCCACCGAACTCCTAAACAGCCCCAATCCTCAAGCCTCCGGAAGTTGGAGCGTTTCGAGCCTTAGCTTCTGGAAGGCTTCATTTGGTGCTTTCTTTACGTTGATTACCAAGTACTGTGTGAGTAAATATGACTCGATCATGCAGTCAATGGTAAACCGGTCTCAGTCAAGCTCAGATATAACAAGCTCAGAAGCAGCAAGGGCTATACGAGGGGAGATGCCCGTTGAGCTTTTACGTGCAAGTCTCTTTCACACTGATGAACACCAAAGGAGGATGTTGATGGCCTTTGCCCACAAATCTATTCCATTTCCTGTCACCGGATTTAATCTTCGCGATGAAGAGAACATTGGACAAATTACTTCAGAATCGGTCAGAAGTTGATTGAAGAGTGCTTATGTAACTGCACTGTTTGTAAGAAGAGCTTGCCAGGTATGGTTTTAGCCTTTCTGAGGCATGGTACTAAATTTGGATCGTGACACTGAATCGCGATCGGTTTGTAAAGGTTTGAAGGTTTACCAGACCACATTTTGAGCTATTTAGGTGATACAACCGATTCCAAGATCAAAATGGGAACTGATATTTAACACTCCTACCATTCCATATTACTCCAATTTGACTTTGGTGGTCAAACGATGTGAATATTTGGATAAACTACTAGTTAAAAACATCAATTGACCACCAAAGCCAAATGAATAGCATTACATTTGGGATGGAGGTAGTAGCATCTTCTTTTCCGAAGACGGCTTTTAAATGTCATGGAGGAAGCCTTTGGTTTAATCACCGACATTTTATGAGGTTGCAGCTAACGGGGGGTTCATAGGATGAAGGGCTTGTGTAAAATTCAAGATTTACCCGTGAATTTGAATCGTATTTACCCTTATTTGGGAAGGGCTTAATTTTTTGAGGCCCTATTGGACCCCATGGAGTAGAACTCGTAGAAAAGAGGGGTAAATTTGTACAGATTGTCGACTTCTTGTTTTTGCCTTTCAGTTTCTGTCATCTGACGATTTGTTGCAAATTTGTATTTGGTCGTCAAATGTTGTCTTCATTTTGTCTACGGTGTGAGCTATTCACAGATTTCACACATACGCGGGGACGGTAGTAGTCTGTTAATGAGTAGTGTGTTATCCGTTGGGTAGTCTACAACTTCACATTATGAGCAATAGCATTAGACTATTTGGCGTTGTTTGGGTAAAAAAAGAGGGAAGGGGGAAAGAGGATAGGGTGGGTGAGTTTTTCCTCCAAATTTTGCCTACGTTCGAGGGGAAATATTTTGCCATAAAGGGATCCCGTATCCATCCCCTCCAAATTCCCCCATCATCATTTACTATTTATTAAACCATAAAAATTACCTCCAAACCTTGTATCCTAATAAGTCCATTTTATATAGTTATTCCGCGTGATTTTACATTAACTTCCGACATTTTTAGTTCGTTGAATATGATAATTCCTTCCCAGAGTGATCTACTGCGATTTTGTTTTTATCTACAAAAAGACGTTTACATTAAAAAATTGTCAACATGTCAATTGAGTTGAGGAATTAGGCTAGTAATGTTTGAAAGCAAATCCAAACATATGAGCTAAAATGCTAATACAAGATGGAAGCTATCAAAATTGTGGCCACAATTAGTTGGCTTTTTTTTGGATAAGAAAAGGAAACTAGGTTAATCTCAGATCAACCTATAACATCCTTACGGATGAAAGCGTTAAAAGAAAATCAAAATATTTTAATTACCAAGAAAAAAATTAAGTCCAAATGGAAAAAGGGCAAGAGCGGTGACTATCAAGAAGAAAGTGTAAGCTTTTATAAACCTCAATCTCAAAGGAAAAAAAAATGGAGCACTCAATAGCTAAAGCAAACTTTTACAAAAATAAACAAAAGTATAAAGAAATTCCTCAAATAATGAAGATGAGAAATTCATAATGGCTTAAACAAAGAAAAATTCATGACAACATAGAGAAAGAAAAATTCAGATCTGTAAAAAGGCTCACGGTTTACAAGCTTTGCTCAACCCAGTTAAATTTATGAGGTTTAACTAGAAAAATATGTTGTTTAAAACTATTAGCCAACACAGGAGTATGTTTGGTCACTATTAGCCAACTATTTGATTGGTCACTATTGAGAATTACTATCCACCTTCCCTTTCCAACAAGCTTTTCTACCTTCTTCTCTCACAACCGATTAAAATATCGTTTATTTTGCTTGATCCCCTTGCTTTATGACCCCACCCGATATAAACTTAATCGGTTGTGAGAGGAAGAAGGAAGAAGGTTGGAAAGAAGGTTGGTAGCATCCCTCGTCACTATTAGCCATATGCATATACGAATGGGTAGAGGTGGCAATCAGGTCAATCAGGTCGGTTACGGGTCGGGTTCAGGCAGTTCGGGTCATGTTGGGCTCGGGTTTGGTCGGGTCAAGTTGCTTATTCAGGTCGAGTCGGGTTCGGGTTGGGTCGCTTACGGGTCAGGTTAATCGGGTCAATAACTACAACATGTCGGTTCAGTTTCGGATCGGTTGACCAATGAGTCGGGATATATCAGGTCAATATGCTTGATCAGGTCGAGACCGGTTTGGTTTCGGGTTACTGATGGGTCGAGTATTTTATATTGTCGTCTTAAATTTGAAAATTTATCGGGTCAATGGTCGGGTCGTTTTGTTAAAAGATCACTTTTGAACTTATGGATTATAATATTGGATTAGAGGAACTCGATACAAAATATATTTGTAAAATATAAGAGTATAACACTATAAAAGTTGATGATTGTATAATTTCATTGAACAACTTATGTTGCTCGACCTCGGTTATAAGTATATGACATGAGTGTCTATCCAGTGTCGGATTCGTCTATACAATGGACAAAAAAATAATGTAGGTGACATTCCTTCTACGTCCGGGAGAGATCCCATGGGCATTGACCGTGAGCCTTCTTCTTCCCGCGTGGGAGAAGATATACCAGCCGAGATAGTTCAGGAGGCAGGGGCAGTTTAGGAGGAGATTCCGAGGCGGATAACAACTAGGCCAGGTGGACACCAGTTGGTGGGTGCACCTGACTGGGCTACGAAATGGGATGGTAGACATCTCATTTGGGCAACGGAGAGCCATCTGTCTAACAGGGCGGCGTAAGTTTCTATTTGACACTTTTCTCATATTCAACTACCGTTGGGGTTTGAAATTAATGCTAAATGATCTTGACTTTCTTTGGTTTGAATTGCAGGAGGCCGGGAATATGAGGTCCTTCTCTGGCTATACGACTATGATGGAGTCGTATGTGAAGCTGACGGAGGAGGAGAGGGCTCTCATTGCGAGAGCAGCCTTCGGAGAGCTGGTCCGAGCTTGGAGGTCGATCAGGGCGATGAAGATTCGGAGGAATCTTTGCCTGATCCAAGCCTTCTCGGATCGTTACTGGGACACGATTACGACATTCCATATGCCTTTTGGGGAGGTCGGAGTCACCTTAGAGGACTATGGCATGATTTCCGGTCTGCCGTATGGAGATAAGGTGTTGGAGTGGTCGTCGACGGCCATGAGGGTCGACTCGGAGGAGGCTAGGCAGCTGATAGGTTGGAACCTGCCGGCAAGGGCGGTTGCGTTACCTGGGTTGGTGCCGAGCTCTTACGTCAAAGAATACTTCGCGGGTAGGACTCCGACGAGAGTGAGGATAGGTGGGGAGATGGTAGCTCCTCCTCTTTGCACGACTGAGCAGAGGGCGCGCCTCTAGCCATGGTAGTTCTTGTCTTCGATTTACCTCGGAGACAAAGGGGAGAGGCTATCGACGAAGCTCATTCGTTTTCTTTCTGACTTGAGTAGCCTAGGTCGCTGAGACTGGGTTATTCATGGCTTTGCGATCCTTACCCGCTACATGAGGGACATGGTCAGACTAGAGTCGATGGAGAAGGGGACTTCTCCTGCTACTGTCGGTCCTGGACTTTTGCTGGAGGTATGAACCTTTCTATTGTACCTTATTGAAAGATCCGTTTTGTATTGAAAGATCATTATTTGATTTTAACGTTGATATTGTTATTACCTTTTTTTGCAGGCGTGGGTGTACTCCTACTTTCCGGGCTTCGCGCCTAAGAGGACGGAGCCTGAGCCACGAGCGTACCCAGTCGTGAGGGATTGGGTAGTGTGCCGTAAGAAGAGCCAGCGTTCTTCTTACGACGTCTGTAGGAGGGGCGTGAATGCCCTACAGCTGGAGCACGTAAGTATCTCTAACTGCGTCTTTTTTGTCTTTTATCTCCGAGAATGATCATGGAAATGACCATTAGCTTCTTTTAGAACCGAATCATAAGAATGATCTTTCTACTTGAATTATAGGAATGACCCTTTATTGTTGTTTCTTCATTTTAGTGGGTCCCCAGGCCTTGGGTAGACTACTCGAACACTCTTGCTTTCGTGGCTGAGGTCCTCTGTCCTAGGAGTTCGAGCCGACTACTGCTGAGGACGCCCATGGGACATGTGTGGTACTTGGGTGAGCGTTTGGCTCGGCAGTGCTCTCGCGACGCTTTCACGGTCCCCCTCGATCCTCCGAGGTTGATGTTTAAGGAGCCTTCTGATGCTGAGATCCGGGCTGAACTAGCTGGTGCTAGTGGGGACGCTGCACTATAATTATTCAGAAAACAAGGTAAAACAACACAAATAGAACTATGATCATACACTTAGAGTTTGCTCTGTTTTGTTTTGGACTGAATGTTGAAAGAAGGAGATAGAACCTTAACCAAAGCACAAAGCCAATGGTTGAGGGTTGAACCTTGATCCCAGCACACAACTAAGGGTCTAAGCTCACTTCCAAGCACACAACAATGGAAGTTTCTCAAGCACACAGCCAAGAGATGATAACAGAAACAAAGGTTTCAGTTTTTGTGTTTACTTCAAATCTGCCTTCATTCATTTAAAACAAGCCTTATATAGGCAATAAGATTAAATCTTGAACGTCCAAATGCATCTAAGGCTAGCAATGATCCTCAAAAGAAAACAAAATAACAACTACAAACTGATACAAATTGAAATAAAGTAAACATTAGAAAAACAGTTCTGAAAAAGACAGGTTTCTTGTTGCCTTGCCGCTGCTTTGTTATATTTATGCTTGGTGTTTTGGTCCTAAACTGGAGTAGTATTAGTCCCCAAAGTCTGAGCAAAAAGCCCTCGAGTCTGCTTGGCCAAAAGAAGAAACTTTGATGGTGACAGCTGAACTGCTTCTAGAATAGGTGAGAACTGGACTGGTGACTTGGCTCTTGTTTTAAGGGGTGATCCTGGCGTTTTCTGACGAAGGTCCCCTGGACAAAAAGGTAATAGACCCTCCCTAGTATCAAACCCCATCCTTGTTTTGAAGTTCCTAAACTTGGAAGTCACCCTGGGACCCTCCCCAATGTGCTGCTGCTGACTGATTTCCCTGAAGACTTGTTGACTTGTTTTGTGAGTCTGTCTTGTGTCTTGGCTTGCCCTGGCTCGTGTCATGGCTATCAATGGCTCGTGTCATGGTTTGTTTGCTTGGGCCTGGACTATACAAGGCATTAAGATAACTTTTGACATAGGGTAAGGCTGATATTGTATTATGGTTGGACTGATCATAGGTTGGTTGATCTTGGCTTTGAACTTGGCTTTGAACTCCTGTTGCAACCCCTCCTTCTTGAAAAATATTTGCCCTCAAATCCTCTTCATCCTCAGAGTCCTCCTGGTAATGACTTAGATCCCCCACATTGAATGTTCCATGCACCCCATAGTCCCCTGGTAAGTCTATCTTGTAAGCATTAGGTCATATCCTTTCAAGCACCTCAAAAGGACCATCAACTCTAGGCATGAGTTTGTTTTTCCTCTTCTCTGGGAACCTCTCTTTCCTTAAGTGCAACTACACCAAGTCTCCTGCCTTGAATTCCCTAGCTTTCTTTGGACCTTTGGCTCTTGACTTATACATTTCATTGGTCTTCTCAATCTGTTTCTTGACTTGACTGTGAATCTGCATCATCTGTTGTACTCTTTCCTTGGCATCATAATTGACTTCTTTCCTTATCACTGGGGCTAGGTCTGTTGGCATTAGAGGATTAGTACCATACACAACTTCAAAAGGGGTCTTACCTGTGCTGTGTGATGGAGCCCTGTTGAATGCAAACTCAGACGGTGATAGTTTGACATCCCAATCCTTTAATGACTTAGCAATGATACATCTCAAGATTCTTCCCAGAGTTTTGTTAGTAACCTCTGTCTGTCCATCTGTTTGGGGGTGGTATGATGTGCTGAAGAGTAGCTTTGTTCCTAGGATCCTCCAGAGTGACCTCCAGAAGTGGCTCATGAACTTAGTGTCTCTGTCAGACACAATGCTCCTTGGCACCCCATGTAGTTTTACTATTTCCTTGAAGTAGAGCTCATCTACCCCCATGGCATCTTCTGTCTTCTTACAGGCAACAAAATTGGGCCATTTTGCTGAACCTGCTTGGAACTGTGACTTGGCTAGTTGACAGGGTTTGCATCTCTTGATAGTGTCCTGCACATCACCCAACATCTTTGGCCAGTAGAACTGCTCATGTAGGATCTCATAAGTCTTTTGTACTCCAAAATGTCCTGCAAGCCCATTGCAATGCACTTCCTTGACTAGCAATCCTCTGTAAGGACCTCTGGGTATACATAGTTTGTTTCCTTGGAAAAGGAATCCATTCTGTGTCAAGTATTTGCTTCCCTTCTTGAGCTTCCCCTCTGAATACACTTCCCATTCCTCATTGAAGTCTGGATCTTCCATGTAGAGTTCCTTCATGAACTCAAAGCCTAGAACCCTTTGCTCCATGAATGACAACATCACAGATCTCCTAGAAAGAGCATCAACCACTACATTGTTCTTTCCCTCTATGTACTTGCTTGAAAAGGAGAAGGATTGCAGAAATTCCACCCACTTGGCATGCCTGGGGTTGAGTTTGTGTTGACCATTAATGAACTTCAAGGCCTCATGGTCTGAATGTAGCACAAAAGGCTTAGGTTTTAAGTAATGTCCCCAATGATTCAGGGCTCTCACTATGGCATAAAACTCTTTGTCATAGGTAGAGTAGTTCAACCTAGCTCCACTTAGCTTCTCACTGAAATAAGCTATGGGCCTCTTCTCTTGAACCAGTACTGCCCCAACTCCTAACCCACTTGCATAACACTCCACTTCAAACAGCTTGTTGAAATCAGGTAAGCCTAGTATAGGGGACCTGCACAACAGATCCTTGATGGTATTGAAGGACTTCTCTGCCTTTTCTCCCCAAGTGAACTCCCCTTTCTTCATACATTCTGTGATGGGAGCCATGATAGAGCTGAATCCCTGGATGAACCTTCTATAGAAGGATGCCAACCCATGAAAACTCCTGACCTCAGTTACTGTATTGGGGTTGGGCCAATCCCTGATTGCCTTAACCTTCTCAGGGTCAACAGCTACCCCATCCTTTGAGATAATGAACCCAAGGAAATGAACCTCAGGTTGCATGAAAGTGCACTTCTCCATTTTACCATACAACTTGTTCTCTCTCAGAACCTCACAAAGTAACTTCAGATGTTGTAGGTGTTCCTCCTTGCCTGAACTGTAGACTAGAATGTCATCAAAGTATACCACAATAAAGTTTCCCAAGTAAGGCCTCAATACTTCTGTCATTAGCCTCATGAAGGTGCTAGGGGCATTGGAGAGCCCAAATGGCATCACTAGCCACTCATACAACCCATGCTTGGTCTTGAATGCAGTTTTCCACTCATCTCCAGCTCTAATTCTTACTTGATGATACCCTTGCCTTAAATCAATCTTGGTGAATACTTGAGCCCCACTGAGTTCATCCAGAATGTCATTAAGTCTAGGTATAGGGAACCTATACTTAATGGTGATGATGTTGATTGCTCTGCTGTCTATACACATCCTCCAAGTTCCATCCTTCTTAGGCACTAGCAATGCTGGCACAACACAGGGGCTAAGAGATTCCTTGACATACCCCTTGCTCAGCAACTCTCCCACCTGAGATTGCAGCTCTTGTGTTGCCCTGGGGTCACTTCTGTATGCAGGCTTGTTTGGAAGGACAATCCCAGGCACCAGATCAATGTGGTGCTCAATTCCCCTCAGTGGGGGTAACCCACTAGGTAGTTCAGCAGGGAAAACATCTTCATAGGCTTTTAGCAAGGCTTGTACCTCCATAGGCACTTGGTTAGAACCTTTCCCTACCTCCTAGGTGAGGAGTACATAGACTGGTCTGAGGTCATTTAACTCTTGCTCCATTTCTGATTCACTCAACAACAGAACTTCCTTAGCAGCTTCAGTTAAGAGTGGAGGGTTTCCTTTCAGGATAAGGGGTAAAGGAGCTAAAATGATTTTATTTTTCCCAAATCTGAAAGAGTAAGTGTTGTCCCTTCCCTGATGGACAGCATCCCTATCAAACCCCAAGGTCTACCCGATAGAAGATGACAGACATCCATGGGCAGTACATCACAGAAGGCCTCATCAGCATATCCTTTCCCAATAGAAAATGGCACAACACACTGTTGATCTACCCTAACTTCAGCCTCTTTGTTCAGCCACCTAAGCTTGTAAGGTTGAGGGTGGTCCTTGGTGGGTAATGTTAGTTTGTCTACCAGTGTTTTAGAAGCCACATTGGTGCAGCTACCTCCATCCACAATCAGATTACACACCCTCCCTTTTATGGTACACCTAGTTCTAAAGATCTGGTGCCTTTGATCTTCCTCTAAGGGCTGGGGTTGTGTGTGCATTACTCTCCATGTCACTAGGCTTAACCCAGCATATGGTTCAATCAATTCTTCACTAGCCTCTGCCTCAGGCTCTTCCATTTCATCATCACAAACCAACACCTCATCCTCCCCCCAATGAATTACTTCTAGGGTGCTCAGAGCTCTTTTAGATGGGCATTCTCTAGCAAAATGGCCATAACCTTGACATTGAAAACACTTTTTGAGAAGGGTAGTCTTTCTTTGGCCTGCATCAACAGCGTTGCCTTTATCAGGGTTGAAAGGAGTCTTAGCAGGGATCACAGGTTCTCCTATCTTGACTTCTACAAAGGGTTTGAAGGTGGGGGTTCTAGCTGGTGTCTTAAAGGCACTGGATTTTCCCTTTCCCAACTTTTCTACCCTTAGAGACAAGTTGACAGCTTCCTCAAAGGAGTATAAATTCTGTAGCCTGACTTTACTAGCTATCCTCTCATCCAAACCTTCTAAAAACCTTGCTATCTTTTGCTCAGGTTTCTCTACAACCTCACATTGCAGTGTGAGTTGTTCAAAGTCCCTTAGATAAGACTCTACATGTCTTTGGTCTTGTTTCAGGTGAGTGAGTTTAATGAACATGTCCTGAGTGTAGTCTCTAGATACAAACTTAGCCTTCATTTTCTTTTTCAGTTTGAGCCATGACTTAACAGGTTCTTTACCTTCCCTAACCCTCAAGGTTTTCATGTTTTCATACCACAATGAGGCATATCCTTTAAGTTTCATGATAGCAACCTTAAAAGCTTTTCTATCAGTGTATCCTTTAAACTCAAAGACTCTTCTACAGACCTCAACCAATCTAGGAAATCATCAGGGTTCATGCTACCTAGAAAGTCAGGGATTTCTACCTTTATGTCTTTGTCCTGGTGTCTGAGAAGACTTTGATCTGAGCCATCTGAGTCTGACATTTCAAATTGACCTACAGGTTGCCTCCTCCTTCCTCCACCTTATGGGAAAGGTGCTCCTCTTCCACGACCCCTGCCTCCCCTTATATCATTGTTCTGTTGGCCTTCAAGGAGTTCATTGACAGATCTGGAGACTTCCATAAAAAGTTCTGACAAGACCTTGAACTGTGGTTTCAAGACCTGTGATTCTCTCTTCACTCATGGTTGATTTTTGTGTTTTTAATGTAGGTAGGTAAATGGACTCACAAAGCAAAGCTATGATAACCAATTTGCACTATAATTATTCAGAAAACAAGCTAAAACAACACAAATAGAACTATGATCATACACTTAGAGTTTGCTCTGTTTTGTTTTGGACTGAATGTTGAAAGAAGGAGATAAAACCTTAACCAAAGCACAAAGCCAATGGTTGAGGATTGAACCTTGATCCCAGCACACAGCTAAGGGTCTAATCTCACTTCCAAGCACACAACAATGGAAGTTTCTCAAGCACACAACCAAGAGATGATAACAGAAACAAAGGTTTCAGTTTTTGTGTTTACTTCAAATCTGCCTTCATTCATTTAAAACAAGCCTTATATAGGCAATAAGATTACATCTTGAACGTCCAAATGCATCTAAGGCTAGCAATGATCCTCAAAAGAAAACAAAATAACAACTACAAACTGATACAAATTGAAATAAAGTAAACATTAGAAAAACAGTTCTGAAAAAGACAGGTTTCTTGTTGCCTTGCTGCTGCTTTGTTATATGGTACATAGTGGACTTTATGCTTGGTGTTTTGGTCCTAAACTGGAGTAGTATTAGTCCCCAAAGTCTGAGCAAAAAGCCCTCGAGTCTGCTTGGCCAAAAGAAGAAACTTTGATGGTGACAGCTGAACTGCTTCTAGAATAGGTGAGAACTGGACTGGTGACTTGGCTCTTATTTTAAAGGGTGATCCTGGCGTTTTTTGAGGAAGGTCCCATGGACAAAAAGGTAATAGACCCTCCCTAGTATCAAACCCCATCCTTGTTTTGAAGTTCCTAAACTTGGAAGTCACCCTGGGACCCTCTTCAAGGTGCTGCTGCTGACTGATTTCCCTGAAGGCTTGTTGGCTTGTTTTGTGAGTTTGTCTTGTGTCTTGGCTTGCCCTGGCTCGTGTCATGGCTATCAATGGCTTGTGTCATGGTTTGTTTGCTTGGGCCTGGACTATACAAGGCATTAAGATAACTTTTGACATAGGGTAAGGCTGATATTGTATTATTGTTGGACTGATCATAGGTTGGACTGATCATAGGTTGGTTGATCTTGGCTTTGAACTTGGCTTTGAACTCCTGTTGCAGACGCCCTCCTCCTTCCTGACGTGGACTACCTTGGCTTTGTTCGTTAGAGGTTGGCGTACTGGCCGACCATGGTAAGTACTAGTTGCTTCTTTTTATATTAAGAAATGACAAATTACTTGTTGACTGACTAACCATTTCATTTGTTGCAGGAGATCGAGGTGGCGGGCGTTCAGCCTCCAGCTTACCCCGAAAGGCTTGAATATACTGACGCTGCAGGCTTCACAACGATCTCGAATCTCCGTGAGTTCAGTGAGGCAGTGACTGATGCTGGTTTGGACGAGTGACAACACATCGTAAGGAGGGTAAGCCCTTAGTCCTTGACTTTTCTTTATTACTGCATAATAATGCGTCTTATTTGACCCTTGTTTATACTTGAACATACGTGGCACCGTCTCAGCACATCGCACTGTGGCGGGTGGCCATCCGGTTGAGGGCTACGGTTGTTAAGGCACTCGTGGGTGGTCGGGATCAAGAGGTATTAACCTCTCATTTGTTGTGTTCATTTTGTTGTATTTTGAAATGAAATAACTGAAATGAGGCATTTCCTTGCAGAGAGCCTCGAAGCGTGAGCTGGCGGAGTCTCGGGAGGAGATAGCTCGTTTGCTAAGGGAGCTAGAGGATATGGATGCTGAGATTGCCGCCCTCGAGGTTCTAGCTGGGCTCACTGGTGATGAGGATTAGTCGTTTCCTATTTTTGTTGTTTTGTTTTGTAGACTTGTACATTTTGAATCTGTGTGTTTTTTTTGTACATTTGGATTTGTGTTTGTTTTGGGCGGAAGCCCCCAGCTGGATGTATATATTCCTTTTGTCATCTGTGTTTGATGGCCTGAGTGCCTTTGCTGTTGATTTTATGTCCCTACAGGTTAACTCAAAACAGGTTTGGTAGCTGACGGTTTCTGTCGTCATGCTGCCGAGATTCACACAGAAATCTTATAAAACACATGTAACATAGAAAGTAAACAGTTAATTACAGTTGGTGGCCTAAACTGGCGCGAAATAAAGACCTGAAAATGAAAAAATGCGAAAAAACGCTTGGAAATGTGTGAAAATGTGTATACAAATGTGACCGACAATGGAGAGGGTTACCCCCTAAAAAAAAGAAATAAAAAGAAATATATAAGTATGTAAAAAAATGAAAATGAAATGAGTTTCTAAAAAGATTGAAATGAGCAAAATGTGCTAATATGGCGAAAATGTCGATTAACGTCTTGAAAACCGAACCCGGCCATATTTAGGAAATCTAAGTCTTTGGCAATTCGACACTTTTACTATATCTACATCCTATAGAAATAGGAAATCATAGACGAAATAGTAATTAGAAAAGTGCGAAGGCTGGAAATCTGAGAAAAGAGCCTGGGGAAGAGGCGCAGCAAGAGCTGCGATTCTTCAAAAGGGCGCAGCAAGAGCTGCGATTCTTTTAAGGGTGCAGCAAGAGCTGCGATTCTTCGAGAGGGCGCAGCTTTCACTGCGTCGCTTCCTGGGTTTATCAGATTCTGAGCGAAATTAGGAAAGACGAATAGTATATATAGTGAGCTCGGTTGAAGGTTTTATTTATTCAAAAAAAACTTCCAGCAATCCGTCTCTCACAAAAAAACTTCTAATCTAAAAAAACCTCTTTATGAAATTATGGATGCCTTTGATAACCGTCTCAAGGAGTGGGAAAATGAGTTCACTAACGTAGAGAAACACAACATGGGTGCGGTCAATATAGGGACCATCTTAAACTTAAAGCTAGTGAAAGTAGTAAGGCCCTTCTTAGATGCATGTCTTGAATATTGGGACCCAGAATTACATGTATTTGCCTTTCCTGGAGGCGATATCTGTACTTTCACTGAAGAAATTGCAGCAAATGGGGGATGGGATCCCAAAGCTGCTCCAGTTATACCTCTTAGCTCGCAAGGGTATAAGAACAAATTTAGGGACCTCATTGGGTTGACGAAAGCTGAGGTAGACCGCTATGTCACCTCAAAGGGTGTCACCTCAAAGCTGAGGTAGACCGCTATGTCACCTCTTTTCTTGAGCTTGGTAGAGCAAATGGAGCTACACAAGAGCCCAGCTTGCCTTTGCCTAGGGAGATTGTTATTGGCCTTGATAATAGAAAGGCTAACCGCGAGCTTCCATATATGGGGAGTACTGTCATTATGCAGGTAAGAACCTTTCTTTTTTCTCTTTTTCTCTTTTTTCCTTTTTTTCTTTTATTGTTTTTTTTTTGTTTATTTTGATGGACTTCTTTTGTGCCACATATATGGTTGATGGAGCACCTGCGATTGATTGAGCCCCAAGTTGATGTGCGAGGATATCATGCTGGATCCATTACCATGAGGACTAGGCTCTATGTGGTAGACTTCTCTAGGATTGCCAACTATTGGGAGAACAAGCTGAAGGGTGAAGGTCGCCCTTTGATAAGATGGACTGTGCCATGGTGGCACCGATCCTCAAACTGCCTTGGCTCATACCGCGGAATCATGTAGAGAATGGTAAACTAGATGGGTACAAAGGAACATGTGGTTCATACCCTCTCATGTTGGCTCCCTATGGGTATCTGACTCATATCTGAGATGGAGAAAGGCTACTACTCCAGAAGAGCGCAAGAAGCTAAGGAAACGCGAGCATGTGGATTGCAAATGAATCTGGTAAGGAAAGTTCGAAATACTTGGCTGAAGGGGAGGAAGAAGCTGGATTCCTAGTCATGCATCCAGCGAAGAGGTCGAGAACTAATCCCGCTGCAAGGGTGATGATAGATAGACATGGGAATACAAGACCGCAAGAAAGACCTTTGATAATTAGGTCTGAGTTAACGCGGGAGCGTCCACCTCGTGGTCGAGACAAGAAGGATGACAAAGGCAAAGGGAAGATGAAAGAGTAGCCTTAGTCAATTTATATTATGTAATATTAGTATTATTTTTGAGTTGTAATTAAAGATGTGATTTTTAGAATCTTAACTTAGCTTTATTTCGGCATTTTATAATATGTAAGATACTATTATTATTTTTGGAATAACGAATAAAGGCTAAGTTAGTTAAGAAACAAAAGGTTTTCCTTTTATTATTCTTGTCGAATTTCAAATTCAAATGCAAATGTCCTTCTACTCACATTTCAATAAATAATATGGGTAAAATCCTATGAGGGATTGCCTACGTATGCATTAGAAAAATAAAATCAAACTCTGTGCGTAGTTCGAAAAAATGTAAAAGAATAATTGTTCCAAGCAAGAGCTTGTAAATGAACTTAGAAAAGGGTAGCATGAGCTTTACTTACTCCTACAGAAATACAACTCAAATTTTTTTTGATGACATGAGGATTATCCAAATGTCAAAATGCAAGAGCAAGAGAGACATGAAATTCGACCGGTTAGGAGCCGGTTTTATTTCGTGTCGCATGAGCGGCACGTTAGGTTTATGCATGGTGTGTTGTTTTAGTGTATATCTAAGGCTAGTACCGTGTCAAATGGTCTAGATTGGTAGGGTAAGCGAATTCATTCCCGTCTAGGTGTCTGATTCTAACCGCACCTCCTGAAAATATGGATTTCACTTAGAAAGGTCAAGCCCATTTAGGTTTGATATTCTCTCGTGAATCGACAGGTAGGAAAGCTCTGACTGATTTGAGCACTAAGTCTCCTTCTTTGATGTTTCTGGACTTAACTCGCTTGTTGAAGGCTCGTTTGATACGTGCCTGATATGTCTATACATTATGTAATGCACGTAGTCTTTTTCCCCCAAGAGGACACGTTCATCATATCTATCTCTTTTCCAATCAGCTTCTGGGATTTGACTTTCCAAGAGGATGCGCAAAGATGGGATTTCGAGCTCTACTGGCTTTACAGCTTCCATCCCGTAGGTTAGATAGAAAGGAGTGGCCCCAGTGGGCGTCCTAACTGAAGTGCGATAACCCCATAATGCAAAGGGTATCTTGCTTGGCCAATCATGATAATTGTCTATCCTTTTCTTAAGGATTGTGACAACATTTTTGTTTGCTGCCTCTACCACGCCAAAAGTTTGTGGTCTATAAGGCGAGGAGTGATGATGCTTGATCTTATACTTGGCCAACAATTGCTCAGTCTCAGCCTGGAAGTGTGATCCATTGTCACTGATGATTTCATGTGGGTAACCATATTGACAGATGATATTGGTTTGTATGAATTTTGCCACGTTTTTAGCATTGAGACTAGTATAGGATGCCGCTTTGACCCATTTGGTGAAATAGTCGATATCTACCACGATGAAACATTGACCTCCTGTTCCAGCTGGAGTGATATTTCCAATGATATCGATTCCCCAAGCAGAAAATGGCCAAGGAGAGGTCACGGTATAGAGTAATGAAGGACGAACGTGTTGTACGTTCCCGAAAATTTGGCAGTTATGGCAATGTTTCTTACGTATTTAATACAATCTGACTCCATTGTTGTCCAGTAGTATCCTAGACGTGTGATCTTCTTTGCCATCATGGGTCCACTCATGTGAGGACCGCATTCTCCTTCATGAACTTCTTCCATTACTTTTTGTGCCTGTGAATAATCAAGGGAACGCAAAACGACACCAAGAGGTGTTCTTCTGTATAATTCTCCTTGCATGAGGAGGTATTGAGAGGCTAGCAGGCGTATGGCTTGTTTTCCTCTCTTATCTATATATGGTGGATATGTACCATTGAGTTTGAAGTTTAAAATGGCTTGGAACCAGGGTTCCTCCGGATTTTCTTCTTCATCTGTGAGTTGGTACAGATATGCCGGTTCTGACCGCCATTCGATGCATAAAGGCATTTCACTTACGTTGTCTGGCATGTTGATCATAGCCGCAAGTATCGCAAGAGCGTCTGCAAACGTATTCTCTTCACGAGGTAGATGTGGGTAAGTGACTTGATCAAAGAATTGAGCCACTTGATCTATCCTAGCTTGATAAGGTGTTAGACTTTCACTTCGAATTTTCCAAGATCCCGTCACTTGGTTGATGATTAGGGAGGAGTCTCCATGTACTCGAAGATTCTTAATGCCTAAGCTGATTGCTGCCTGTAAACCGATGAGGCAAGCTTCATATTCTGCTGCAATGTTTGTTACGTCAAAGTCGAGTTTGACAGATAGTGGTGTATGCTCACCTTCAGGAGAAATAAGCAACACTCCCACTCCGAATCCTCTTAAGTTTGATGCACCATCGAATTAGAGGTCCCAAGAGTCTATACAAGTCTGTAGTATGTCCTCATCTGGAAATGACCACGTGTCTATCACTTGGGTATCGTTGATAGGATTGTCTGCGAAGAATTTGGCAACGACACGTCCTTTTATGACTTTCAGAGGTACATATTTGAGATCGAACTCTGAGAGCATTAAGGTCCATCTTGCTTGACGTCCGTTGAGAACGGGTTTCTCGAATAGGCATTTGATGGGATGCATCTTGGAATACACTTTGACCGAGTAGCTAAGCATGTAATGGCGTAGCTTCTTTGTTGCCCGCACAAGAGCGAGGCATGTCTTTTCGAGAGGTGTATAGTTGCATTCATATTCTAAGAACTTCTTACTAAGGTAGTAGATAACTATTTCCTCTTTCCCAACAGTTTGTGCGAGCATGCCTCCCATGGCTATTTTGGTGACTGTGAGATATAAACCAAGAGGTTGATCTCGTTAAGGAGGCATTAATACTGGTGGTTTAGCTAATATCTCCTTGATTCTGTGAAATGCCTTTTGACAGTCATCATCCCACGTGGTATGATCTGTTTTCTTTAGCTTTTTGAAGATAGGTTCACAAATCATAGTGTGTTTCGATATGAACCGACTCACGTACTGTACCTTGCCCAGGAATTCTCTAACCTCTTTTTCTGTTTGGGTTGTGGCATTTAGATTAAAGCTTTGATCTTGGATGGGTCAATCTCTATTCCCCTCTGACTGACGACATGTCCTAGGAGTTTGCCCGGAGTTACTCCAAATGTACATTTCTGAGGGTTGAGCCTCATGTTGTATTTGCACAATCTGAGGAAGAACTTGCGAAGATTATCGATATGTCCTTTCCTATCTTTGGTTTTGAAGATCATGTCGTCCATGTACACTTCCACTTCTTTATGCATCATGTCATGTAGCAACATAGTTGCGGTATGTTGATATGTAGCCCCAACATTGATTAGCCCGAATGGTATCACTGTGTAGCAATAGGTACCCCATGGAGTGATGAAGCCTGTCTTATGCATGTCTTCTTCGGCCGTTTTAATATGATTATACCCGGCATACCCATCCACTAAGGATAGCAATGCGGGATCTGCCGTATTATCTACTAATATGTCGATATGTGGTAGAGGGAAGTCGTCTTTAGGACTAGCTTTTTTCAAGTCTCTGAAATCAACACACACTCGGATTCTCCCATCCTTTTTGGGTAAGGGGACTATGTTAGCCACCCAGTCAGAATACTCTGAAATGTTGATGAATCCGGCTGTGAATTGCTTATCGACTTCTTCTTTGATTTTAAGAGCCCACTCAGTTCTCATTCTGCGAAGCTTCTGCTTTACAGGTTTGAAACCTGGCCTGATTGGAATTCGGTGCTCTGCGATATCCCTGTCGATCCCTGGCATGTCTTTGTAAGACCAAGCGAAAACGTCTTTGAACTCGTGTAGAAGGTCGACGAAATTGGCCCTTTCGGTTGGGTTTAGAGTCATCCCAATTCTAAGTTCTCGAGGTTCTAGTTCGGTCCCTACGTTGATGGGTTCAGCGTTTTCTATAACTGGCCCCCCTTCCCCCTCTTGTAGCATTATATTTGATTATATAGGGAGGTTGTTTTATCGTGCCAAGGTTTGGATCATCCTCATTATCATCATAAACAGAATTGCATTTAGAATAACGCAAGGAGTAAGCAGAATCAGATTTATTCATATTAAACTTTGAAAATAGGTGGAACAAAGAGGCCATATGATCAATAGTTAGTGGAGGTAAAGGCACAGCTGCTGGGACATTCCTCATATTACTGTTACTATTCGATGCTAAGTTAGGAGAAACAAAGGGATAAGGATTGACGGCAGGAGGAGACTCTCTAGGGACTTTGCTAGATTCAGACTTTGACTCAAAATCCGACTCCGACTCAGACTCGAATTCATTGTCTTCTTAATCTCCTTTGAATATATCTCTTTCTCCAGCGGTGACTTTGAAGATCTTCCCTTGGTTGTTAGTTCACTTGATTGATTTTCTCCATCCTTTGGGCTGACTTGAATCAGCGTCGATGATCAGCGCCGCGAGGTTGAAATGATCGTCTTGAAGTATCATGGTAATGATCCCATATTGCGCAGCTTTGACGAATCGGTCCTCCCCAAACAAGAGACTGACATCTTGTTCGTCCAAACAAGGCGTTTGACGAGTCCTGACGAGAGGAACCGTATCTGAATGGATGAAGTAGTAATTGTGGAAGACCTCGATTCTAGCTAGTTGTATTCCCTTGTAATGCCAAGGTTCAGGAAACCCGTGGAAGTATTCCTAGCATCCTTCTGTGACGATGTATCCATTTAGAGTGGGGAGGTAATATAAGGTTGCATCTGGATTCCCTTCTTTTTACGGTTTTGGGCTTGGGTAAGCATTTCTAGAGTTTCCTTCTTCGTGGGTTTATATCCCAACCCTAACGGTATCTTTCCAGAGTTCCCTCTTTGTAAGGTACATGAGTACTCTTTCGTTTGGGGTTCAAAGGCGTTCCTGAGAAGTATCCTTGGGATTTAAGCATGTGGTTGACCACTAGTTTGGAATAAGGGTCGAAATATAGAGGTGCCAACTCACTCTTTACTAGATTGACATTCTGGATTCCCCAAGTTTGTATACTGGATCTGTTACCACTTGGTTTCTAGACATCTTCTCTATGACAGCCTTAATGAGTGACGAGGTGATCGTCACTATCTTGCCATCCAGAGGGATTTTGATCTTTTGGTGTAAAGTGGATGTCACGGCTTTGGAAGCATTAATCCAAGGCCTTCCTAGGAGTATCTTGAACGATGCTTCGATGTCTATAATCTGGAAGTTAACCTTTCGCTTAATTGGCCCAGTGTCTATAGTAAGGTTAACTAATCCTACTACCTTTCGTCGTGTTCCATCGTATGCTCGAACACCTTGGTTAGTAGGACTCCAATCTGACTCTTTCATGCCCAATTTAAGTGCTGTTTTTAATGGTATGACATTGACTGCGGAGCCATCATCCACCAAAGTTATTGGTACATTCTTCTTCAGGCATGTTATAGTGATATACAAAGCGAGATTGTGACTAGCCCCAAAAGGAGGCAAATCCTCCTCTGAGAAAGTAGCTGGGTTACTTAGCTTGACTGGATCTTGGAGGAACAAGTTGACTATATCGTCAGGTGTAGAGTCATGTGCTACATTCAGTTTTGCCAATGCTTGCAGAAAAGTTTGGCGATGAGGATATGAACTTGCAACTAATTGCCAGACTGAAAGATCAGCCTTTGACGTTTGTAGTTGCTTAAGTAGATAGTCAGTAGATGTACCTACGCTATCATTTGGGGTGACGACATTGGTGTTGGTAATTGGACCATTAATTGTAGGATTGTTTTGAGGGACGTTTTGATAAGGAGGTCCTAAGCGAGTGAGATAGTCTATATCTTGATATTCGCTATTTATGACTTGAGGATGTTTGGCGAGGTATTCGTCTTCATCGTCATCAGACCATATCTCATTGATAGTATTGGAATCTCTTAACCAAGTGATTTCAGTTTCTAGGGTGATTATTCGTTCGACTAGATTGTCGCATATCATAATCACCTCTCGCATTGTAGATTGTGGTGATAGAACTAGAACTTGTGGTATATTTTCTTGAGGCGTGGCACCCGAAATGCATAGAGATGGTGCCATGGTTTTAAGCTCTATGACTGTCTACTCACACTCCTAGCCCATGCGATGAAGTCATAGATGGTAGGAGATATGGTGGAATATATTCTCTCATTTTCGAGCATATTGACCTCATCTTCGGCTGGGGAGATAATATGTGAGCAATCCAAGGTGGATTCCTCGTGTGTGATCGTTAGAACTCCAAGAGGATTCTTGGTGTTGTTGAGCTTGCTACTAGAAGGTAGGGGTAGACGACTGTCTTCAATCATATCCTGGATGACATATTTTTGCTTATATCACTTTTCTTTGCCATGCCCTTTACCCCTATGATACTCGCAGTACGAGTTCTCATCCCAAAACTTATTTTTCTTTTCTGGCTCAGGTGTAGGTCCTATGGGTTGTAATTTGCCTTGTTGTGATCGTCTTTTCAAGGCATTGGTGTAGGTGTCAACAATGTTGGTGAACTTCCTTGGTTGGCTAATATTTTTAGGTGTTTCAACAAGGTTGACCTCATCAGCTTTCTTGGTGGAGCCATAAGAACGACTCGTTGAGCCTTGATACCCGTGACCTACCGTTTTGGACAAGAGCCCTTTACGGATATATATCGTCTTCGATTCGGGTGCCTAACACAGTCAAGTCTTTGAAAGACTTTATGTTTTGGTACCTTAGATGGTTTTCATCGATAGGTCTTAATTTGTCTACGAACTTTTCCACAAGAGTGGCTTTATCCGGACGTTCAACTAGTTGAGTACTAGTCTTCCTCTACCTACTTAGTAAGTCGGTGAAACCTTCTTTCTCATTCTGGGTAAGAACCTTCAGAGTGCGCATGTTGACTTCGATTTCAGCATTATCCACATATTGTTTGGTGAACTCGATGGCAGCATCCTCCCATGTTGCAATTTTCTTGTGGTCCAGAGAGTAGAACCATTGCTTAGGCATGGTGTCAAGAGATGAAGGAAAGATCCTTAGGAACATCTCTGATTTAATGCCTTTGATAGACATGTAGTCTTAGAAAGCACGAATATGATTCAAAGGGTTTTCATGCCCCTTAAACTTTAGGATACCAGTCATGTTGAAGTTGGTTGGTAGCTGTGCGTTCACAGCTTCATAATTTCGACTGTTTTCTCTGTAAATGTCATCCCCCTTAAGGTACATGAGTTGCTACTCCAGACACTGGAGTCGTTTTTCATCTTCAGTAGGGATTGGCTTAGGATCGACTTAAGGTTGTCCTATGGATGGTGGTGGAAGGTTGTCATGCACACTAGTATCATGCATGTCGGGAGGAGGAAGCCTAGTTTCCACAGCGACGATTCGGTTTTCGATGGCGTCGAGGAGTTCATAAGCTTGATCTTGGCTTATTTGGAGACAAAGGAGCGCAACTAGGACTGGATCATTACCATTACCATTACCGTTACCATTCCGGCCTTGAAAACTATCTCTAGACATATTGGAAGAAGCTAAGGCAAGAGACCGACAACGAATCAAAACACGGTCGACTATTTAGCACACTTACTCGAAAAGACTCGATTTTTGAAGTGGGAGTCTGCCACTGTGTCAATTGAGTTTTAAAATGAGTGGATTTGAAATGTTTATTCCTGGCAACCATAGTGTGGTTGTAGAAGTGTTGACTCGAAGTGGAGAAAGATTTTGACTTTTGACTCGACATTCGGACTGAATTTTGACTGACTTTGCACTACTTTAGGCCACCTTTGAAAATGCTTTACAATTTAAAAGGATTTTGTTTTGAAAGAACTTTTTCATGATTTACAAAAGGGTGATCACATATGGTTATACATATTTGAACAGGCAAAGTAACGGTATGTTGAGTGCATTTAAAAGGGATTTGGCTTAAAAGGGTGGGTTGCCATACCAAGCAATCAAACCCAAGGTCGGTGGAGGGGCCCGTGTCAAACATGAGTAAGGTCGGTTCCCAGTCCATTTCCTTGAGTAGTGAAACCCTTGGTGATAACATGAGTACACACCGCGGTATGGTTGACGTCAATCGCTATCCATCCATAGATGCAAATAAGAACTTGGACCATACGGACATGAAGATTGGCCGAAAGGGTTGGGTTAGGCCTAGGAAGGCTGAATAAAAGGACCCAGGAGGGTCGAGTAAAGAAAACCGACGACTGTCTCACACATACTATTCCTTAACCATTTTCAACTTCCAACCCTGGGTAACACGTGAGTGTATATTCCCCAACGGAGTCGACAAACAGTGATGCACGGGACCCACAATCACGTGTCTCGGCCAGGAGGAAGCGCGGTGTGTCGTCGTATTGAATACGCGTTTGTGGAGTCGCCACCAAATTTTGTGGGAAGTTGGACCCGTTCGAGTACTTCATGCCATGTCAAAACACAAACTAATGACATGAACACCAAGAATTCGTTACCCTTAGCATTCTATGTCTAGAATGACTCTCGTGTATGCCAATGAACACGGGTGCTCACGGAGATCTGGAGTAAGGGGTGAGGGTACGTATTAGGAAGCTCTTTTGATCAAACACCTAATCTCGCTTGCCTCGATAGCGGCCTCTACTAATGGTTAAAGAAACTCTTTTGTTATCGATGTATTACGTTGTCGGTTAAATGCATCTATGCAACATCCAAGTTTTGATCCTAGCATGTGAGTTAAGACTAGTCGATTGACATGTATTTTAGCAATCAATTAGGTCAAACTAGGGTTTAGATTCAATTGACATATGAAATAGACGAGAATCATACAACGATTACAAGAGAATAAATTATAAAAAAATAAAGATAACAACGGATTCGAGGGATCTATGCCGGAAATATGTTTGAAAGATTTGAAGAAAAGGAAAAGATTAATAAAACTAAACGAATCAGATTGACAGCGATAATACGATTAATAGTTGATTTATTTAACAAATTAAACTACGTCGAAGTGAACCATAAAGTTCAGAGACATAAACCAGCCCGGAACAGGCGCAGCAGACACTGCGTCCTCTGGAAGAGGCGCAAGGGTTTGTGCGTCTGTTCCTGAGTTGGGTTATGACTGGGAAGCCAGAATCGCAATCGGTTAATGCTCGTTGGTGATTTACGGTTTATTACGGATCTACAAGTCAAGTGGAAGTGTTTTAATAGTTTTTAACTATACTAAACTATATCAAAAACGGATCTAAGGACTAGATATGAACGAATATAACCTTCTAAGATATGATCTTGAATTATAGACGCCAAAAACCCACTAATATCGACTACTGGAGATCTAAGTCGAGAACTAGATAAATAAATATGAAGTAATGTTAAAAGGTAATTTATGAAAGACTAAAAATAAAAACAAAGGTTTGAAAACGATTTTAACATGAATCCCACATTTATCTTACATAATTTATACAATACAAAAGATAAAATAAAGTACAAGACATGATTATTACATCCTCGGACTTACATGTTGGACGAAACGAGTTAACTAAGTTGTCTTTTAGCGATAGCTCGACTCTATGTAATGAAAGTGCCCTCGAAAGAGGAAAACGATTGATTAAAGTTGATTAATTAGGTTGAGTTGGTCAAATTGGTAGGTCAATGCAAAAGGAGACAGGTACCCAGAAGGATATAAGCTTACGTGGTCGATTGCTCAAGCATGTAGTTGTCAATAAGCTTAGAGTAAGGTCTAGAATGCAAAGAGAGAAGAGAGGGGGCGGAACACTCGCGTGATTTGAAAGTGTGCACGAACCTCTTCTTATATAAGGAGAAATCCGAAGAGTTTTGGAATACTAAATCTAGAAAATATTCCGGAAACAGGAAAACAGAGTTGGAGAAGAGGCGCAGCAGGCACTGCGACTCTTGGAAGAGGCGCAACACCAGCTGCCTTACTTCCTGAGCTGTCTCCTACCATAAACAAAAGACTTCCAATTTTCTTTTTTAGGAATTGCTGTAGATCACGAATACTCTTCAATAAAATACGGATATATTTTACCAAGAAGGATAAGTTTTGAAATATTAAAATATCTGAAATATTTTCGAGCGTTCGGACTTGGTTTTGAAAGACGGTTATCAGAAAATGAAGCGGTGATCGGGCCTGTCGCAAGCCCTGGTCAAAGATAATTACCCAGACTAGGCTAATAACAAATTAATGTAATTAGGGAAGTAATGGTCGATCCTCAGGAAGATTGTGTTTCCTATAGAATGTGAAATGTCTTGCAATTGGGTCTTATCTAACGAGTATCTGGGTTTTGGGGTTTTGATTTCTAAACTAATAAAAAGCATAAATGAAAACAAAATAAAAGCAAATCAAAACGAAAACAATAAAGCAGGTGATGAATTAACAATCATAAAAAGAATCTGGGGAAGTAGGTTCAAACATGTAGATTTACATATTGATGAAATTGGATTAAGAACATGCAAATAATTCATTGTAAGTTCGTAAGAATGATGTGTTCATTACAATCATAGATCAGATGGTCTAGCAGGCTATTAGGCAATTTACTAGGTCTAATCTACCATGTCATGCTTTGTCTATTCAATTCATGTATTTCTACTTTGGAAAAGAATTCCATTTTAGTCAATGATTTTGATCAGGAATCGTTAACTATCGTTATAGTCCAAACATGCATAGACACAATGATTTAAAAGCACAATTTCTTTTATCAAATTATCATCTTTTAATCAACCTACATGACTACCCTACACCCTAGAAAAACGACTACTCACTCATGGTGATGTTTAGATCTAAGATGATACTAATAATAAAAACTAGGATAGACATGTTTATTTGGTTTTGATAATATTTTAAGACTCTTTAATTGGCGATAATAACGGCGCTAAATTGACGATCTAGGGAAATGAAATGATTACAACGATATTGAAATTGAATCTAAAATAACATGTAAAGAAAATAACAATCAAATAAGAAACATAAAGACTTTAAACAAAAGATGAAATAGTAATACCTAGATGACGATCAACAACGACAATGATGAAATATAAACAACCATCATAGAAATTCCTTGCATAGAATAGTCGATCCACGAATTAGAATACTTGAACCACATAAAGTAGATTACAAAGATGGAATGTTTGTTGATCTAGGCTAAGGATTTGATGTAGAGAAATCAGAAATAAACTAAGAAACTAAGGACAAAAAGGAAGAAGAAAATGATCTAGACGAGAGAAGAGAGGCTAGGTTTCTCTCCTCCTAATCTAGGTTTTTATGTAATGTAAAAAGAAAAATAGGGTTTCTGATTGTGTGTAGAGAAGTGTGTTGAGATGTGGTGGCTGAGGCACTCTTATATAGCAGTAGGTTTCGTGGGAAGGGGTCATACATAAAACATATAGGACAAAATAAAGGAAGTCGAAGCAAAAGCTCGGATCAGCAAACATACCCGATCGGGTACACTAGTTACCCGATCGGGTATGTAGTAATCTGGATGCTTTGATTTTCGTTTCATCTCCCTTGGCCTATGACTTGACTTTCATTATCCCCCTTGACCTTTTGAGTCGGGTTTGTTGATAGGGTTTGATGTAAAATGATGATTTTTTCGCCTAACTGATCGATCTTCTGACAACTGCGAAATCGTCTTTGCTTCTTCTTTCTTTTGAATCAGTGAACCTTCTTGAAATGCCTTTGACTTGGTCAAGCTTGCTTCTTCAAATCGTCGGATTCTAGGCAAATGCTCGGGAATATAGAAAAAGGGCGTAGAAACGTCACTTTTCCTACAAAACAGGTTATAACATAGGAATTTGCCTAGAAGACGATATTAGCTCATAAAATGGCTTAACAAAGCACAAATGACATACAAAACCGAGCTAAATTGGGGGTTAAAATCATGCAAATATTCACTTATCATACTAATTAACTTGTACGGAGTAGTACATAAGGTTGTATAAAAAGCTTCAAAAAAAAAGTTGTATCAAAAGACGTAATAGTAGAATTATTTAGAAAGCGTGAGATAAAAAAAGGGTTCATAGTCATCATGTTAGTTTTAAAATAATAACAGTAAAGTATATCTATCACATCATACGTATAATTAGCGCAATTTCATTTATATGGCAAAATCGGAATATCTTATTAATTCGTGTATGCAAATTGTAATATATTAACCATTTTGAAACTGAATATTATTAATTATGTGAAATAGTATAACTTAGTTGTGAATATGACATAATGAAGTCTAATCCCCCTATAATTAAAATAATAAGACAACTCTAAAATTTTCTTGCTCAATTTCTTTCGCATGGATTTGTTAATTTATAAGCTTATATATTATTAATTTTTCGTATATTTGTACTTGATGTATGCATTTATTAATTTATAAGTTTATATATTTTTCTATGATTTTAATTTACATTATTAATAAAAAAATATAGATAGAGTGCTGCAACTTTTCTTTCATAGCTCTTAAAATTAATATTATTAATACTACGTATATTCTATGAATAAATTCAAAAATAATTAAATTCCCGTGATAAAAATACCGTGCTTTAACACGAGATCTACACTAGTTATAAAATAGTTCAGAGTGAAATTTTTTAATAATCTCTTATTCATTATAGAATTAGGAAGATTTTAAATATTCCCAAAAAAATGTATATATAAACTCAACAACTAGAACTGTATTTTGTTATTTTAATACAATCCGATGCGTAATCTTTCTTCTTCAAAAAACAATCAAAACTAGACAACAGCTGACTCGAGAGTGTGATCATGTCTTCTTCCCTGTCATCAATCACACAATTATCGTAAGTTCGTAACCAACTTCCGATCAAATCATCCTTAATCACACTCTGTTTTACGATCGCAACTCCAAATTAATCACAATTACTCATAAAATTAAAATCAATTGATCAATCATCCTTCAACCTCCAACAATGGCGGAATTCGTTACATTAGAACAACAAGACGGTGTACGAATGCCATGGAATGTAATCCCAGGTACAAAACAAGAAGCAAGTAACAGTGTAATCCCAGTTTCAATCTTTTACACACCATTAAAACCCCTTTCTTCAAACCCTAATTCTCCCCCTCTTCTTCCTTACTCTCCTTTACGCTGTAGATCTTGTCGATCCATCTTAAACCCTTTTTCAGTCGTTGATTTCGCTGCTAAAATATGGGTTTGCGCCTTCTGTTTCAATCGTAATCATTTTCCGACGCATTACGCTTCAATTTCCGACGATAATCTGCCGGCGGAGTTGTTTCCGCAGTATACTACTGTTGAGTACGAATCTCCGTCGGAAAACCCTAACCCTAGAAACCCTAATTCGAGTGTTTGTTTGTTTGTGGTGGATACGTGTATGATCGAGGAGGAGATTGGATATTTGAAATTGGCGTTGGCGCAGGCGTTGGAGTTGTTGCCGGAGGAAAGTATGGTGGGGTTGATCACCTTTGGGAGTTTTGTTAATGTTCATGAATTGGGATTCGGAGGCGGTGTTCCGAAGAGTTTTGTGTTTAAGGGAGGTAAGGAGATTACTAAGGAGCAGGTTATTGAGCAGTTGGGGTTTTTCGGGAAGAAGCCCAAGCCGGTTACCGGTGTTGTTGCTGGTGTTAGGGATGGATTGTCTGCTGAGAGTATTACTCGGTTCTTGTTGCCTGTGTCTGAGTGCGAATTTGTGCTCAATTCGGTAATAATTTCTGTTTTTGGTATCATGTTGGAAGTTTGAATTTGATAAGATTATTTAAAGATATTGGTAAATGGTCTAATGGAGCGAGCGCTGAAGCATTGATTTGTGTAGATTAAATTGTTATATTAGTGACGGAGTAGGAATCGTTTAGAAATATCGACTATGCATGTATTTGTTGTAAATCCTTGTGTCCTTGCAAATTGAGTTTGTCCTCAATTTGGGTATGTTCTTAACTTTTCTAGTATGTTTGACATTTTGGTTATCGTTGGTGATGGACTCGAATTTGGTGATTCCCACGTGGGAGATGTTTGCTATCGAGTGTTTTTGAATGTCAGGCTTTACCTTTTAAGTTGTGTGATTGATTAAGTTGATGCTCACCTCAAAATTTGTGGCAATTATTTGACCGGATTGATTGTTGAAGTATGCACATTTTTAAGCTCTTACTTGTGATTTCGGGGATGCTGTTTGATATGCACGATGAAGGGCTCTAGGTTCAGTGGATGTGGATGGTAAATTGAAAATTAACTAGAAAGATGTGCATGTAAACCGTCCCAATTTTGGATTCCGGTTAGAAACATATTGTGAGACACTGAGACCTTATATTACTTTCCAATTGTCTTGCACCAATGATTTTATTGGCAATAAAGCTGATGGTTTCTGTAGGGTGGTGGTGTTTTAGAAATGCATACTGAGTTATTAGAATTTCTGCCATTTAATTATAAGGGTCAAGTATGTCTTCCTTTTTCGATTTATTTGCTGATGGCACAAAATGTAATTGGTGAATGTAGTTGCTTGAGGAACTTCAGAAGGATCCCTGGGGGGTGGCAGCCGATGAGAGGGCAACTAGGTGTACAGGGACGGCACTCAGCATTGCTGCCCACTTGTTGGGAGCTTGTGTTCCTGGGCAAGGGGCTAGGATTATGGGTTTTGTTGGCGGTCCCTCAACTGAAGGGCCCGGTGCTGTAAGTTTTCTACTTATTTAAAGACGTAATCTTAATTCTTTATTCTGGATTGTTAGCTGAGTTTTGGCATATGTGAGTGTAATGATGGAAGCATTCTTAAACGGAAGAGAATAATTGGGAATTATGACTGTTTCCGATGAACAAAGTAAAATGAAATATAGCTATACCTTTTCACCGTGTAAATATCTCCCTCTCGAGTTAAGTAGTGCTATTAAACTTCATTGGCCTTACTTGAAAATGTTTATGCTGAACTCGATAAATCTTTGACCACAACTCTTCTTGGTACTGTCTTACTTGTCTTTTAAATTTAATGAATGAGAGAGTGGTCATAGTGAACTACACTGAAGATTATTTTTGCTTATAAGTAAGATAATCAAGATTCAAGAGACACTAAGGAGCAATTTATTTAGATAAAAGGAATTTATTAAGTTTTTTAAATGTTTCTGGAAGTTCTTGTCCTCCTGACCACTGTGTTAACATTGCTCAACAACTACAATATTAATTAATTTGTGTTTGAGTTTATTTGCAGATTGTCTCAAAGAACCTATCTGAGCCAATTCGTTCTCATAAGGACTTGGATAAGGATGCTGTTCCTCATTATCACAAAGCAGTAAAATTTTATGAAGGACTTTCGAAGCAACTTGTGCACCAAGGACACGTTCTTGACCTATTTGCGTGTGCCCTTGATCAGGTATTATTCGGTCGATATTCTTATCTTTATGTAATGATTTGTTTAATTTTTCTTTTGCCGTTCATCACTTGCAGCTTCATCCCCCAAAAACTATAAAGATGAAAATGTTTGGAAGGAAAGCGAAGAAGTAAAGGAACATTATTTGATATATTGCTGCTTGATATAAACTGTGGAATGTTTCTTATCTGATGGTTTGTTGTTATAGTGTTTGAGTGAAGAATGTTTACCGAGAAGCATGACTTGTGTAACATCTTCCTTGATTGAAACTTGAAACTTGTATGAATGGTATCTGCTTGTATTTAACTTTATATATAGTTGTCAGTTGTCATTTCCATTTTGCAACAAAATGGATTTCCATATTTCATGCTGAAAAGCATGTCCAGTTATCTGTTATTATCTTTTTAGTATTGTCAAGTCATCTCTTGAGATATATTTTGGAGTGTGCTGCCATGTAAGATATGTTGATTTGACTCTCATGATGCCACTTTTTCTTAGTTCATAAATTCGTAAATTTTGAAACCTGATATTGGTGATCATACTTCCCGTACCAGGTTGGTGTAGCTGAACTTAAAGTCGCTGTTGAAAAAACTGGTGGGCTTGTTGTTCTTGCTGAAAGTTTTGGCCATTCAGTATTCAAGGATTCTCTTAAGCGTGTTTTCCAGACTGGGGAATATGACCTTGGACCAGCTTCCAAGTAAGGCGTTATTTTTTATTTAAACTTGCGATTTGTATACCATAAATTCTGGATGTTTTTTTTCGTTATGATTACTCATTTAAGCTTTATTACCCTAGAAATAATCCAATTTGGATCCTCTCCATTTCCTTCTCTCCATTTCCTCTCTAATACACCCATATTATACCATATATCTTTTTTCATTCATTTATCTTTTCTTATTCAAGTTAATTTACAACCATCCGATCTATGCCGAATTAAATTCGAACCATTGAAAGGAACTTGCCTCCCCGAAATAATCACCTCCATCCCAAGCAAGCCCTTAGACTTAGCCAGGATATATACTGCTGTAGGCCTCTTTTCCTTTTCCTCCTGAACAAAATCATTTAAGAGGCTCTTTGCTCATTTTCGTTCATCTCTCTCGGTACCCATTAGATTCTGTCAAGTTTATTGATTGGACATAATTTCTATCTGTAAACCAGTCGGTAGATTGACTCTTGGAGATGGCTATGTTCCTATTCACCAACTTTAGCATTGGTTGCTGATTTACCGTGCTTGATTCCAGTTTATCTGGGATTTTTTATTCTAAACTCTGAAAGGATGGTCATTATTGACTTTTGAACAATTAGGATCAGTGAGCAACATTTGGGTTCAAATTGAAACTTTCACATCAATGTTATTTGGTTTTACTAATTTCCTCGATCAATTTTCATCTTCTTTTTTTCCAAAAAAATAAATTAAAATAATAATAAGCAATTGCCTCAATCAAGTGCCTCTAGTCCTTGTTACTCATGTTTTTTTCCTTCCTGAGCTGCATTACTTCATAGTTTGGATGATTATTCTCCTTTAAAGAAATGGTTGGAATATTAAGGTGAATGTATGGCTAGATTAATCACTCTTCTACTTTACCTTTCTGCAGTGGTATTTTTGAGGTCAACTGTTCAAGGGATTTAAAAGTTCAGGGAATCATAGGTCCTTGTGCATCACTTGAAAAGGTAAACTCATGGTATAAACTAATGTCCTAAATTTTGTCGATATTCATTTAACCTCTTGTTCTAAACCTGGACTGTGCCTTTTGCCCTTTGCAGAAAAGTCTCCTTTGTTCGGAAACTGTTATTGGTCAGGGTAATACAAGTGCATGGAAGATGTGTGGCCTTGACAAAGCTACAACGTTATGTTTATTTTTTGACATTGCAAAAAAGGACAATCCTGATGCTATTGGTGAAGCCACTAGCAACCAGTTTTACCTTCAGTTTTTGACCTAGTATGAGCCCAACCTTTAATTTGCTTGTGCCTCTTTTTGTTTTCTTCTCTATTGCCCGCTACACCTTGGAACTACTCTAACTTATTTCATATTTTCATCAGCTATCAACACCACAGTGGTCGGATGAGATTACGAGTAACAACTCTTTCTCGAAGGTGGGTTGCTGGTCCTGGAAGCACACAGGTACTTTAACAATATTTTTGAGTGTATTAAGGCTACGAGATTGTTATGTTCTCTTCTGTTGAGTAACCTACATTCCCAATCCCTTGGATTTTGCTTGTTTGTGTTGTTCTAACTACTAGCAAGTTATTAATTTCTGCTTCTTGTATGTTATAAATCTATAGGATTTGGTTGCTGGGTTTGATCAAGAAGCAGCAGCTGTTACCATGGCACGCCTAGTTTCATTTAAAATGGAGAACGAGGTAAGCTTAAACGAGAACCATGGAACTTTTTTACTCTTTGGTATTTATGTGCAGTAATTTAGGTAAATAACTCTGTTCTTTTGCTTGCTTACTCAAGCTAGTTATCATGAACCTCTGTTGCTCTTTAAATTGGACACTTCTTGACCTGAGAAAAAGCATTTACAATTTAAAATGTGGTGGCACTGAATAGCAGAGCCTGCTTAATATTCTGTTGAATTTGGTTCGTTTAGCTTTTGTGGTGCTTTAGAAAGACAGGAGAAAAGGAAAGTAGCTGTCAGATTTTCAAGGGTGTTCCTGATTGGTAGTTATTTTATATGGTCAATATGGATTTATATATAGAGCCAAGCTATTTGTATTTGATTTCATTCGAATTTTTTTTTCTATATGATGGCTTTTCTACTTTGTTAAATACATGTATTAGCCTGACTTCACCCCCTTTACCGTTATCGGTGTGCAGGCGGAGTTCGACCCAATCCGATGGCTTGACAGATCCCTGATACGTCTTTGTTCGAGATTCGGAGAATACCAAAAGGATAGTTCCAACTCTTTCAGTCTATCTCCACGGCTTTCAATATTTCCTCAATTTATATTTCACTTGAGACGTTCTCAATTTGTTCAGGTTCTCTTCGTTTTCTTAATTAAATTTTTATCTTGCGTATATCGTTTGTGGTTATAAATTGTTGAAACACCCAACTCAATTGTTATTTATCTGTTGTAGGTGTTCAACAATAGCCCTGATGAGACTGCATACTTTAGGATGATTCTTAACCGGGAGAATGTTACCAACTCAGTAGTGATGCTTCAGCCTTCGTTAATTTCGTACTCTTTTCATTCAGCAGCTGAACCTGCCCTTCTCGATGTCGCCTCTGTTTCTCCCGACAGAATATTACTATTGGACGCTTATTTCACCGTTGTTATATTTCACGGTGCAACTGTCGCCCAGTGGCGAAAGGAAGGATACCAAACTATGCCTGAACACAAGGTTCGTCCCGTTCCTGCTGTCTCATTCCACATTATTGTCCCCATTTGACTTTGATGATCAATTAATGTCAACTATGACCATTAGTTGCTCTAAACATGAACGATATAGTGAACATTTGTGAGATTTACCGACATAAATACATTCATGTTACCTGTGTGTGACAATTGTAACTTGTAACTATTGAATATCGTGGGAAAATATTGGTCGGAGTTGGCATTATTTGATACGGAAGTCAAACGAGGACAATGTAAATGGGTTGGACGTAGTAAATATTTTGAAGTGACCAAAATGTTTAACCTCTTGATGCCTGTTAGTCTCTAATTTCTCTTCTCTTGACCGTTTTTTTATTTTTTCCAGACATTTGCTGAATTGTTGCAAGCTCCCAGAGATGATGCCGATGGTTTGATTAAAGAAAGATTTCCAGTTCCACGGTTGGTCATTTGTGATCAGTATGGCTCCCAGGTAAATGTTTGTCTCTTGGTAGCTGTAAGTGTCAATTTTCTTAAGATCAGAATTAGACCTAAGACATTTAAGATGAAATATGAGTTTTAAGTTTTAACCTTGAAAAAAAAGCGAGGTTTGAAGTTAAAACATTAAATTTACCCCCACCTTTTGTCGCAAAACTTATGGCGCTGGTCTAGCCATAAGTCCATAACCTTACAGTGAGATCATCCTGCACAAGTTTTCGAAAGAAAGATCGATTGATAGTATTGGCCGATGTATAATGTATGCTCAAATGAACACATTGTGGATATAATGAATGACGAGCTATCAAATCACATGAGTTTGTTGTTTTGTGGGCAATTTCCTCAACTTGATCGTTTACTTCAATTGACATCCTTTAATGTGTAATTCAGGCTCGGTTTCTTCTGGCAAAGTTGAATCCGTCGGCAACATACAACAGCAGCAACGCCCCTCCTGGTGGGGATGTGATATTCACGGACGATGTGAGCTTTGAGGTGTTCTTAAATCATCTGCAGAGGCTAGCTGTTCAATAGAAGTCGGTAGTAACTAGTATTCCACACTTTTATACCATTTGATTTGATTCGATTCCTGGTTTTGTTGTATAGTACACTAGGGAATGTTTTAAGTATTATTCTTTTGTCTTATCTTTTATATTGTTCTGAGCACCAGTGAGTTAACTGTTAATTAATTGTAATATTTTTTGAATTACCCAAATTAGTTGTATTTCCCTACTGTTTTCTGGGTTTACTTTTCTTTCTTTACATTGTGTTTCCTCTTTCAGAACCATAGTCCACTTATTGGGATTAACAGTCTTATTTGAGTTTAGATCATCTTTATTTTATTGTTTTTTTTGTCATTTAAGGTATTTATCAAGGGTTACTTCTAATATTCAAGTTGTTTAATTTTATCGATTAAAAACTTGGTTGCAACTCGATATTAATTAGAGCAATCTCAGTCTAAGCTGAAGTACATTCTCAACATCGACAGCATTAAGTGAATAAACTTGATGAGAAATCTCATTTTTGTGTATCAAGTTTCTTCAAAGTTCAAACGGTGATTCCGAGCTAGGAAGGCCCCCTTTGTAATGAACCTATGAGAAACGTCATTTAAGATGGTTGATGCTAAGATTGGAACTGAGCCATTGCAGCCGATTACTGGACAGGTCATTCCTACTGCTTGCCATGAGCTCACGCTCGGCTTTGCTGATGACTAGTCCTCGTTTTCAAGCCATCAGGTTAGAGGTTTATTTTGCTGATACTCATTTTTTTGGCAGCTGTAATTCGTAAAGAAATAAGTAGCTTACACAAAGCACATCTGACTCCCTAAGTCGGGTGCTGATATTCCTAGAACTCCAACACTTGACGGTGCGATGAATCCCGAATCTGTAATAACCTGACTCGAACCTATTTCAAATGACCTGGTTCCGTAAGTTTGAGGAACCATTCTAAACAGTTTGTATCGCACTGGTCATCAACTCATCAAAGTTCGCTTCTTGTCTTCTCTGATACCATTGATCGCCATGTGAGAGATGAAAAGTCGGGTGGTGTTTCTGCTACCTAATAAAGTCTAAGTGAGCTCACAATGCACATGAAATGAACTTGGCACAATCCCCTTTTATCGTCATAACTTGTGGCTAACCCCAATTATAGTCTATCCTAAAACCAAAATTCTCAACCAACCTTAATATATGGGTAGAAAGTAGAAACTAGGAAATGTTGTGACGATAAAAGGGGTACGATGATTTTACGCTGTCAATACAAATCAAACGTACCAATGCCTATCTCGTAAGACTGATCATAAAGCGTCAAATTAACGCCAAGATCTAATTATTTTGTCAGATGAGATACAAGAGCGACACGATAGTTCATTATAAAGACTCGAGTGAGATTGAATGAACAAATGTGACCGATGATTTGAGCGGAATTAAACCGGAATTGTATTCAATATAAGCATATAAAAATGATCAAGAGAGAAAATTCATCAAGAAACTATTAGCCAGATGTTTAGTATTAATCCGAAAGTAACACCTACTTAACGAGAAATCCGAGTTGCAGAGTATAATCTATTGCTATGGCTAATGGAAAGACAATTCTGTCAAACAAGCAACTAGAAGCTGTTAGAGATTAAGGATTACGTACTATAATTAGTGTTCTTAATTAATTATTAATTAAACTGATTAAGGATAAAGTGGAGAAAATGGTATGTAGTACTAATAACTAGTAGTTGGTGCAGCAACAGCAACAGATGCAGCAGCGTATTGTCTCTCCACGACTTCTATCAGCTTATTCGCAATCGCACTTGCATACACTGATGACCCTTCACATATCTGCATTACACAAACATTTCGGGTTCAGCTTCATCCGACAATGCACATTTCAAGTCGGTGGTTAATGAAATGGCTGAAACATTTGACATCTCGATCCTAACATAAGACGTACTCTTTTGGACCTAAGAACGGACTTGAAATGCATAACGTTTAATTCCCGTAATTTATATGAAAAATCACGAGAATGAAACGTTATGCATACAGATAATAACAAGTATCAATGAAGAAAAAAAACGAACCTTGGAGTTGAAAAGATAGCTGTAGTAATCCCCAACATGACCACCAGCAACATGGCGTAAATCCAACTGAAGATCATCAAGTGTTCTCGACACTGACAGCAAACAATTAATCTTCTTGCGTTGTACCAACTTAATCGTCACCTCGTCGTCCACAATCCGGACATCCACCTCTGTATCCTTGCATTTCCTCTGCAGCCATGAGCTCCGGAGTTGGGTGGCAGTCGACCCAGCAAACCCGTCATCTGGGTCAGGTTTTACCAAACCTGATCCCTCCACACCATTGCCATTTACTTCAGCAGCATTATCAGATGGGTTGTTGTTGTTGTCGTCGTTGTCGTCTTCAGTCTTGAGCCTTTTGATCCTCTCTTTCGAAATCCTCTTTTTTTCGACAAGTAGCTTGAGCTCACCAACTGTCCTCTTTAACTCATTGATGTAATTTATTGCATCAAGTACTGTTGAAGCTCTGTCTTGCTTCAATTTTTTTGCACAAACATGTATGGATTTTGACAAATTGTTAAAATGTGTAATTGCTCTAAAGCAAAAAAAAAAAAAAAAAATTAAACCCAATATGAACAATAATAACTCTTGGAATGTGATATTATATTTAAAGGACAATATGAACACCCAACATGTATGGATTTTGTGCACATAAATGAAACCACAGAGGAATTGCCCAAAACAGATAAAATTATGACATCTTACTAATTCTTCCTCATTTATTAAATCAACATTATTTTTTTTTATCAAAAAAAACACTTGTTAGAATGTTATAAAGACATAAAGAGGTCCAAAAATCCAAATACACAACCCATATTTTAGAGAAATACTTGTATCTTCCGGGAGGACGTCCTCCTTACACTCAAAAGAGGAGAATCATCCTCCTCATTTCTACTTTGGTACTCCTCCTTTGAGTGTAAAGAGGACGTCCTCCCGGAAAACACAAGTAATTTTCCATATTTTAACACACTAATTTAAAATAGTTTCAAAATTGAATTGCATATATATGAATGAACATAATAAACATGTGGAATTCAATTAATTAAGAGGGTGGATTATGGAAAGTAATTAGTAATTAATTAAATTAAGTAGGTAATTAGAGTAGATTTAAAACACAAAAAAAGTGTTTTTAAGGATAAAGAAAATATATACCTTAGTAGGAGTAGGAATTAGACTTCTTAATTGAGCATATTTGTCATTAAAATTTTGCCTTCTTTGTCTTTCAGTCACAAAATTTTTAGGACCTTTACCCAACTTTCCATCATCCAAAGATCCTCTTGTAAACTCAAACATCCCATTATTTGTATTCATTCCATGTTCTCCTCCAACTCCATTTTCTTGGTATAATCCTCCCATTCCATTCATATTCATAATACTATTATTATTATTAATACTATTATCATCCATTTGTCCAAATAATGAGCCATTATTATTTGCCCTAGTTGGCATAAGACTACCATGAGGATGTGGGAGTGATTGAAACATGAGGTCTCTAAAAAGAGGGGATGGTTGAGGTGGTAAGTTGAGATGGAAGAGTGGATCATATGGTAACGTTGCGGCCGCAATTGGGTCATAGGAGGAGGGGATGTTAGGTAATGAGGACGATGACCCTGAGGCATTATTATTAGTATTAGTATTGTCGTCTTGCATCATCATGTCACCAAGGAAGGATAAACCCGGTGGCGGAGACGAGGATTTAGCAAAGGAGATTGCTGATGGGGTTGGTGGTTGTAGGAATGTGGTTGATGAGGATGATGCAAATGAACATCTTGGTAAGTGAAGAAGTGTAAGAAGGTCTGAAGTTGTTGTGTGAATGTTATTGTTTTCATCAAATTGTTGGTATAACATATTATTATTAGTATCATTATTAATATTATTATTGTTATTGTGAAGAAGAATGTTGTTTTGGTATTCAAGTTCCATAGAAGTTGAATCTATTTCTTGGGAATTGTTGTTGTTGTTGAAATTATGGTCAATTTGTGAAAAACCATTTTCTTCATTATTATTATTATTATTATTATTATTATTACAAGTAATATTATTATTACCAGATAAAGGCATGTTGTTGGGGTCAAAGCAGGCAGCTGCAACTTCTGTCTCATCATGTTCATACATTTTTATCTCTTTCTACAATTACCTTGATTTGTGGGGTTATTGTCCTTGTACAAATTGGATCTTTGTTATTAAAAACAAAAAGGGTTTTGTTAAATTAAATGAAAGGGTAGAGGGATTTAGATGTATGGAATGAAGTTAGGAGCATACCTTTTATAATAAGGGTAGTAGTTTTAAAGAGAGGTTAATTAGAGGGTGGAAGAGTGAAGAGACAAGGGTGGGTTTTGTCTTGGTGTTAGGAAGAGGGAATATAAAGGACTCAAGGAGAAGGTACATGAAGGGATATTTTCTCAAAGTTAGTAAAATTAGAAAATGTATAATATTTGATTTTTGGGTTTGGGTTAGTTGGTTATCCTTATTAGTGGATCGAGTTAAGGTGATAATTAATATACTTATGTACTCCGTACATAGTATAATTGATATTTTGTTACTTGTTAGACTCAATTTATACCTAGTTGTGTTTTTGAAGACAGTCGAGATGTGGTTAGTGGTTAGTTTTTTTTATACGTATTGACAATCCAAGTTTAGTGATCTGATTGATACATTTTCTCATATTTTAAACGAATTTTCAGAATTTTTAATTTCTACCATTACAATCATTGTGTTACCTAATTTTCAGGGTTATGTTTAGAAACTCTAATAGAGTCGGTCTAGCTAACCGATACACCTTGTTTCGTTGTTTTTCACAGTGCAATTCTAAATTTCGCAATACCAAAGTATCTTTATTACTTATTTAATAAGCTTACACTATATTAGGATTTTTGAATGACAATTTTTCTTTTACAAATTCTCATTGAAAATGGGCATTATCCGTCACAAGCTGAAGACGAAAAGTGCCCTATCACAATAGGCAAGTGAGGAGGGCAAATGGATCTCTCACTTGCATTCCCACTTATATTTTGTAAGAGGGACACTTTCCGTTTTCAACCTTTGACGGATAATGTCCGTCTTCAGTGAGACTTGCTGTTTTTGTTTTGGTTTCTATACACACAAGTAATTAAAGAGAAATGGTAGAGTAGTTTTGGTAAATTGGAAATAAAATTGAGGGGAGAAATGGGATTGGTTTGGAGTTAGGGCACAAAAGTGGTAAGAGGGGAGAGTTTGTTATTAGTGAGATTCCTTATTAGTATAATATCTCTGTGAAAGTGGGACCCACTTGCGATCTTCCGTATTAGTGTATGATGCTTCGGCATGGCGTGGCAGTCTGGCAGAGGACATAACTGTAAATGTAACAGGCCACTGCCACCCCTTCAATAAGGACACCCTTCTGTTTTTTGCTATTTTTGGCCACTTTTAAGTCTCTTACTTTCCCATTTTACCCCTGACTAACTAGTTTAGTCCCATCGTAAAATAAAAAAAAATAAAAATAAAAAAAAACAATGTCAACATGGTTTTTGAACAGGATCTTCCATGTTAGTGTCTTACTAATAATTTTTTTTTAGTGTTCCATGACTTAATTATCTTAAATAAACCGGGTAGATTTTTGGTGCCTTTTTCCGTGTAAAAATAATCAAAAATAATATTTTAATATCGATGAGTTTGAAGTCAAACACGTGAACATCCCAAGTAACTCTATTCTAATATTTTGCCTTCTAGTAATCTAAAACTCATACTCCATATAAATTGCGAGATACTCCCTCCCTCCCTGTTCTGGTTAGTTTAACTTTTTCCCTTTGATATACCTTAAACGGAATTACTCTTTCACATACTCCCTCCGTCCCGGTCATTTGTTTACCATTTCCATTTTACTGGTTAGTTTAACTTTTTCCCTTTGATATACCTTAAACGGAATTACTCTTTCACATACTCCCTCCGTCCCGGTCATTTGTTTACCATTTCCATTTTAGGGTGTCTCATTCATTTGTTTACCTTTCTATATTGAGAATGTTTTCTATGAGTAATTTGATGTGCCAATGGGACTATTGTCCACTTGTCATCCACCAAGGACCACCACAAATGGTCCCCTACCATTTTCTTAATAATTGTGCCAAAAGCAAAGGTAAACAAATGACCGAGACGGAGGGAGTATGAGTTTTACTCTTTCACATACATTTTTTCATAAAGTTTCCATATCATACCTTTTTCCTAAACATAATCCCTCCTTTTCCAAAACATATTCAAATTAACTATTCTACATCTAACCTAAATCAAATCTAATAAACTTGACCAATGAATTATAATTCTCCAATTAGTTAAGTAATTTTTCTTTTATCAATTATTAATACAATTTTTCTATAATTATTAAACAATGTGCTTAACAATTATTATTAATTAGGGTTTATGTGGGGTTGAAGGCATGGTAGTTATGGGTCGACGATTTTCGTCCGTTAGATGTGATTGTGGTGGTTGACGGTGGCCAGTGGTGGTCGTAGGGAGTGGCGGCTGGACTGTCGTGGGTAGTGCGACCAGCCAGGGCGGAGGTTGGCGGTCAGATCGGTGGCTGATACTGGGGCAGCGGTGGTCTGGTGGTGGTGGGGAAGGGAGATGACGACATTTTGTGGGTGCTTCAATTCATGCTGTGTTAATTTTTGCTGTGTTGTTTTGTTTCAATTATTATTTAATTAATTTTTCTAAATAAATACTTCTAGTGATTAGTGTTTTTTTCTTTTTAAAACATTTTTTTAATTCTTATTAATTGATTATTTCAATTTGAATGGAGGTGGTGTTGTTGGTGAAGGTAAATGAGAGAAGGGAGAAAAAAATTCAATTGAATGAAGTTAGAAAAATGACAAGCATATAATTGTAAAAGGCGTATGTGAAAGAGTAAAATCCGTATGTGAAAAAGCACGTCCCATCTTAAATTGACAGTATTAAACAACTATTTATATTTGACTATATATTTGACTATGTCGAGTCATCCGCAACATGCTTATAGAATTAGGTGCATGAGACCAGCCCACAAGCAAGTGAGGTTCCATCCTAAAATCCATTCGTGATAGGAGAAGTAGTCCACTTACTTATAAACTAGTCCTTTCTCTTATATTTTACCAATCTGGGATAATGTCCCTCACACACATATATGGGAAGAGCCTCAACACGGTCAACAGACAATTTACATAATTTTAGGATTGATGTCTTGTTTGTTGTTGTAGGCAAATATGCTAAGAATGACATTGCAACACTCGGCTAGGGTGATTATAACGGGGTTGAGATCGTGTTCTTTTCGGCTTGATTTTAGCTCTCATTTAACTCATTTCAGCTTAGCTCAATTCAATTCAGTTCACTTCAGTTCAGCTCGGCTTATTTCAGTTCTATTCACTACAAGAGAATGATGCTTTAGCTACTAAATTAGCAACTGAGTGAAACTCAGTAGCTAAATATATAACTTAGCGACTAATGTTGAGACAAAAAATATATTTAGTCTCTACATAGGAGACCAAACTATAATGGTAGCTAATTACGTCTCTATTTTAGAGACTAAATAAAGGAGGTAGCAAATTTAGTATCCAATTTAAGTGTTTAGATACGAAAGTTTGTCGGTAGCTAGAGTTGTCTCTATATACGTCGACACAATATATCAGAACAATCTATTTGGCCGCTACGTATGAGACCAACGAAAATTAGTGTATAAGTACGTAGTTAATATAGAGACAACACAAAGTGAGTAGCAAATTTAGTATCTAATTTTAGTTGTTTGCTACGGAAATACATTGGTAGCTAAAGTTAATTTTCACTATCATGTATATTGTACATTTAATACAACATAAATATCAATGTGAAATATACTTTTGAATTATTATCAGTCTACTTATATTATTATAATTATTATTAAAAAGTACTTTGTAATGATCATACGTAACAATGACTTTTACCTTAACTAGATATTCATTACCCAAATAGTCATTAATCTTCATGTGCCTCAATGGTTAGAATGTCAGTTATGAAGTTGTAGGTCATGGGTTCGATTCCTCTTAACAACATATATTGTTAATTATTCTACAAGAGGGACGAGCTAAGCGGCGGGCGGTGGTCTTACGTGCCATGTCCCACAATGAGTGCGGAGGCCTAGCAAGGGTGACGTGGCAAATATGGTAACCGTATTTATTGTTTCCTAGACAATTTAGATACTAACATGTTAGTCGCTAATTTAGCAACAACTAAATTGGTCTCTAATTCAGTCACTAGTTTAGCTACTATACTATATTATGGTAGGTAATGTAGCCTACTTAAACTTTCGTCTCTATTACTGTCGCAAAAGTAGCTACTTCGAATTTGGTAGCTATTTTTTGGTAGCCAATTCTGTAGCTAAATTAGCGACAAGGCTTTTAGCTACGAACCATCTACCGTCGCAAATTCCGTCTCTATTTGTAATTAGCTACCGAAAACTAGTGATTTGCTACTGAAATATCGGTAGCTAATTAGGTTCCACCTTGTAGTGATTTATCACAGCAAATTTTAATCCAGTTCATCTCCATTTGGCTCCCTTCAGCCCACTTCACTTCAGTTTAGCTCAAATTCATTTCAATTTAGTTCCATACAACCCAAAGAAACACGGCCTAACTCTCGCAAAAATATGATATCTTTTCTTTAGAATATTTAAGACTTACACTACTGTTTTTCAAAAAACAAAAAAAAGTTACTACTAGGTCTAAGTTGTCTAGGCCATATGGGTTGGGTTAACTCAAGGGAGTGAATTAAAAAGAAAAAGTAGATAAATGATAAATTGATGGATTTCGTGTTTAAACTCCTTTTGTGATTTGATATGAAATTATGTGTTGTTGAGTCAGAGACTCGCAAACTGAACTCTAGTGAAAAGAGCTAAACGTGACATGACCCGACTTGCTCGAAAACCAACCCGATAGAACCCGAAATCGATCCATTTGCGACATGGCGCTTGCTACGACCCAATGACCAGTGACATAACCCCGAACCTTACGGATCCAAGTAACCCGACTCGATATTGATACGATAAAATTGATGACCTGAAAATTATTTAACCTTGATCTTGATCGATCAAAATGAGAGTAATTTAATATTTAGTTTCATACGTTTGACTTTGTAACAAAGTAACTAAACCAAAATAATGGTTGAACACTAAACTTAATAAAATAAAATTGAAGTACTTCGCTAGAGTAACTAGACCTGATAATGACCCAACCTGAACCCGACCTGGCCAAACAAACACATCAACTGACCTGAAATGACCTTACCTGATAACAACCAGTCCCGAACCCGACTCGACATGACATGGTATGCTGACTCGATATGACCGAACCCGATACAACACAACCTAGCTTAACCCGACTAACCTGATTGTCACCTCTAATTGCAAGTTTCTATATTATAAACACACAAAATACAAATTCTTGTGCAAGACCGCCTTGCACATGAAGTTTGTAAAATAGATTTTTGTTTTTTCTTATTCAAATTAACGCACTATGTCATGGGCAAGAATCGAACCCCCATCCTAGATTGGAGTAAGAAAGCTAACATTTATTCAAAACGGATTATAATATTTGTATTAAAAGTCCTGTTTTACACTATTTTGTGTACGACAACGTTATACGAGAAAAACCAGACAAAATAGATTTACCCATGGTATTTTCAAAACACAAATTCTTATTTACAATTGTAACTTGTAACGGGAGTATAAAGCTATTTAAACCAACACTTCACTTTTTTTGTAGGGTGCCGGTGCATACCACCCCTCCGTCGTAAGACAACCGGGTTGCAAAAAGATTAAAAAAAAAGGAAAAAAAAAGTGTAGGCAAAATGAAGTGGGCCCACAAAATAGCAAGAATTCCATGCAAAATGGCAGCCTGAACTAACTCCCATTAACCGTTTATGGGGTCTTCAAAGAATGAGAAGTTTATTCTCTTATGAGTAGGTGAGAGCGAAAGTGTAGTACTTGAAATAATAATAATAATAATAACAAGAAAAAAAGTTAATTGAAAATCAGGTTAGTTTAGGATTTCAATATACAAGTAAAGTCATGCATTTATTGTGACACTCTTTCTGTTGCCTCATTTGGTGGCAGATCTTTCTTCTTTTTTATTTTATTTTGTTTGGAGTGTTTTAGGCAGCTTAATATTTTACACAAGATTAGAAACCCATTTTTCTATCTCTATTAACCAACTAATTCTCCCAACAGTTACAGTCGAGTAAGCAACAAAAGCTAAAACTTCGCTAAGACCGTCCTGAAATAAGGTTCTGGGCTGAAGTTTTGATGTTCCGAGTCAAAAACTCATTCCAACCCTCCTCCGTTAACTCTAGGACAGTCTTGTACAGAACTGGCCAGTTGAACTAGGAAATATCGAAATAATACGAATCAAGTCTATATAATCATGTATTTGACTAAAGAATGCGAACCTGCTCAAGAGATAATGATGGAGCATGACTAAATATACGGAGTAATTGATATGTTCTCTAAAGCTGAACATTTAACCATTGATTCTACATATCCAAATCGGTAGCAGAAAGAATTCTGAAGTAGGACGAGGCGCTAACCAGATAGGAACTTTTGACCGGGATGGTATGTGTTCCAGAGGCCAAGCTAATGACAGATATGCGGCTTCACATCGTTGATGTCTCCGGCTCACCCTTGACTAAAAATAAAAGAATTCAATATACAGGTTCTGAGTTCACCATGTTTCTGTTCAGCCAAAGTACAGTGTCCAATGTATCAGGAATTAGGAGACTTGGAAACATATAACACAAATTCTCACATGCTTGTGACCGCATACAAGGATCAAGTGGGAGAGCAAGTGGGAGGGGGGCTGTGAGAGGTCACAAGCAAGACGGTCTTAACATATAATCAGAAGCTAATATCTCAGCTCAATGACAAAAGTGCCTAGTTCATAAACAAGTTCCACAAAGTAATACTTACGATGTGATAATGTTCACATTTCACAATGAGTAAGGATTTGTTATCTAATGGAGTTCTGTTTAGAACAAGGCTTGTTGGTTTATTAGCCGAAAGGTCATTTTTGTTCGGTTTACAGGGAGTGGGACAAAAGAGCAAAATTTGATGAGTTTATTGGTTCCTGTAGTCTGAAGTTCTTATTATGCAACGGTCTGTATTCTCTAATTCAGCAGCACATTACGCAGCAGTAAATTAGCAAAGAACTAATAACAAAAGCTACAACTTATGCAATGGAGAGGATAATGTACAATATGGCCATCACAAATTCTCATAGAGACAGTCTCATGAAACTGGCGGATAGTTGGTTATTCACATCACATTTTAGTGGGTTAACTGGTATCAAGTTGAATTTTAGTTGATTGGGCTCTTTCCCTTATATAAGTATGATGATATCGTCTCTTTACGAGACTAATTGTACAGCCATATGGGTGTGTGATCGATATCAATCTCCATGGCTTCCATTTTGAGTTTACTTCAAAATGTTTTTTTTCTCTCTTGATTTGTAGAGTGGTTGACATCCTCAGAGGATTTACAATGCATTAGGTCAGAACTTGTAGAGAATTCATTAGTTAATCTAACGCATTCAATTGGGGGAGGGGGAGGATTACCGGATTTCACGACACTATCCAGAAAAGGAACTTCAAGTCTCAACAGCTTGCTGAACTGTAAAATACACCATTAAATAGAATAAGTACCCAAGTAACCAGATTCACTGGAACTATGCCGTAAATGCAAAAAGAATAGATCGGATATGCAATTGTCTTTTATCACATGAGAATTATTTAAGCATGATCATCAGCTGCGTTGCTAGCATAACATTACTTAATGAATCTCCCATTATGTAAGGTTTCCGAGCTACCAGCAATTAGGGCTTATGTTACTTACACTCGGGTATGGATGTCAAACCCGAGTATATTCCAGACTCGAGATGTCTCAAATTTTGAGATAAGTCGTAAAATGAAAATGCGGTTACAGCCGTACAGGACACTTGTTATAAAACTGAACTAAAAGAAATATTTAGGAGTTTTTAAAATGAAATCACATAGGGAGTATCATTCTCTGCCTCTACTGTTGTGATGAAGCCTCCCTGATTATCTATGCTATGAGAAGTATCAGATCAGCAAGTGTCAGGTACAGATTTCATACCCATATCCTAGGGAGTTCAGTACACATGTATGGCCCCAGAATGAAAGAATTGAAGTAAATAGGCTAGCGATCCAAAGAAGTAGTCTCAATGAGAGGGAATAACCTGCATAATTTTGAGCTCTAGTTCCTCCCACTCAGAGGAAGGGTTGCTTCCCTCAACAATTCCGGTTCCAGCATAAATAAAGGCACCAAGGCCCTGCAAAATGAATACAATCAGAAATAGATGTTTTCATTTTGCACCGATGTGTAACGTTTCAACCCAATGCAAAAAGACAATCAAAAATTGAAGTGTTTCAACGCCCCCACTGGAACTCAATCACAGACTCAAAGTGGTATCACAAATTTCTTACTGGTAGTTGGCTTATACGGAGTACAAAATATTCAAGTACCAAAAAGAGCAACATGACTAGTTTCACGTACACCTATTACATTCATTACTGTAAAGAGAACCAAGTCCAAAGCTTCTCACCTGGTTTACCAAGGCTGACCTAATCCCAACCGCAAACTCAGCTTCTTCACCTCCAAACCAGCCAATGGGCCCAGCATACATCCCTCGATCAAACTTCTCTGGAAAAAGAAGTGTCAGGACTTCAGCAAGTTATAGCCAAAAAAGACTGGTTAATTCAGAGTAACCAATACATGCCAAAATCAAAGTATCGAACATTAATGATAAGGTTATACATTTGATGATAAAGCAAGCAGAAGTCCAGAACTTTGATAACAACATGATTCTCAGCAAGAATGCAATACATCAGCAGTCACGAATTTCATGACTAGTTGAAAAAAAAAATTCATAGCCCTTACAAGAACAAGGGTCATGTTACAGTGTAAAATTTCTTATGTACTCCGTATGTGATAGAACTGCTCTTAGCAGCGCGGAAAAAGATAATATATTTGATTTTGACAAAAGTTCAGCTACCTCAGCAAAGGAAAGCTAAATGCTGCCGAACAACCGATGTTACTCTGACTCGAGTACGAGGTTCATACAAGGTGACATCCAAGTGTCGGATTCGGCATGACTAAAATTTTGGGATGCGAGGACACGCCTTCAAGCCAAAAATACATTTCATTTGAGATATTCCAAAAAAGAAATAGTATAATGGAAAGAAGTCTGGCAAACAAGACTTGAAATCATTGAATATAAAATTAAATGTCTTATAAAACTCTCTTCCTCTACTTTTGTGGTGTGAGCTTGACTAGTTCAGCTTTCTCAGGAGAAGTGTTCGACTAATAAGTGTCTGCTGCCGAACAACCGATGTTACTCTGACTCGAGTACGAGGTTCATACAAGGTGACATCCAAGTGTCGGATTCGGCATGACTAAAATTTTGGGATGCGAGGACACGCCTTCAAGCCAAAAATACATTTCATTTGAGATATTCCAAAAAAGAAATAGTATAATGGAAAGAAGTCTGGCAAACAAGACTTGAAATCATTGAATATAAAATTAAATGTCTTATAAAACTCTCTTCCTCTACTTTTGTGGTGTGAGCTTGACTAGTTCAGCTTTCTCAGGAGAAGTGTTCGACTAATAAGTGTCCGGTACGGAATCCATACCAATATCCATGCTGTGTCGTGTCAACATAGGTATGGTCCGAAAAGTGAAGATAGCTAACAACTGTAACACAACTTGTGCTATCCGGTCAAATTGAAATCTTTTTTTATTGGTCCTTTATCTAAATAGCTGAAAATGTGCCAATCCATTGATTCAGTGTAACCAATGAATTCACAAATATTAACAAAAAGTGTGATTCTTAAGCAAAGTGAAAGACATACCAATTTCTGCAATAAGGCAGCGTGCATCGTCAATAGGAAATCCACATACAGCTGGACTTGGATGAAGTGAAGACAAAATATCAAACTGAAATTTCCATTGAGCAAAGATGAGTTATTATTATTGTACAATGAAGAAAAATCATCTCAGGACAAAAGGAGTAAAATATAATAAAGTCTAGTGAACGTTCAATTAGGCGCTAAGTGCTAACAAGAGAGCGATGTATGAGAAAAAAAATCTAAAAGAAAGGTAACCCTTAAAACCACTGTATGATATTCAATTTCCTCTAACCATCTTGGCAACCAAAGAATTTAACATTCAGTCAAACACTGTGCTGAACGTTGAAATAATCATGTTGCAGGCTTGCATCATACAGCAGTTCATTAATAATTGAAGGCATCTCACAGCCACACAAGGATTCATGAAAGGTTTATATGGAGTTGAAGTAAATTCTAAAATATAATATCGTACAGAAGCCACTTCACTGACTGCATGACAGCCTTCTTTAATGGATGTCTCAAGGCTCAAACCAAGCTGCAACGGAATTTCGAGAGCCCGTGAAAATACAAGGGTTTCAGCTTCCAGGAAATATTTATTAGTCATCACCACATGTCAATCACTACTACAGTAAAACTTCAAAGAATGATCAGTATATACTCCCTCCATCCCGGTCATTTGTTTACCTTTGCTTTTGGCACAGAAACCAAGGAGAGGAGAGGGGACCTTTGTGGGTAGTGGTATTGGGTGACAAGTGGACAATAGTTGCATTGGATGATCAAATTGCCCATCAAAAGCCTTCCTAATATAGAAAGGTAAACAAATGAATGAGACACCCAAATGGAAAAGGTAAACAAATGACCGGGGGAGTATAACATTTTCTTAATCAAGTTCAAAAGGAGATGTCATTTTTAGAACATACTTGCAAAATATTACAGATTTGAAAAAGTTATGGTCATAGGACATTAGGAATAGCTAATAGCTAATCCTTAAGGAGCAGGTGCAGGGCAGCTGTGCAGGAGATAAGAAGTACAACAGCTTATGTATCAAAATTATCTTCACCATCCAACTCGAGTATGTAAGAACAGACTGGTACTTAGCAATTTCTTATACGCTACTAAAAACCAAAGAAGCCTTTGACATTGCATAGTGAAGTTCACCACTTGCTCACATTTGCATGCTAGGAAACTTGTTTTACAGAATTCTAATAAACATGTGATATCCATATTCAACATCTGAAACTGCGACTCAGACTGCATTTTCCAAAGCTCCCAACCACCCCACCCTAAAGAAAGCTCAAACGGCTAAAGTTCCACGCCTAGGATTCCGTTAGAACTGTCAAGTTAGCTATTAGTCCTCTCAAAGCCATACTGGTTCAGAATTTCAGTTATTAGAACCCTACTCCATACTTATGAACTCGCAATAATTAGCAGAGAGAGAATTGAATTTGACAACTCAACCACGAATGGATATCAGGATGTAAAAACAGTGTAACGCTGACTGCGCATCACCTTGACTCAACCCTGGGTTTACTAGGGCAGTCCCATATTGCCTCGCCTCGTACGGGCATTCCCCTTTTGTCTCAACAACAAACAGCCTTATAGGTTTGATGTCCATTTCTTGACTGAATGGTTACTAGTAAGGTATGATGTTTTTCCATCATAAATGAACAACAATAAGCTACACTTATCACAAGAAGTTAAGGGGAATCCAATAGTCTGGAGGAACATACTTGATAAGAACGGAAAGAGAGTATTCATATAAACAAAAAGATTCTTGTTTGAGCAAAGGAACTGGCATATGAATACCTCGTCATCTTCACTTTTTAACTGCCCTTTCAAATGAGCATACAAATGTTGCACTCTTGGAAGCTTCCGAATTGCTTTCTGAGGATCCACTACCACTGAATTACATACAGCCTGGAGAAGAAAAAAGTATGTAGGTGTAAAATCTGAAGACTCTGACAACATAATTACGGTCCCTCTTCCTATTAAATTGTTTACATAGAATCACGAGATGCAATTGCAATGATATATTCTGTTGAGATATGAAACTCAACATATTCAATATGCAGCTGTAGAAGTTTCTGCTGAAGTTTGTATTATCTCAACAAATAAAATGGTGTTTCACAACAACAAAAAAAACAATTCACGTGCCTCAAGTTTCTTTCTTATGCAATCTCTTACTATTACAAACTCCAAATCGTCTTTGGGGCTGCCAACCAAATTCAAGAAAAGCTTAAATGTTAGTAAGCTAAATTGAGGATAAAGAAAGTTGAGCTGAGTGATTCATAATATAAAAATTAAGAAGTCCTATAATCATTCGAAATATGCAATCTGTAACAGACTCAAGGATGAAAACCTTGAGAGCAGATCAACTTCAGTTCTATGATCTAGAGCCCTTGATCCACATCTGGCTCTGGTTCCCGCCAAAGCTTCACTACAAATGTTAAGCTTCCTTCTGTGAAACAGCTGCTCTGGCTATTTGAAAATTTGTCAAGATTACAGCATGACTCAAGAACTGTCTCCCGAGCGAAAAAATATGTATGGTAAAATCCGAACCAACTATGAAGGAAACAGATTTTTTGTATAAAACTGGATAGGTATGAAACAAAAATCGAGACATGAGAATGAAAAAGAATCCCGTGGAGATTGTAAGATTCTGAAATCTCAAAAAAGAGAATTAACTTTTAAATGTCATTTTTACAACCCAGATCCCTTGAAATTTGAAAATTCTATGGTGTTGCCTTTATCTGCATTACAATACCTTATTTGTGTAAAACAAGAAAAAACTACTTCTATATGAGAAGATGCAAATAAGCACAATGTTTGAGGAGCAGCTTACACCTACTCAGTGAGTAGAGCAGTTTCCTTCCAGGCCTCTACAAGGCAGTTAAAAATTTGGTTATATCAGAAAAAAAAGCCATGAGCTCTGTTTACTCGTCATCGAAATGAACAAGATTGAATGAAATTAGGGATACAGCCAACTCAAAACAGGCAGGTGTTAGACCATATACAGCAAAATGAATATTGTGTCGGGCATATTCTAGAAAGTGAATGGTAAAGCAATGTCGAATACTTTTATCATTTTTCTTAGTGGTGAGTCCGGTGACTTGCATCTAGAGAAAATATATGTTAAGGAGAAAAGAAAGAAGAAGGATGCACACAGTGTTCCCTATGAAAGCGGCTGCATCAGGCGGCTGAAGCAAGAACTGGTAAGCATTATCACCCTCCACCTACAACAAATTAAACAAGGTTATAGGGAAATCAAAGGTACAATAGAATTTTTCAAAATATCTCAAATACAAATCCAAAAAGAAAGTAGATTACCTGTAAGCAAGCCAACCATGCTAGCGGGTCAATGTCGCAAGTTGTAAATATTCTGCTACTACGGGCAAGTACCACCTAAAATACAGAAAATTATAAATCACCACACAAAATACCAAACATTCCGTTAATGAAGAAATCAAAATTAATGGCAGTACACATGGCCCTCCAGTACAGTCCTTAACTAAGTACCTTTGTTAGGGCTGAGCTACTGCTTCTGATGATCTGCAATGCTCTTTTAACAGCACCATCCCAATGCTTCTCATCAGGGATGTTAAGTATATTTCCTCGAACTGATGTTTTAGGAACTTGTTCGTCCGCTGAAGAGATGACAAAAGAGACCTGCCAAATCAAAGTCAAATAACTCAAATCTACCTAAGAGATGTTGAGAACTGGTAGCTATGTATACAACAATCACAAAGTGATGGCTACCTGCTCCAAGGTAGACTGAAGAGAATCAATCGCTACTAGCCATGGCTGTGATAGAGCATCATCCCAGGCAATATTGGCAGCCAGCAAAGACTTTCCTTGGAGCTCATCAAACTCAACCTGTAATTCCATGTCTAAAAATGGGTAAATATAAAACTGACACTAATGCTTCTATAAACCACAAATAGATTGAATATGATGTGTGAGAGAAAAAGGTGGTCCACCTGTGGAACCACGAAGTAAAAGGAACCAAAAGGTTCCCATTCTGGCGATATATCAGCTTTTGCATCAAAACGGATTGCCCCATACGCACGAATCAAAGGACAACTCCGGGACAAAAATCTTTAAACCATGTGTAAGACGTTAATAAAGCTTCCAAATCTCACTAAACTCGCCATAATCCACACTAGGAACAGACAAGTTAATGTGTATAATTAATTCATAGAAGCATATGTCAGCAATCAAACTTATGTAGTACTTCATAAACAGCGCACGCATTTATAGGTTCAAATTTTTACTAGAATTCTCATCAGAATTCCTTTTTGCTTGCATTAGATAACATTGACCTTTAGGGCTTGTTTGGATGGAAGGATTAGGAGGGAAGGGAAAGGGAGCGCGAGTAGGGGATTGAAATTCCCTTTTTTGGATAGCAAACAAGGGTAGAGGGAATTGGATGGGGGGAGGGGGATTCATTTTCTCTCTTTCAAGGCAAATCAAAATCCCTTCACCATAGGAAAGATTTGGGGGGAAATTGTACCCAAACTTCCCCCTCCACTTCCCTTCCCTCTCTTTCCCTTCCCTCCTTCCCCCTCCCCTCTCTTTCCCTCCTAGTTTGGTATCCAAACAAGGGCTTGGATACAAAGATTTAGAAGGAAAGAGAGGGGAGGGATATGGAGGAAGGCAATTTTCATTGTTTGGATAGGAAAATGGGGTGGACGGATTTGCAGGAGAGGGAAATGAGCATTTCCCTCCTCCAAGGCAAAATGTTTCCCCTCAAGGAAAGATTTGGAGGGAAAACTCTCACCCAGTCACCCACCATTCCCTCCCCTTCCCTTCCCTCCCTTTCTCTTCTTACTTTCCTCATCCTCTCCCTTTCGCTTCATTTTTGGTATCCAAACAAGGTGTTAATTAGCGAGTATCATAACTTCTACTGTAAAAAGAAACAGCAACATTAAAATTGAGAATATTGACTACAAAAATATAATCTCTCCGTGCCCGGTCATTTGTTTACGTTTTCCATTTTAGGGCGTGTCTCATTTATTTATTTACCTTTCTATATTATGAAGGTTTTGTATGAGTAATTTACAATTTTAAACTCCCAATAAAACTATTTTCACTTGTCATTCACTAAGTACAACCATAAATGTTCCCCTACTCTTTCCTTGATCTTTGTGCCAAAATCAAAGGTAAACAAATGACCGGGACTGAGCCACCGAGGGAGTAATAAGATAAAATGATAAGATATGAGCCTAAGAGATCATATTGAACTAAAGAATGTCTTTCTCGACCAAAAACATAAGGTGGGCTTAATGTAGAGTCGTATACCTTAGTATGCCCCAAGTCTAGGGACTATAAGGTTAAGCCTGAATAATGCACATGTTCCCTAATAAGCTAATATACCTAGTGATGAGCAATTCCACTAATGAGTTCATATTCAGTACTCCCTCCGTCCCGGACAATTGTTGTCATATTCCTTTTTTAGGGTGTCTCAGTTAATTGTTGTATTTTCCATATTTGGAAGGATTTCTATGAGATCACTCAATGGTACTATTGTCCACTTGTCATCCAATAAGTGGAATGGTCCATCACCATTTCCTTGTCTTAAATGAAAGGAAAACAATTGACCGGGATGGGGGAGTAATATGGAAACCTAGAATTGGAATTGAATTCCGATTTTGATAATTTCCAAGCATTTGGAAAACCTTATAAAGTGGAATTGCAATTGAGCTTAATTCCGTCTCAATTTCAACCTAGTTCCGTAATAGCGATATTAACACAAAAGAACAAGTAATAAATTCAGGAATTAAGCAATTGGTGTGAAAATAATACGGGTTACCTTTTAATGGAACGCCAGTCGTTGAAGGAGAAGGGGCGAAAATGGCGGAAATAGACGGCGGCGCCGATACCGGCAACGCTAATCAAATCAGGGCTTAGTGGCGTGGTAGGAGAGCCGTTGATATTACCGTTAGAGTAGTCAATAAAGAAATCAGGACCGTTGGAAGTACGCCTACCAGAGAAGAAAAAGCGCGGGAGTTTCTGTTGGTGTGGACCTGCTGGTTGTTGTGATTGTAGCCACTCTATTGCTTCTATTTCTTGCTCTATTGGTACCTTCCATTATTTCCCAAAATAAATCACTCTACTAATTACAACTTGTTTAAAGACGGATATATGGCCGCTTTAATAAAGACCAATTGTGTGTGTTTTTAGTTTGTCAAAATAATCCGTCATTTTGCATTGGATTAACAAAATAATCCAAATATTGAAATATTTCAATATAGTAATTCAATATTTACCATTGTTGTTTTCCAAAGTGGTGAAGTTTGATTAGATTATTATTATACATAAAATAATGTTAAAGGACTTTTTTTCCGCTTACCCTTTAATTTGATATACGGTAGAACTTCATTTAAGATCGTCTTGAACTTAAAAGACGGATTTGTTACATTGCTACATAGTTCATTTAACAAGTAGATAGTTTAAGTCGCATAGATAACTGAAACGTTAAAAGTATTAAACTGAGTGAATAATTCGTCCGTCTTTCTTCATTTCATTTTTAGTAAAAAATAGAAAGATGCAAGCATGTGGAAATGTGGAATTATCAGTTTTACTTCCCTCATTAGTTCATTGATTATACATACTCAAGAAAAGATGATGATTAAAAAAACAACCATCTGCAATCTGCGTGGTACTCGAGACCAAATTTGTTCCATACAATAAACAGACAATTTCAGGATAAGAAAAAGGATAATATTCCACGTGTACCAATTCCACACCTCTCCACCAACCTTAATGCCGGTTTTTGCCCATAATAATAACATCATTTTGCGTCATTGCTTAGATAAGATTGGTTGGATTCTAACACTAGACTACCATTCTATGTTACGAAACTGTTTAGATTGTGTCACTAAGTTACTCATCACGTCTAACATCTTTGGCCGTGACGGGTCTCGAACTGTCCGACAATTGGATAGCAAGACGAAATTGGTAATAGACCGACACCAACACGATGAGAAACGTATTTTAGTAGAGAGAAGTTACCTCAATACGAATGATACCGGATGAGGAAGGTGGAGGGTTAGATTTCAGGTTCGAAATGGCAGAGTAAAGGGAGTCAGAAGCAAGCTCTGGTGTTAGAACAGGAAGAAGTGATCGAGTTTCAATGGTTTGGACCGGGATATTTGGGTCACCTTGGCAGCCATTCATGGACAGTGAGCTTGAATGGTAGCCATTTTGTTCATGGAAAGCACGTAAAAGAGAGGCGCGGTTAGAGTATGATATAGCATGAGCTATGGTAGATAATGGCTCAGTGTCGAGGAACCGTGTTTTAGCTGAAAATGCAGGGGAAGCAAACATTGTGGTGAAACAAGGAAATAGTGAGATTAACAATGTTTGGGCTATCAGTATCAGGGGTTGGCTAGTTGCTTTTGCACTTCTATGAGGTTATGGGCAAATTGATATTGGTATATGTAGATTGGTTTTTGGTTGTCAGTGGGACACGCCGGATTTGTCTTATTTTACCCTTAAAAAGGACGTGCTTTCTCAAAAATAATCGGGTAAACCGTAAACATCACCCTGTTGGGGCTAATAACGGAAACATTCGACATCAGTAACCAAAACTCGAACAGTAATCTCAATGTAATAGCGCACTTCATTTTTCCGTACTGCAATAATTTGCATTCAAATATGCCAAAACATACCAAAAATTGAAGGATGCAACTCAGTTGAAACTCTTGAAAGCGATTCAAAATAAAATCAATCAATCTCACGAGATGGTTACATATTACTCCGTATTATTTGTATGACAAGAGACCAACCAAAACTTTCAAATAGTTTTTTTATTTGTGACAGCAAAACTTTCAAATAGTTGGGAGTGTATAAGTATCAAGAATTAATCAGCCAAAAATATGGATGCCCCTCATGAAAATTTGTGTTAATCCATGGTTACATGCCTTGTTCCGCCTGAATAGGCCTTGTATGGAAACGAGGGCAATGAAAGTAGACACTGTCCTAGTTAAATTTCTGGTTTTCTGAATAGACTCATTAAACTTGACAGAAACTATAAGCGTTTTTCGATAGAACGGTTATAACAAACGGCCACAGTGAGGCGTCCCATGGAATAAGCACATACTGAAACAGAGTAAACTATAGAGCCATGGCTAGTCTAATCGGTTCAACGAGCACAAGAACGATCATGGGGATCATCCCATGGACTATAAGGAAAGATACAACTTTGTGGCAATCAAGAATGAAACTCGTTTATACTTTATAGCTATTTGAGGTTCACTACCACCCCCACGCCACAACACTATTGACTATTCGACGCACTGCCCAAATAATGTGGATACATAGGACCTCACATGTCACTAAGGAACCAAAATTTGTTTCATTGTCGTCAAGGTGTGGCTTGATAAGCATCACTTACTGCTGTGGTTTTGCATTTTCTTCTTGGCGGCATCAAGTTGTCCTGCATATGCATATCTTTCATGAATTCAGCCAAGAAAGCAAGGGGATACAATAAAAGCCGTTGGATTCAACTACAATGACTAAAAGGCAACAAGGCTTCTAAGAGAAGTTTTCTTACGCTTCTCAGATGTAGTTGCTTTTTCGGTACTTGTACGGAAAAATATGTTACCCTTCTTCACATAGACAGACTGAGAAAGAAAAATGAAATTAGTAATGGATGATCAACAGTTAATAAAAAAAGAAAGTCTATCTGCTGAAGTTCTACGAAATCTGAAGGTCCAAAACCACATTTCACAGAAATAACAAATGAGCCTGGATGGTTTTGCGGTCGGCAGTTAAATTACTGTAATGATGTTATTTGGGAGATGAATGTTCAATTGTGGCATAAGAAAGATGCCGCATCTTCTACTGATCTAAGACACATATTAAAGCGAATTACAGGAAACATTCAAAGTGCCATACATCATGAGAACATCTAAGAACTTGAGAATTATGATTTATAATCTGTGCATTTTTAGTTGGATAATTGTTTCGAATACTTTTGAATGCTTCAGGCTGCTAAACCAGTTATAGTAAAGTTTCCAGTCACATTAAGAAGAAAATAAGACACAAATTTAAACCTTCTTCTCTACCCCGATATCATTCTTGCATAAAGCATTTCTGTCTCTAAAAAAAGAGTATCAATTACTTGAACCATTCGGCAACGATTGCCCTGCTCTGCTTCAAACCATTGTACTAATTTCAACTGGTGATTAGCTTAATAACATACAATCACAAATCACAGATGCAACTATCATCAGTTTCTCCGTAGATTAGCTACCTTACTATATCACACACGCCAAACTGAATGCCTGCAATTTTGACAGAAAATGTAGAGTTCTCAAGTGATAACCTCTTCCTGTGTTTGCCCTCGAACTTACATTATAGCAATTTTTTTCACTTTCCACGAGTTGATCAGTGAAGGACCCCACGGCTAAGCTAACTTGTAACAAATATAAATGACAATGATACATAATAAAACCAACATTTATTTCCAAAGCCGCCAACGCTTTCTTAGTAAAATTAAACAGCTAAACTAAAATCACCCAAAAATATATCACCATATTCATATATGAAAACCACTATCTAAGTATCCGAGAAACAAAATCAACAATCAGTACTGGACCATCAACCAACCAAAGAGCATCCTTATCCACTACACCACATCTCCAACCATGCATAATGCATTACCAGATCCCTACATCTCAGCTTGTTCACTAATATCTCAAGATAAAACTGAAAAAACGTCTTAGATAGAGTACACTAAGACGACTAAGTATCCTCAAAGTTAAAAAAGCGTCTTCAACTAGAACCGATCTTTAGGGAGACAGATTGTCGAACATTCACAATAACTAGAGATAGAACATAATGCGTAAAAATTCACCAAGAACCCACAGAAATTTCCCTCAATAGCAAATGTAACCATCTAACTCTTTTTTTTTACGCTCCTATGAAACGAAAAGTTAGTGATAAACGTTACGACGCGAGAGTTTGAGTCAAAAACATCACCAAGGAACCTTAATAAATCATTTAGTTATAATGTTTCCTACACTAACTGATGTTCATGCCAACATCTTCAAGTCTTCAACTACAGCAAATTATATCAAAATGAACAAAAAAAACTAGCCCTAATTCCAATCCTTCGAAAGCCGGGTATGTTTGATTGTCAACAATTAGGGTTTCAATGAAAAGAAAGTGAAACCAAATTAAAACAAAATCAGCATAATTAACAACGACAAAAAGGTGGAATTGGGGAAGAATCGTACACGAGAGGAAGCGAGGTTGTTGAGCTCTTCAATGGCGACCTCGTGTTGTCTTATCTACAAAGTATATGAATCGACCGACAAAATTTGCGTGAGTTACGTAATAATAATAAAATATGAAATTGGGAATTAATGACATTATTACGAAGCTAAAATAAGCGAAAATAAAGAAAAGAGATTGATTACCTCTCTCTTACGATCATTAATGGCGTCTAGATTAGCAGTGGAGGAATGAATTTGGGAAGACGATGATGATACTGCCGCCATAGCTTACCTCTGCTACCTTATTTGATTTCAGTGTGTTTTTCAATGGCGGGTATAATACTCTTGGGTTTTGCCCATTGGATGCAACCGGGTCTAGGCTTGTGTCGGGTTTTCGAATAGTGAATACGGTTGGTGAACGGGTTATTTGGATCGGGTTTAATCGGATAGGTTGTATAGGTGTAAACCTATTAAAAACTAACCCGGCCCAAAAACTGACCGTAACTTGACCCGTAAATATCCTGCAAATAACCCGGTTTTTTCAACCCAAAATATACCTGAACACTTTTTGACCCCCGTAAACTGTGGTTTAAAGGAGATAGCACCAAATCGGATACAAATACATATCATGACATACCATAAAATTTAAGACATAAGATACGTTATTTAAATTTAATAAAATATACGGTAACCTATAAATATCAATCACTCATAGGATTTTTAACTAACAAACTAAAAAAAGCTCATATTTTTCAATCACATAGACACACCCAAATATTTTGTTTGTCATATGACCGCGCCGGCCGACCACCTTCAGCAATCAGCACCACCCTTCTCTCTCCTATATCAGGTTTCAACCTTTTTTTTATATTTCTCTTATCTCTCTTATCTCTCTCTTCTCTAATTCTCTAAAAATCAAAACAACTAAATTCAACTAAAAAAATTAAAATCGTACAAGAACAACAATTTGACTAAATCCAACAACAACAATTTTCCTAAATCGATTATCATGGGGGACGAACACTCTTCGGTATGTTCACATATTAATCAAATTTTACGTTTGTTAAATTTTTTTTTCCCGGAATCCGTTAATTGTTTGTTTATACTTATCTAACTTAATTGATTTACGTAACGTCTTAGTTAGTTAAAATTCAATTGCGGTTTTTAAAAAATAATTAGGAAAAAATACATGGTTAGATGAAGAACTGGATGTCATGGACCATGGCCAGACATCCATTTCACACGTCCCACCATGGTCAGACGTGTGAAATGGATGTCTGGCCATGGTCAGACCTCCATTTCACACGTCCCACCATGGTGGGACGTGTGAAATGGAGGTTTGACCATGGTTTATGACATCCAGTTCTTCATCTAACCATGGTGAGATGATATCGTTTTTTTATAGTCATGATTAATAACATTTTACGTATGTAGATCATGTTTTACTAATATATATTAATTATTTAATGTCTAATTAGCGACGTATTTGCATTGAACAGGACTCGTTTGAGGAATTTGGGAATAATAACACCGATTACAATCCGTTTTTTGAAACGACGTTAGGTTTTGTTACCCGCGATGATGCCTTTAATTGGGCGAGTAGGATTGCAATGGATCATGGTTTTGCTTTGGTTAAAGCAAATAATGGGGCAAAAAACAGAAGAAAAGACGGGTTGTTGGCATCTTACTTTCGATGTTCAAGGTATGGTAGACCTCCTCCAATTGATAATCCTGAGAAGCGTCGTGGGTCGAATAAGTGTGGATGCACTTTCCGTATCCGAGCCGTGCAGAACTACCCTAGGCAAGGTGACGATAGCGGTGCAGTTTGGAACATAATCACCGCCGAGGGTAAAGGGTTTCACAATCACGAGGAAGTGGTTTACAAGGATGGTGATCGTCATTTTGCGGCTTTGGATGACGAGGAGAAAGCGTATGTGAGGCAACAGGCTAAGGCCGGTGTGCTTCCAAAAGACATCAAGAACGCTCTTCACCAAAGAACGCCGGCTAAACCTCAACCGTCAAATAATCAAATATATAACGAGACGAAGAAACTGAGGCGGGAATTTAGGGGGGGAAGGAACACGGCTCAACAAATGTTTGCTCTTGCGGTAGAAGCACATTATTTGATGTGGCATTTGAGTGATCCGGAGACACGACAGATCTCTCATATATTCATGGCACATCCCGTAGCCGTGCAGCTTTTCCGAGCCTATCATTATGTTGTGCTCATTGATTCTACTTACAAGACAAACACCTATAAGAATCCACTGGTTGAGATTGTTGGTGTTACCCCGACCGGCAATTCGTTCCTAATTGGTTGTGCACTTGTTTCTACGGAGTCCGAGGATTCCTACACGTGGATTTTGAGGCGGTTGTCGGACATTCTTGCACCTGTCTTTGTTTCCCCTACCGTCTTTGTCACCGACCGGGAGTTGGGTTTGATCGCCGCTCTTAGGGAGGTGTTTCCCGGTTCTAGTCATTTATTGTGTCGGTGGCACGTGAACCGCGCCATCAATGCCAAAACCCTGAACATCTACAAAACCGAGTGGTATAGAGATCTTGTCTACTATAATCCAGAAGCGGGTTGGGTACGGGTTATTGATGCATTAACCGTGGAAGAGTATGAAAAAGAATTGGAGTCTTTTCGTGTAAAGTGGGGTCCCTTAGGGAGATATGTTTTGAGCACTTGGGCGATGCACAAGGAGAAGTTTGTGCGATGTTATACAAACGATGTACTACATTTCGGTAACACGTCTACTTCCCGTGTCGAGTCGGCTCATTCTCTACTTAAGTCATGGTTGAAAAGTGCAAATTTGACACTTGATAGTATGTGGTCGCAGATGAATGACATGCTTGATAGTCAACACTCGGAGATTAGAAAGTCACTTGAGGATTCAAGGAGTCGGCCTCGTATAACTAGTCGTTTGTTCTCATTGTTGCTAGGGGTCGTGTCGACGAAGGCAATAGGAATAATGGAGGAGGAGCTTCAGAGAGGGCTTGGTCTTGGTGTTGGGTTAGAGGAGTGATGTGGACATGTGCTTGAGACAACTCATGGCCTACCTTGTGCATGCAAATTGGTTTATTTGAGTAGGAGAGGTAGGAGGGTCCATGTTGATGATGTTCATGTTTTTTGGAAGACCTTGGTATTTGATAGTGTTAATCAAATGCCGAAAACCGATGATGATGAGTTTGATGGGTTAGTAGTGGAAGCTAGAAACAGTGACCCGGTTCGTCGTAGGTTGGTAGCCGAGAAGATGCGTGACGCCTTACATCCGGAGGACGAGGACGTTTTGCCACCTCCTATTAATGAGAACCCGAAAGGTCGTCCAAAAAAATCCACGACTAGGAACAAGTCGTCTTTCGAGCATAGTCAAAGGAAATATGGGACACCTAGCACCGATGGATCTACTGCTCGTACTCACTTATTTGGGGACTTTCCTCCAGGACCACCAAACGCTCCGTTAGAAAGAAACTACACCGTTGGCCTTTTCTCAACTTGGTCTAAACGATACGGGGTACCGGAGGTGCTTTGGGGCCAGTTCGATGGTTGGGTAGATGTCGGTGACGATGGTCACTGTGGTTACCGGGTTATATCACATGCCCAACGGGGGCAAGAGGGCGACTACCTTCAGATGAGGATGTGGTGTGCCCGAGAGATTAGGAGCGACGACGTCTATAAGAACCTGTTCGGTACTCATCCATCCTCTACGACTGGTTTGACAGGCTTTGAGATTACATTGAGGCGTGCCGAGTTCTATCTTGAGATCCCATGCGGTACGGAGCATTGGATGTGTTCCGACCACTTACTTGTGTTTGCAACCACCTTCAACTGGACTATATGTGTTATCGGTCATTTCCGTCGCGACAATGGTGAGAAAATTTGGGGTGGTAGTTGTGAGACAATTTTACCACTTAGGGCTTTGGTTCCAGGTCAAAAACCCTTTGGTGTTATGTGGATTGTAAACTACCACAGTCATTGGATGCAGTTGCATTCAAGAGGGCCGCAAGATGATGTTGCCATGCCACCACTAGCTCCCGCTTGGCGGACTTATAGACACGAAAGTGTCAGTCATCTCGAAACTTTGTACCAGAGAAATATCGAGAACTGGAACGCTTGCATCGGATCCGCCACGGGAAAAAGTCGGAGACGTAGAAATGAAAGCACCGATGAAGAAGTTGCACGGAAATTGAGTTTCGGTTAAGCACTTTATTAATGGAGTCAAAATGTAATTGTACTTTTGATGAATATTTATGTAATGTTTGTTTTTTTAAATTTACGTTAATTTTTGGTTAAATATAGTTGACGTTGACAATACTCGAATAAAGTTGACATTTATTAATAAAGTACTCGAATAAAGCTGACATAAGTCTTAAAATTACATTACATAGAAGAAACGATTAAAATACCTATGTTGCAAACGAAACCATCATCACCACATTTTTTCATTAAACACACGCAGTCGGTTTTAGTAAGACTAATCAGTGGAGTAATCTGTTGATGAATATTCCTTTGGCTTGAATAACTCCTCCTCCAAGTAGCCGGTATAAATGTGGTATATAAAAATTGGCTCCGGCGGGCCATGGAATATCTGACCATCACCCTGGTAACCCTCATAAGCTGATGTAGTGTCATGGATGGAATGATGGTTTCACATCTTTTGAAAAATTCAATCAACTCCGCCTCGATCCTCTTTAGTTCATCCCTTTTCAGAAGGACAGATTCTAAACAATAACATAAAATGGTAACAACTAATTATGTAAGTAAACAAATGAAATTAAAAGAAATGATATTATTAAGGTTTGAAATTAAAGTTGACAGAAATTTTACCTTTTGTTATATTCAATTCAGGAATATGAGGGTAATTTGTCTTATAGGGAGTACCCATCATTTGTGGTAGTGATACGAGATTAGGTTCATAACGGTTCATGAAATCCCAAATGATATTATTATTAAACACGATTAGTAAACGGCGAAATATGGAAGGAAACTCATTAACAATTTCATCAATTCTATTTTGTATGAAATTAACCTCTTCAACATCGTTCATAGGCATGATGGTAGATGAGGTTTTAGGGAGATAGTAAGTTTTGTGAAAAATGATGGTGGAGTGAGCTCCTTATATAGAGGTCAGGCTGGAAATTTGTTCCGAAAATGATGTGACAACTATACTGACGACTTTAATAAAGTTCTGAGCATGATGTGACTACTCAACTGACGACTTTAATAAAGTTCTGATCATGATGTGACAACTCAACTGACAACTTTAATAAAGTTCTGATCATGATGTGACAACTCAACTGACAACTTTATTCATTAATTAAAAACTGATAAATATTACAACGATTTTTTGCAGAACCAACAATTAATGATCGTTAAATACATTTCATTAACACTTAATCAGTTGAATATCCTTCGGAAGAAGAACCATTAGGCCTATAAAACTCCTCCTCTATGTAAGTTACATACATTTCAAAGGTTTTAAGACTCTGAAATGGCCCCACGAACATCCGGCCGTCCCCTTCACATATAGAGTGTAAGGTCCTATATGGGATAACTGTCAAACACCTCTTAAACAGTTCAACTATCTCCAACTTCACTTTCTCCCACTCACATCGCTTCAAGATGGCAGTTTCTGAAAATACAAAAACAAAACTTCATAATAATTTTTGCAATTTTTTTGAATGGAAAAATTAGACAATGGATTAAAAGTAACCATACCTTCTGTTACGTTCCTAGGGTGAATGGAAGGGTTGTTCAGACCGTAAATAGGTCCATGTATTAGTTGAAGCGAAGATAGGGGAGGATTGTGACGACTAATGAAATTATTAAGTACATGATTATTCAAAACAATCATAAGGCGGTCGAATAGTAAGGGAAACTCGTTAACTATCTCGTTAATTTTATTTTGATAATAATTCACTAATTGAATGTTAGTCATCACCATGATTAAAGTGTAGTATAAGAGGAGTAATATATTTTAAGAGTAGAGAGAAGATAGTGAGTTGTGTGGAAATAATTTGTTGGGTAAAGGGTTTAAATAGACAAAATTTTAGGGTTTTCATGTTGTGCCCAATACAACAATAATATAAATAAAAGTAAATAAATCAACAAACCAATAAAAACAAATAACTAATTAAATAAAAGTTAAGTCAATACTACATAACAACCGAAGAAAACAAATACAATGCATAAATATCCGGTACTAGTTACCCTGATCATGGGTATCGTAGTACATGCTCATCTGACTAAACAAAATATCCAACTGCTGCTGCTCCATCTCCGGAGTAGGTAAACGATAGACTTCTGAGAACTGCCTACTAAGTGCAACGGCTACCTCTGGCTCAGCGTGGAAAGGTGGACGCATAAAATGAAGACGGTCCGATGGTGGAAAATAGAATCGGTGAGAAATATCATCGTACCATCTCTCATAGTCTCGAGATACCTCGAAAGGCATCGTAGCTCGTCGAGACCGACTCTTGAAGTTCACCAAGGAAGTCTCGTCGCCCCACATCGTATCGGGCTCCCGACCAAACTCCACATTATAACCGTTCTTTGCTGGACGGTACTCGGTACATGGGATAGGCATAGGCATCGGGATAGTCTGAATGTACCCAAACTGGCGCATACAACGATCAGGCTGGTACGGCTCAACAATGGACGGATATCGAATATAGCCGGAATAGCGAGAATATCTCGCAGAACTCGGCATACGCGTCCAATAAGGCGTCCATCTAACCTGCTCCCTGGTAAACCCGTCCAACCTAACACGCCACATCTGAAAATGGTCAATGTCGCCCTTAAACCGAGGAACGGGCCTCCAAGCATCCACCCGTGGCCTGCCCTCCAAATAATCTCCCCCGTGTGGCCGACACTGGGGGAAGTACTCGTAAATCCATGCCTGCAATAAGGGCAGACACCCACTAACACCGCGAGCCTCCCGTCGCGATGCCATGCCTAGCTGCCGGTACAGATATGCCAAACAAGCGGCACCCCAAGCATACGCTCCAACCTGCTCCAGATCATCAAGTAAGGGTAACAACTGAGCTGACACCCTATCACCAGACTTGTCCACAAACAAAGTCTGTCCCAACAACAATATCAAATAAGCACGTAGGGAGTCCTGCTCAGTCCCTTCCTTGATATGAGCCCTCAAAGCTGACACCAACAAGCCACCACCCTTATATAACGGTGGTGCCACCTCTCCGGGAGGTTTGCCAAAAAAACCTGCCACGGCCCTCTTCAACCCCGCCTCCTCCCTCGAAGAACCGGCAACGGAGGTACCTCGAACAAACACCCTCGTACCAGTAGGCCGGATCCCAAGAATCTCCTCCACATCGTGAAGAGTAATAGTGATCTCCCCGAAAGGCATATGAAAAGTGTTGGTATCCGGCTGCCACCTCTCTATGAAAGCGCTAAGAAGGTTCTCATCCAAAGCTGTCGTGCAGCACATCGTCAACCCAGTCAACCCAGTCAGCTGAAACCTCCTAACAACATCAACCGGCACCTCCATGCTCCCTAACCCATCCACATAACTCAGCCTCTCGTAACACTTAATAAAGGACCTAGCCTCCTCGGTCTCAATCCAACTACTATATGCCACATGCCCCCCAAAACTGCGTAACACCGATATGTTACGGGGCCCACCAGAAACTGGGTCTCTAAGGAGCCAATCACTATCGCTGCGCGGCTTCTTCCGCGGCTCCCTCTGCGAACCATCATCCAACCTAGAATAGCGACCAAAGGAGTCCCGAGCTAACCTCTGAGACAACGGTACCTCCAATCTCGATAAAGGTACGGACCGCTGAACAATATCCTCCTCGCCCTCAGACTCGGTGTCCACCAAACCCTCGTCAACAATATCATCTTCCGCTTCCTCGTGACCATGAACAATCTCAGGAACACTACCTCCTACCTCCTCCGACCTCTCCATGTCAGAAATACCGCTACTAACGGGATTAGATCTACTACACCGAAAAACAATACGACGCTTTGAAGTCGTGACTCTACGGTTCACCGTACGATCTTCGGGAACCATAACGCTCTTTCCTCGATCACCCATCTGCATTTACACAATTAAAACATGCAAATAAGCGTTAATAATATTCCAAAAACATATTAGCATCGAAATAATTAAATTAATCAACTTAATTAACAAACTAAAAAAAAAATTTTGGGTTAACCATGGACGGACTTTTAATAAAAAAATTCAAACCATGGTAGGATTTAAATTTTGGAAATCCCACCATGGCTGGACAATTAGATCACACGTCCCACCATGGTGGGATGAAAATTCTGGAATTTCCACCATGGTGGGACGTTGGATCTGGTTGTCCAGCCATGGTGGATTTCCAGAAATTTAATCCCACCATGGTAGGACAACCAAACCACACGTCCCACCATGGTGGAACTTGGGGGAAAATTTTTTTTCCCCCATGGTTGGACGTGTGATTTGGTTGTCCAACCATGGGGGAAAATTTTTTTTTCCTCCAAATTTCAAACTAACAACAAGAAATCGGAATTAAATTTGATAATTTCTATCTTTATACCAATTATTCATACAAATCTATACAAATTATTAACAACAAATTACTAACAACAAATTACTAACAAATTGATTTTACAACAAATCTAACAAGAACAAAAAAAACATACTATGAAATAATTATAAAATGACACAAAACAAATTACAACAACTTTATAACAACAAACAAATTAAAACAAACCCAATACAATCTCATACAAATAACAACCTAATAACTACAAGTTTAATTGAAAACAAAAACTAACTAACAACAAACAAATTCTAACAAATTAAACTACAACAATATAACTAGATCTACAAAACAAAACAAAAAAATTAAGAAGAAAAACATACCTTTTGAGGACGGCAGGGGCGGCAGGCACGGTGGTGGGGGACGGCGGGTGGCGGGGCGGCGGACTACTGGTGGCAGTGGTGGCGGTGGGGGCGGTGGGGGTGTGGGAGAGGGTAAGGTGAGTGTGTTTGGGGGTTTTGAATTTGAGAGAGTTTTGTTTTAGAGAGAGAAAGCAAAAGGGCAATTATCGTCTTTTTTATGAAAAACGTCGTCGATGTTTTCTAAAACGTCGTCGATGTTTTACAATCCGGTTTTAGATCTAATTCAACTTTATAATTACTTGGTTTTTGCTTTTCATTATTCTGTATTTGATGATTATTTGTAAACTCATGTTGTTGTATTCTTCCTACCTTCTAATCACTCAAACTTTGAGTTTTACTTGATTTTTGGACCGAAAGATTTGATTTTTATGTGTAAGACCAGTGACGGGGCCAGGATTTATGATTAATTGACGGACAATATTCGTCTAGAGCTTAAGACATGTAAAATACTACCCTCCCTTCAACTCCACTACCAATTTACTTTTTCACGTTTGTCAACGCGTGTTTTATGCGGTGAATATGGTTAGCTGCGTATTTGCAAAAATTATAAAAGTTAGATATTTTTAATTTACTCGTAAAGACGAAATATATTTCACTTATTAATCGAGAGAAAATTGCAATTAGAAGCTTACACATGAATAGTGTACAAAATTGAATATTGTAGAGTGGAGTTGAAGGGAGGTAGTACATAACAAATCACCTCACTTTCTGCCTAGGAAATACCAAAACTTTTGTCTTTATTATCAACTAGTTTTAAACTCGTGCAAGTTTGCACGGATATTTTTGCACGGGTATATTATTTCAACATTATTATTATCAAACCATTTACATAATTACATCGCTATCAAGGTTACCCATAACATTTCCGGGACCCTAAGCGATATTGTAATAATAAGCCCCTAATATCCATATACTTTTTCATTATTATAAAAATATCAAAAATAATTTCAAAATTGTTGAAAACATAAGATATATAAATTTCTTAATTATGTGCAAACTGCAAAACTCATATATGATGGTAGTATTTGTTATATAAGGAATAAGAATCGCATTTAAAATTATGGAGTACTAAAATATCAAATGGTGATTTGTTATTATTCCCCTTGTTACAATTAATTGTTGCCTTTTTAAATTATTTGTGAATGGTATTTCAATTAAAGGCAAACAAATAATTGAGACCGAGGGAGTAATTGTTTAATATTTTTAGCAATCCTTTAACTTAAAACCGTAACTGGTTTCACAAGAAATTTATTAAGAGACAATTTTTCAGAAGATTTGTTCAAAATATATTTTTGTTCACATTTCCTATCTCGTCAGTTGGTTAGTTAGCTTTACTCAAAACCAACAAACACATATAAATAATTGTTTGAGACAAGTGAAGTATAATAATGCTAAAACCCATGAATATTATTCAGATTTATAGTGTTTATGATCGAAATTTTTTTTCGTCATTAGTATACATCTAAAATTTTATATAACCAGGTAATATTTTCATAGTTTAAACTTTTGTTTTTCTTCAATGTATGTGAATATTTTCTTATGATTTTTAAATATCAAACTTAAAACTTATTTGATAGATAGTAAAACACGAAATTATTTAATCTATTGATATTTATGATTTTTTATCTACGTATAAATATCAAAGTATTTCATTTCTAAGCGATTTTTTTTTTTTGGTATGAAAGATTGAAATAATATAAAATTTATTTCTAAATAATTCTAATGATAAATTAATGTGTCTGGAATCTTATGAAATCACATTATAAAAAATAAAAAATGTATAGAAAATGGAATAGAATTAGAATATAAGAAAAGAGGAAAGAGAGTAATTAAATAGGATGAATGATTGTAGGGTCCACTTTACTTTTTTTCTCACCTTAAATCCAGCAGCCTATAGGAGCACAAAATTTGTGCTTTATTATAAAGTAGATGTGCTAGTATTTGACTCATCTTTAAGCTTTAGACGGACGGTACCCGTCTTAAGCAAGACATATTCATTTTTCATTGTTCAGCAGAGCGAGCATCCCTTTTAGCCCCCTAAATCCGCCACTATATAAAACTGCAAGCTAAAAGATTTGATTTTTGTGTGTAAGACTGCAAGCTAATGACTTGAATCAATCAAGCTAATGTCTGAGGTGGAAAAGTTATAAACTTGCCTCAGTGTTCGACTTCAAATTTCTATAAGATCTGAGTTGAGCTTTATAAATTGTGATATGATATCGATAGCTGCTTCATTGTTAATTTTGTTTAAATTTCATTTTCGCTTTAGGGATACGAACTGTATCCGGGGGAGAATAGTGCTGCTGGGATGAATTCTCCTCTTATTTAAAGATCAAAGGCATTGGTTATTAAGCAAGTTACGTCTTTTTGTGATTAGAGGCGAAAAAGTTAAGCGGGTGTTCAAGTAATGTATTAAAGCAAACTCGAAATTTTTATGAAAATTTAAACCAAAACTTTCAATTTTTTCATTGTTCAGCCTCCTAATCCGCCACTGTGTAAGACTGCAAGCTAAAGATTTGATTTTTACTTGATGTTTATACCTCTGGGCGGTCTTTTAAAGATTTGATTTTTATGTGTAAGACTGCATGCTAATGTCTGAGGTAGAGAAGTTTTAAAATTGCGTTGCTATTCAGCTTCTTTAAATTGAGTTGAGCTTTATAAATTGTGATATGATATCGATAGTTGCTTCATTGTTTTGTTTTAAACTTCATTTTCGCTTTAGGGATACTAACTGTATTCGGACGGATGTTGCTGCTGGGTTGAATTCCCCTCTAATTTAAAGATCAAAGGCATTGGTTATTGAGCAAGTTACAGTCTTTTTTCTCTGGAATTTTTAGCTAGGTTGCAAATATGGACTCTTGTTACCTGAGTGATCATAATGCTCAAATGGATTCGGCTTTGGTTAGACATCGTCAAAAGAAACAGAAGGCGCCTCGTGAGGGAAAGTCTGAATTTGAATTTGAATTTAAGTTACTGAGTAGCCTACCTGACCAAATGTTACTTGAAATTCTAATACGCCTTCCAAGCAAGTGTAGTACACAATATAAGGTCGTGTGCAGGCATTGGTGCTCTTTAATTTCAAGCAGTCACTTTATTAGCCTACTCATCAATCATCGTCGCCAACGTTATTCTGCAGATTCCCCCGACTCTTTTACCATTCTGTTCCAGCACAAACTTACAGCTCCTTCTCCATATGGGAACTATCAAGTACCTGTTATCTATTGAAGCTGTTTCCAACAACCCGGAGCTATCCGAACTCTATAATAACCAATCTGTATGCCTAAACTTCCTCCCACGGTTCAAGCCTATATCTGACAGAGATGACTTCCACATTATATATCCTGCGAGGGAGAGTATTTCCGTGAGGGCATCTTGCCATGACCTAATGCTTTGCTCACACTTTAACACCTATTATGTTGTCAATTTGCTTACCAGGCAGTGGATTGTACTTCCCACTCTTCCTATTCCAATTCGTGAACGTATTCATGACGTTAGATGTTCAGTTTGGAGTGTAAGACCAGGTCTAGTTTGCTATCATGATGAAAATGACGTTAACAATGGAGATGGGTGGTATAGATTCAAGGTGATTCTGGTTCCTATAAACATTGAATACTACTCCCCTGAACATATTAAAAGGCTGAAAATTAGGTGGCCTGCGGAGATTTGTTCTTTACAGCATAACATTGAAATATATTGTTCGAAGACAAGACAGTGGACCGAGGTGGTCATTGATTGGTTTCCCCTTGAGATAAATTATTACCGATGTTATAGTCCGATCCTTTCTTATGATAGGATGTTGTATTGGCTTATGGGTCATTTTCTTGTTGCTCTAGATATTTTTAGTACTGATGCCAAACTGAGCCCTAGATATATCATCAAGCTGCCCGATGAATTATTACTCGACCGCGCATGCTTTGGAGTGTGTGTGGGCCGCCTCCGAATTGCTTGTCATTATTACGAGGTAGGTAATGGTCCAGTTATCCATAGTTGGGAACTTGAGGATCAGAACCGAGGGTCATGGACACTGGCTCACAAGGTTGTGCTTCCCGAACTCAAATCTCGAAGTTACATTCTTCATCTTATTGCTTTCCATCCATTCAACAGGGATGTCATTTTCTGTAAAGAGGAGCAAAATATTTATACATGTAATATGCAGACTGGAAAATTGACGATGTACCGCAAGTTGAAGCTTGACGAGGGCTGTGAATGTTGTCTTGATGGCTTACGAGTTGTTCCGCCACTACTGCACCAGTGGTTCCCAACGCCAGTACCCTCTCCTCCACCTGTCCAAAAGACCTACTAGGCCACGAGGGTCCTTCTCGTACAACGCTTATGCCCTTATCACCTTATGATCTTATGGGCATGCTTTGTACTCTAAAGAGCTGCATTATTATTTTTGTTTTATTTTTGGCAGCGAAAAAAGAGCTGCATTATTTATTATATATTTATACACTGTAGTATCTTAATAAACCTTTTTAGTAGAAGAAAGGAAACAGAAAGGATTAGCGAAGCACCCATTGTTTTTACAGTGTTTCATAATACTATCCTTTAATCTAATTGAACATGGCCTTTTTTCCCAAGAAAACATTTTTTGTGTTTAGTTTTTTATTGAACTATAATAGGTGTCTGAACCAAACTTTATAAATTGTTATTATAAGGGGGCGTTTGGTTCGAAGGGTGGTATGGAATGTCATACCACTAAGGATTGAATTCTATATCCCATACTTGCTTTATATTGTTTGGTTCAACCTTGGAATGGAATAGAATGTCAAAGATTATGGAATGGAGTTTGAATCTTGGGGTATGATTTGGGTATGAGATTAGAGGGGGTTGGAATGGATTTAGAATCTCCATTCCAAAATGCTCCAACCAAACACTAGAATGGAGCAAATCCATTCCATTCCATTCCAACTTCTATAAATAATGTGTTTCTGTTATACAACTTGAGTATTCCTTCAAATAATATGAATCTATATTTTTGTTAAATTTGCGACTGAGACATGGGTTTCTGATGTCGATGTAGGACTATTATGGAGCGGAATGATACTTTTTGACAGGAAATTTGTGCTTGCAACATGGAAAGTGCTTCAAGAAACTTTTGTGTATGGAAGGTTATTCTAAGTGGAGTAAGATAGCAATCTCGAGTTTTTACATTCAATTCGATCTTAATTATGTATCACGAAATCTCATTGAAGACGTGCACAATCCCCCTCCACTTGACCTCCCAGTTGCATATTGTGAGAGGGGCACTATCGGTTTTCAGCTTGTGACGGATAGTGCCCGTCTTTTGTGAGACATGTTGATTATGTAGGATGTGGGTGTCTTTTGTTTCTACTCTTTATCCCAATGTCATTTGTACTGCGAATTTCGTATGTTTCGCAATGGTGTTGGACCGTGGGTTCATCTCCGTAGTTACTGATCAATGTTACGACGCGAGAGTTTGACTCGAAAAAAATCACCAAGGAACCTTAATAAATCATTTAGTTATAATGTTTGCTACACTATTTGGTGTTCAAGTATTCAACTAGCAAATTATATCAAAATGAACAAAAAAAACAAAACTAGCCCTAATTCCAATCCTTCGAAAGCCGTATGTTTGATTGTCAACAATTAGGGTTTCAAGTAAATGAAAGTGAAACCAAATTAAATAAACAACGACAAAAAGGTGAAATTGGGGAAGAATCGTACGCGAGAGGAAGCAAGGGTGTTGAGCTCTTCAATGGCGACCTCGTGCTGCCTTATCTACAAAGTATATGAATCGAGCAAATTTTGCGTGAGTTATGTAATAATAAGGAAAAATTACAAATAACCACTATGTATTTAGTTATATTTACAAATTACCACTATGTATTTACATTTTTACAAATAACCCCCAAACTTTCATGTTTACTCCCCAATCACCACCGTATTTTTTTCCCGATACTCGTTTTACTTATTTTCCGACTTGTTAATTGACGATTTACGCAAAATACCCATATTACCCCCATTACATTGACTGAGTTTCCCAATCCCTTCTTTTCTTATTCTATCTCCATTTCTCTAATTCCCCCAAATCAATTCATTCATAAAATCCCTTAACTAATCCCCCAATTCATTTTGTCAGTCCTTTAATCCCCCAATTCATTCGAGCATGACTATAGTTTCTCGTTGCTGGTGCTTTCCGTTACGCCATTCCTCACGCGCCACGCGCAGCTGGTGTCTGCGCTAGTGAGTATGGTGACGTGGCAGGTTGTTTCCCCAGTGGCTTTCAGCGACTCTCGGAGGAAATATGAGACAAAATGTGGGGTTTTGCGTTGTTTAATCGAGATGTGATCAAGCAAGCAATGAAGAGAAGGATGAATTGCTGAATAAAATTGAAAGATGTAATTGCTATGAAAAGATATTAAAGATGTATTTTGAGTAAATTATAAGGTGGAATAAAAGATTTGATCTCGTAGAGAAATACTGAATGAATTGGGGGATCAAAGGATTGACAGAAATGGTGCATTGATATCGGGGAATTTGGGGGTATTTTGAGTAAATTATAAGGTGGAATAAAAGATTTGATCTCGTAGAGAAATACTGAATGAATTGGGGGATCAAAGGATTGACAGAAATGGTGCATTGATATCGGGGAATTTGGGGATTTAGGGTTTAAGGGATCTTATGAATAATTTGATAGTGAACTGATTTAGGGGAATTAGGAAAATCCAGATAGAATAAGGAAGGGGATTGGGTAAACTCGGTGAAAATAAGTCAATGGGGGTATTATGGGTATTTCGCGTAAATCGTCAATTAACAAGTCGGAAAATAAGTAAAATGAGTATCGGGAAAAAAATGCGGTGGTGAATGGGGAGTATACATGAAAGTTGGGGGGTTATTTGTAAAAATGTAAATACATGGTGGTAATTTGTAAAAATACGTAAATACATGGTGGTTATTTGTAATTTTTCCTAATAATAAAATAGAGAGTTCAGAATTAATGATAGTGTTTTTTGTGTTTTACCACCTATTGAGTTCTAAATTTTACGTTTTACCACCTATTGAGTCCATTTTTTCTAATTACACCTAAATTTGACCGAAATCCTTATTATCCACACCTACTTTATATTTAAATGTCAGTCTTTCTTATTTATCGTCTTTCTTATGTATTATCGCTTCTCGGTTTATCAAAATGACCATACTACCCTTATTATTACACACTCCCTCATCTTCACATATTCAACTCAAGTGACTTATTTTTCAACTCAATTAACTTCTACTAATTAAAAGACACTCTTTAATTTTGTGGGAACCCTAATTGTGTTCATGTGCATCAATCGATTTAGAAATTTGGGCAATCGTTTATCAAATTAGAGCTTCATGGTAGATTAAAATCAGCTTTCATCTCCATCAATTAACAAGAGTCACCATCCCCCTTGTTAAATACTTGAAGTTGGGGTAATTTCCCCCAGTATTTCCCATAGTCACACTTGTCAACACCAACACTGTTGTAGTTACTTAATTTCTGAGCAATTTCTGGTATGCTCTCCTTCATTGTATTCGTCTCTCTCCTTGGTATGCTCTCCTTTAAGGAGGCCAATGTGGGTGCTAGCGGCGGTGGGAAGAAGAAGTTGATGAAGTTGATTAAGTTGATGAAGGAAGTTACAACATCCTAATTTGGTCTATGAGAAATGAAGGGTGGTGGTTGAGGGGGTACGAGGAAGGCGGCGGTATGAGGCGGTAAGTAGAGGGCAACAATGATATAAGCAGTGGTTGGTGGTCCAAGACTATTGTGGTTGGTGGTGGTCAGACGATAAGAATGGAGGAGAGAGAAGTTGATTAGAATTTTGATGAACCCTAACTAAGGAAGTTGAATCCAATTAGATTGGGGATTTAGGTTGGGGATGACGAAATTCGAAACATACATTGTGAAACATACGAAATTCGCAGTAGGATGACGTAAGGATAAAGATTAGAAACAAAAGACACTCAAACTCTCACATAATTAAGATCAAATTCAATGTAAAAACCCGAGATTGTATCTTAATCCAGTTTGAATAACCTTCCATTTGCTGATTGTCACAACTCACAACACGAAAGGTTCTTGAATCATTTTCAGCACAAATTTCCTGTCAGAAACTATCATTTCGCTCCATACATCGACATCCGAAACCCAGGTCTCAGTCGCAAATTCAACAAATATACACATTATTAAGAGGTACTGAAGTTAAATAATAGAAACACATAATTACGGGATATTGTTAAAAATTGCAACACAAACTTATAATAACAATTTATAAAGTTTGGTTCAGAAACCTTTTATTGTTCAATAAAAAATAAAACACAGGAACAGGAAATGTTTTCTTCCGAAAAAAATGCCAACTTCAATTACATTAAAGAACAGTACGGAACACGGTTAAACAATGGGTGCTTCGCTAATTCTTCCTGCTTCCTTTCTACTAATAAAGTTTATTAAGATAATACAATGTATAAATGTATAATAAATACTGCAGCTTTTTAGAATACAAAGCATGCACATAAGGATAAGCGTTGTATGAGAAGGACCCTAGTAGGTCTTTTGTACAGGTGGAGGCGAGGGTACTGGCGTAGGGAACCACTTGTGCAGTAGTGGCGGAACAATTTGTACGATATCAGAACATTTACAGCCCTCCTCAAGCTTCAACTTGCGGTACGTCGTCAATTTCCCAGTCTGCGTATTACATGTATAAATATTTTGCTCCTCTTTACAGAAAATGACATCCCTGTTGAATGGATGGAAAGCAATAAGCTTCATACTTCGAGATTTGAGCTCGCGAAGCACAACCTTGTGAGCTAGTGTCCATGACCCTCGGTTCTGATCCTCAAGTTCCCAAATATGGATAACTGGACCATTACCTACCTCGTAATAATGACAAGCAATTCGGAGGCGGCCCACACACACTCCAAAGCATGAGCGGTCGAGTACAAATTCATCAGGCAACTTGATGATATATCTAGGGCTCAGTTTGGCATCAGCACTAAAAATATCAAGAGCAACAAGAAAATGACCCATAAGCCAATACAACATCCTATCATAAGAAAGGATCGGACTATAACATCGGTAATAATTTATCTCAAGGGGAAACCAATCAATGACCACTTCGGTCCACTGTCTTGTCTCCGAACAATATATTTCAATGTTATGCTGCAAAGAACAAATTTCCGGAGGCCAGCAAATTTTTAACTTTTTAATTCTTTCAGGGGAGTAGTATGCACTGTTTATAGGAACCAGAATCACCTTAAACCTATAACACCCATCTCCATTGTTAACGTCATTTTCATCATGATAGCAAACTAGACCTGGTTTTACACCCAAAACTGAACATCTAACGTCATGAATACGTTCACGAATTGGATTAGGAATAGTGGGAAGTGCAATCCACTGCCTGGTAAGCAAATTGACAACATAATAGGTGTTAAAGTGTGAGCAAAGCATTAGGTCATGGCAAGATGCCATCACGGAAATAGGCTCCCTCTCAGGATATATAATGTGGAAGTCATCTCTGTCAGATTTAGGCTTGAACCGTGGGAGGAAGTTTAGGCATACAGATTGGTTGTCATAGAGTTCTGATAGCTCCGGGTTGTTGGAAATAGCTTCAACAGAGAACAGGTGCTTGATAGTTTCATATGAAGAAGGAGCTCTAAGTTTGTGCTGGAACACAATGGTAAAAGAGTCGGGGGAATCAGCAGAATAACGTTGGCGACGATGATTGATGAATAAGCTAATAAAGTGACTGCTTGAAATTAAAGAGCACCAACGCCTGCACACGACCTTATATTGTGAACTACACTTGCTTGGAAGGCGTATTAGAATTTCAAGTAACATTTGGTCAGGTAGGCTACTCAATAACTTAAATTCGAATTCAAATTCAGACTTTCCCTCACGAAGCGCCGTCTGTTTCTTTTGACGATGTCTAATCAAAGCCGAATCCATTTGAGCATTATGATCACTCAGGTAACAAGAGTCCATATTTGCAACCTAGCTAAAAATTCCAGAGAAAAAAGACTGTAACTTCCTCAATAACAAATGCCTTTGATCTTTAAATAAGAGGGAAATTCACAGCAGCAACATCCGCCCGAATACAGTTAGTATCCCCCTAAAGCAAAAATGAAGTTTAAAACAAACAATGAAGCAACTATTGATATCGACATATCGTATCACAATCTATAAAGCTCAACTCAGGTCTTATAGAAATTTAAAGAAGCTGAATAGCAACGCAATTTTAAAACTGTTCTACCTCAGACATTAGCTTGCAGTCTTACACATAAAAATCAAATCTTTAAAAGACCACCCAGAGGTATAAACATCAAGTAAAAATCAAATCTTGAGCTTGCAGTCTAACACAGTGGCGGATTAGGGGGCTGAACAATGAAAAATTTGAAAGTTTTGGTTTTCGAGTTTGCTTTAATACATTACTTGTACACCCGCTGAACTTTTTCGCCTCTAATCACAAAAAGACTTTAACTTGCGTAATAACCAAAGCCATTGATCTTTAGATAAGAGGAGAATTCATCCCAGCAGCAATATTCTCCCCCGGATACAGTTCGTATCCCTAAAGCGAAAAAGACGTTTAAAACAAAACAATGAAGCAGCTATCGATATCATATCACAATTTATAAAGCTCAACTCAGATCTTATAGAAATTTGAAGTCGAATACCAAGGCAAGTTTATAACTTTTCCGCCTCAGACATTAGCTCGATTGATTCAAGTCATTAGCTTGCAGTCTTACACATAAAAATCAAATCTTTTAGCTTGCAGTCTTACATAGTGGCGGATTTAGGAGCGCTAAAAGGGGCGCTCTCCCTGCTGAACAATGAAAAATGAATATGTCGTACTTAAGATGGTTACTGTTCATCTTAAGCTTAAGACGGGTCAAATACTACCATTCAATTGGTAATAAAGACAAAAGTTTTGGTATTTCCTAGGCAGAAAGTGAGGTAATTTGTTATGTATTTTACATGTCTTTAAGCTTTTAGACGGATAATGTCCGTCAATTAATCATAAATCCTGGCCCCGTCACTGGTCTTACACATAAAAATCAAATCTTTCGGTCCAAAAATCAAGTAAAACTCAGAGTTTGAGTGATTAGAAGGTAGGAAGAATACAACCACATGAGTTTACAAATAATCATCAAAAACAGAATAATCAAAAGCAAAGAACAAGTAATCAAGTAATTATAAAATTGAATTATATCTAAAAATATATATAAATATATAAAAAAAGGTTGAAACCTGATATAGGAGAGAGAAGAAGGGTGGTGCTGAAGGTGGTCGGCCGGCGCAGTCATATAACAAACAAAATATTTGGGTGTGTCTATGTGATTGAAAAATATGTGATTAAAAATCCTATGAGTGATTGATGATTTATAGGTTATATTTTATTAAATTTAAACTAGTTTAGGACCCGGTTAAGTTGCACGGGTTTATATTAAATGCTTTTTGAAAATTTTGTTCGAGGAAAATTCTGTAAATACAACTTATATAAATTTACATTGAGAAGGTTCATTTAAAATTTAAATCTTAACTTAAAGTCTATATATTTAATAGATAAACACTTATTCATTATACTTTTACCATTGAAATATGAAAATGCTATCTTATAAAATCATTGCAAATAATACATGTTTTTGGGACAAAATACTACTCCCTCCTAGTCACTCATTTCTTCCCATTTCCCTTTTACACAAAAATTAAGGAAATGAGTTTGGACCACACAAAACACATTACCCCACATACAAATGAATTAAGACCACACAAAACACACAACCCCACATCCAAAAAGGGAAAGAGGGAAGAAAACCCGACTTACCCAATAAGGAAAGAGGAAAGAAATGACCGACTAGGAGGGAGTATTAATTAAACCTCACAACATTTTAAGAAAATCCACCAACCATTACATCAAATTACTTCGAATTTTTATATATTGTAATAAATAACCTTGTACTCTCAACTTTGTACAAGCCTTGTTCTCTTGAACTTAATTTCAACTCTGATTTAGCTCATTTCACATTAGCGTAGCTCACTACAGTTCAGCCTAGGTTATTTCAGCTCTATTGATCTCATAAAATTTCAGTACAGTTCAACTCATTTAAGTCTAATTCAGTTCAATTTAGCTTGTTTCAGCTCAATGATTCAATTTAACTTCATTCCGTCAAGAATGGCACCTTAAGATAATCTAGAGATGATTTATGTAATAAAAAAAAAATTGTTCTTTATTATTACAAAGGTTATACTCCTAAAAGTAATTCGTAGTCCATGGTTTGCACAACAATAACTTCTCCCCCTTCATAATGCTGGGAAACATCCAGATTTAAGGTAGAGATTAATTTTGTCAATTGGCATGTGTCTTGGTATCTACACGGGTTTTATGTTTATGATATGAAGTGGGAGTAGTATCTTCGTTTAAGTTAGCATTTGGCCATCTGATGTTTTTACCTTAGATGAAAAAATTTGAACTTTTGTTATCTACCAAGCACTTGCAAAGAGAGTTTTACTTTCAAAAGTTACATTCTTGTCAAACGAAGCTTCTTTTTCTATACAGTTATACGTTTTCCATAACTTTTATTGTTACAAATATTTAAGATTGCATATGTAAAAATAAACTTGGCAAATAGATCAGGTCGTGTCAGGTTCGTATTTTTGTCACATATAAACGGGTCACAAACCATCCAACCCAAACCCGGCCCAATAAAATCGCGTGTCGTGTTTGTGTCGACCCACTTATATAAATGAGTCATCAAGCCTCAACACAAACCCATTTACTTCGTGTCCTGTTTGCATTTAATTTCATGTCTATATTTGGAAAATATAAGTATATTTATGTGAGTTGGGACTAAGAAAAACTTGGATTAATTTAGTAACAGGTCATTCGTGTTTAGATAGCTCAATCCAAATCCAAACCACTCAATTCTCTTGTTGTGTTCGTGTCGACCCACTTACTTAAATGAGGCATTAAGCCATTAAGCCTCAACTCAAACCCGTTGATTTCGTGTTGGATTCGTATCGTATTTTCGTGTTGTGTCATTGTTTGCCAGCTTTTCATAAAATGATCATGTCAATTGTTTTTGGAATATTTTCCTTCTTAACTTTAACAACTATATATTTAGTGTTTTTGACTTTCTATATATGAATACAGTCTATATCAATTTATAAAATGACTTTTTGCTGGTTTATTTTCTGTTATCAAAATTTAAACTTCGTAAGGATTCAATCAATATTTACTAAAAAAAAATATTAATATAAAAAATTCAGAAGTTTTTTTTGGCTTCTTTTAAAAATATTAATCAAATTTAAAATAAATTAGATTATATTTAAAAAAATATGAGGATTCATACAATATTGTACGAAAATAGTTGACATTTACCTTCTGTAATAAGAGTATAGTTGACATTTACCTTATGTAATAACTAATAACTTAATAAGAGTATCTAATAAGTAATAAATAAGGTAGATATTCTCTTCATTTTGTGTATTTTACTTTTAATTTTGGCATGAAGACTAAAAAAAGAGAAACAGATCATTCATATGCGTTAAAATCGAATAAAAATTATAACAAAATTTTGATGGGTGATCAAATTAGTAATTAGTTTAGAATTAGGTGATTGACAATATTTGCCTAATTTGATTCACGGACTTATATGCTCCAAAGAAGTAACAAAAGAAGTTGGTGACATATTTACTTAGTTGCCTAATTTTGATGCTTGATTGGAGTTCTTATCTATTCACCTTAACATAAAAGTGGCTTAGCCAGTTTACTGTTCATATGAACAGTTCAAAACGCACAACTTTGCTATTTTCCTTCCCTAAACGCACCGTTTAAGTCCAACCCTTATTTCACCAACTTTGCTCACAACAATCACGCTCTCTCTCTTTCTCACTGCAATTACCCTAATGCCTCTCCTCCTTCCCCCTCTCTGTCACTCTCCCATATCCCTGGTTTGTAATGGGGGAGAACTAAGTTTTAAGGTAATACACGAACCAACGCTAGTACGATTATGACGCCATAAGGGAACTAATCAGGTAAATTATAGAACACTCACATCTACTTTCCCTTTTCATACATACATATTTTTTAGGGTTCTTCGTTATAATTTGATTATAATCTTTATGTTTCTTTTTCTTTCTTTGATTATCTACTTATGTGTTAGCTCACTCATGAATTTATCTGTTGTACTTCATTTCGATTAATCCATAATTTGAGTTATTTTCGTTTTTCTTCAAATTGTCTGTTATTCTCTCCCTATTATCTCAGTTTTTTTATTTTTTGTATGCTGGGTTTTAGTTACAATCTCATTACAAATCATTTAATATGATTACAAATCTTATAAACCATAGTCTATTGTCTTAATTTGTCCTAATTTCTTTTAATATGCTTTTAAATCATGTTATTCTTAACTAATTTTTATTGTCCTTGAGAAAATTGGGTTCTTTCTGATTTCTCAAGTTGGGGCTTTTTCTCTTGTTGGATGATATGTTATGAAAAGAGTGTATATTCAAGTTTTTAGTCAATTCATACCTTTTTCTGGTAAAATTAATGTTGATTTGTTCATACTGTTAATTGGCTCTTGTTTCATTCCAATGGTGGATTTACGCGATGTCCTTGTTTTTTGTTAACTAGACGTTCTTGTGTGATTCTTTTCTAGGCAAGTTCTCAACTTGTATGATGGGTGAAAAATGGATGTAAATGTTTACAGCTTTCATGACATAGATTGTTTTAGGCTCAAAGCTATTTCACGAGTGAAGATAGTTGGTAGGAAAAAAACGTTGCTTTGATTTATTTTTTATCTCTACTTTGGAGATCATCAATAAATACTTAGTTTCTAATCTGGTTTCTGTGCGTATATGAGTTTTGGACTAGGCAAAAGCATCTTAGCTAAGCTAGGTCAAAATAATACGACAGCTTCCGAGCAGACAAGTTTGGACAGTGACGTATATATTAAACTGTCACTCCATCTGTGAGCGACAAGGCTTGATGCAAGCAAATGAAATACTAAAACAACACTTTTTATTTTCAGTTCACTCAAGAGCACCCCGATTTTTTCACTACGGAATATAAGGGCGTGATAATACAAGACAATTTGGTCTTGGAAGGGCCATACCTCTCGCAGTGCTGAGCTTTAAGAAAGGAGCAAAACATGGTAAGTAAAGTAAGGTTAGTTGTACTTTCAACAGTTTTTAAGTAGTGCTTGGTGAACTATTTGTAACTGAAACAAAACAAGAGTTTATTTGTGGTATACTCCTTTTCACCAGCAATGCTTAAATGGTAGGAAATTCTCTTTACAGTCCTCGTTTTTGCTTTGAAATTAACAATTTATCTGTATTTAATTCCAATCTCCTAAGTTATTTACTCGTTATTGTGGAGTAAATAGTATATTAATGTGTCTTTGTGTGGATTTTGCAGGGAGTTAAAAGTGGCCATTGTTGGGATAACTGCTGTGACAGAGGTACAATGTTCATCTTAACCTTCATTTTCCATGAAATAGTGAGCCTACACAAGTCATGAAGGAATAATCCTACCAGCTTATTAATTATATTCCTACTCCAATTCAAGTTAATTAGACTTTTTCCCCCTTTTTCCTTGATTGGATTGATTTTGCTTTCAATCTACAATTAGGTTCCCTTTCTCACCGAGTTATTTTATTAGTTTCTTTCTTTGTCTGAAATTGATGATGACAATCACTTACATTAGAGTTTACGTTATGATGTCATTGTATGAGGTGGGGCAGAGTGATTCTTATGCTGCTATAAGGAAATGACTAAGTGACTGGAGTTCATCATGTTCTTTCTCCGGGTGGCTTGGTTTCGTAGTGATTTAAACCTCATTTTGAGGATCCCCGGCCATTTAGGCTCTGTACTATTAATTTCTTCAATTTGCAGGTTAACCTTAGAATCATTTGACTGAACCAAAGAAACTGAGTTAGGAATAGAATGTGCAAGGGAACCTAAGTTTGATAGGCGTGATTCACCCTTATGATACTGTCAGAATTGCGATGTTGGTCTGATGGTTGTGGAGATGCAACAACTCTTGTATTCACAGGTCATGGGGTCTGGTGCAGGGCACCTTTAGTAGTGTGTTTGCAACGAGGGTTAAGTTTGGTCTACTTTTGCTTTTCTCGGTAACATTTTGAAAGGTCTTGGATGGAATGGGTTACGTTGCTTGCCTTGGGTTGTTTGGGGTGCTTGGGAGCAGTTCAGAGTAACATTCTGAATTTAAATGTGTCATGTAATAGTACTCTAACATTAAGAAAACACTGGCTGTTTAGTTATAGCAATGCTGATGTTCTTCCATTTCCAGCGAGGGTGTTTATGGAGTTAATAAATGAGGGTAGTGTGTATGTTTATGGATGGTTGATTGATTTAAGTGGAAAAAATATTTCGGAAAAATTTAAATTGGCTTCGGAAAAGCATCTGAAAGTATAAAAAAAGCTACGACAAGTTAGGAAATGAAGTTAGCAAGAGGAAAGAGGGTTTCATCCTTTGTAGTTTACTACTTTACCGTGTAGTTTGAAAATCATCAATTCATCAAGCTAGGTTGAAGAAAGCAAATGGAATCATGGTGAGATAGTATGATCATGGTTCCTTTTAACAAGAAGAAGTAGATTGCTTAACCATGTGCGGAGTAATCCTTAAAAATGACCGCTATTCAGCAATTTTGTACAAAAATTGTTTAACTTGTGGTAATACCCAATATTATCATTGAATAGGAGTGTTTTTCAAGTGTCATTATGATACAACATGTCCTATGTGACTTTTGTTTACTTCTCTGGAAAGTTTGGAATTGAGTGGGTGGAAGAAACTGTTGCAGCTTTCTTAATTTTTTTATAAAGGTTTCTTCTGAAATATTGTTTGCATTTCATTTATGTTGTATTCATTAATCTCTTCTTTGCCCATTTACTAAATGAGCAAAGAAGAGATGAATGAATCTTTGTCACTCATTGGAATTTAAAAGTAGCGTTTTTTAAAAACTGAGTCACTATCCAGCTCCTTGTCATTGCCTAATATGTTGTACGTCATAGCAGTTGGCTGCAAAAACGCAAGTCTCATTGCACAACAAAACAACTAACCTCTGCGTCGCTGATTAGGAATGCTTTGGTGTCATTATTATCCTGCATGTCCTATGTGAATTGGTATACTTCTCTTGAAACTTTGAAATTGACTAGGCAGAAACTCTTGTAGCTTTCTTTAAATTTTGTTTGATGCAGTTTCTTCTGAAATGCTGATTTCATTTCATTAAGGATGTACTTCGTATTAATCTCTTCTCTGCCCATTTCCCAGATTATTGTGGGCACCGATTTCAGAGCTTAGGCATTATTAGTTCTTTATCTCAAAGGTGTTTAGTATGACCCTAATTTTTTTTGGAAGTTTCATCCATTAATCTTTTTCTTGATAGTCGAGCATGCTCATGTATGATCCTCTTAATGCTTCACACTTAGATTTTGCAATTTGCTACTTTAGATGTTCATTCAAGGAAATTGTTTAAATGGCTCATTCGTTGCAACCTAATTCGTATATTGCATAGATTTTCACTTAACAGTTTGTATATTTCTGGTTGGTGGTGTGTAATGAGTGGTCTGAAGTTAAGGCCTTAGTGCCTCACTTTTCTCATTTTACTCCAGGTGACAAGGCTGAATAAAGGTCGTAGATCTCATCTATCTGAATAAAAAGGGCGTAGCTGATAAGCCTAATATTCCAAAATGTGTACCTTTTGGTGCTCATCTTATATATCACGTCTTTTCTTTTATGTAAGATTGCATACATCATCTAATTATCTAACCCCATTATGTCGCCATGGCAAGAGCCTTTGAGAGAGTGGTGTAATGTTATTACTTATGATGGCCTTCATCAACTTTTGATTTCCCATTTATTTCCACAAAAAAATATAGCCTTTGTGATTACTCATTTGAAATCAGCTCTGAATTGTTTACTTCTAAATTTGACCATGTAGATGAATGGATATGTCTTCACCTATAGGCACAAGTGCCCTGTTAAACTCGATCACTATCTGGGTCAGTGTCTTTTTGGAATGTGTAGTACTCCAAGAGTCCAAGCTATACACAAATCTAAACTTTACCCTAATTGGTAAAAGGTAGGTCTTCTTTTCTTTTGTATATTGGCCAAAGGTAATTTAGTATTCATATTGGATGGAAATATAGTAGTGTGAATCTGCCTGAAAACTGAATTAATTGTATAGGGTTAGTCACATGGCTTATTAGGTAGTGCCTCAAATGAGTATACATGCCCAAGAAGAATTCTCAGTTTGTCAAGAAAAGAAGAGATACTGGTTCATTCATGGATGTTGAAGACTAGGCTTCTGGAATTGGTCTATCTGGTCAACGTGGCCCAAAGCCAGCTGAAGTATATGGATTTGTAGGTGATTAATGTCATTAGAACCCTGATTAATGCAAGCATTTACTAGATTCGGTTATAGAGAAACCAGTGCACGAACGAATACACACTGGACAGACCTTGTGTGGTGAGTGAGTTCAGTTACTGAACTTTCTAAAACTAATATGGAATGAGAAGAGACAAGATTTCATGAAGGAAATAAGTGTAAGAGCTCAAAGAGTTCAGTACCAGACAAGATTTCGTGATTGAGTTGATTGTAAGAGGTAGAGAGGTGGATCGAGAAGCTATACAAATGAGACTGATTTTGTGAATTTTCAGTAGCAGTAATCAATTGGCACCCGGATAGCAGAATTGCATTAGTAGGAGTTCTTACTTTCATGTCATTGTTTTTGTTAGTTTTTTCATACCTTAGAAAGGTGTAATTCTTTATTCAATATAATTCTTAAATTAAAAAAATAATTGTAACTTCAAATTTACTTTATTGTTGCTAAATGTGGTCAAGTTAAAATAAAACGTTAGGCAAACAACATAAAATGTTAATAGTATAAAAACTTATTCACTCCGGTCCGATCAATTGTTGTCCTATTTCTTTTTAGGGTGTCTCAATGAATTGTTGACCTTTCTATATTAGCTATGAGTAATTTAATCACTCAATGGACCATTGTCCATTTTTTATCCATTAAGTAGAACCACAAATGGTCTCACTCTTTTCTTTGTCTTTATGTCAAAATGAAACGACAACACACCGGACGGAGGGAGGGAGTAGTATACTGGGACAAAGTCACATTATAAAATTATTTGATGTAGTTTTGGAATGATTTTGCCCCAAAATTGCGTTTTAAAAGCTTTTTTTAGAGATGGTTGCACAAGAAGCAGTCTCAATCGCATGTGGTTCTTGTAGTGGTTTTCGTGGCCCCGTTACGCTCAAGGAATAAAATTACGCTGATATAAATATCTTGGGGTATGGCGCGCGAAAGCGCGCCATACAACAACTAGTTTGAAGATAAATATTTGTAATATACGTATAATAGGAAACTAGTATAGATCCCATGATATAGCACGGTATTTTTGAGATTTTTCATTTATATAGGAGTTGTTGTTTATATTGTTTGCATAAATTGTTTGTACTTTTCTATTGGTGTTATAGAATATTTAAAATATTTTTGTTATGAGACACAATAAAATAAGTTATATAAAAGCTTGGACCATTATAATAAATTTATAATTACACAAATTCTCATTTAAGACGGGCTGACCCGTCTTAAGCTTAAGATGGAAAAAATAGTTAAGATAATACAAAAGAGTAGTTCGTACATATTAGTAAAATAATTATCTTACCTGGGCAAGTTGTGTAGTATTTGACCCGTGTTACTCTTAAGACGGATATATCCATCCAAGGGAAGGCCAATTGTTGAAATTATCGATTCGATACGCATAACAGAGTACCTATGACACAAAATAAACTGATGCGGACAACAAAAAATAGCCCAACCTAGTCCATAAAGGAGAATATAAAAGGCCCAAAAATAACACCAAGTAATACTAATACTATTCTATAAATTCTTATTTCAGACGGATCATTTCCGTCTGAAAAATAAGACGGGATTATGTTGCCACTTTTTGATAAAATGTAACCTTAGCTTATATCAACTTGTTTTCAATAGTGGTTACATTTAATGGTAAAGTGATTACGAAATCACGTCTTATTGCTTTAGACCAAAATAACCCGTCTCAAGCTAAGACCAGCTCAATACGGTTTACTAATCTACTGTATTATACAAGAGATTTTTGGGTATAGAACAACCAACCACGCACTCCACTTGAATTAAAATATTCTTCTATCTAAGATAAAGTAATAATAAGTGGTAGAATCATGAATATCAATTCAGACCGCATGTCATTCATTCTGTCTTCCTTATCTTCTTCTCTCCTCTTCATCTTCTTCTCGTCTCAGATTTGAGCTTGCATATCAAGTTTCCGACCCGATTAAGCTACAAATCAATGGCTGGTTCGATCATCATCTGGTAATTAGTTTTGTAGAGTTATACTCAATAAGGGTATAAATGAACACAAATTCTCATTTGTGACGGACACTATCCGTCGCAAGCTTAAGACGGATATCATATTCTCTCACAAAATACCCATCAAGGGTGAGTGGAGAAGCACATAAAGGGTGCACACCTTGTCCCCTCTACCCATTTCCTCTAACAAAATACCCGTCGCAAGCAAGACCTAGTGATAAATGAAATCTATATCCACACAATAATAAGTAGTAAGTACTACATTAGAGTTAGGCGGGAAAACTCAATAAGGGTATGATGAATATTGTTGACCATAAAATGTGACATGTGATAAGTGATAGAGACACATCCAATTCTTATGAATATTGCCATAGGTTGTGGGCAACTAAGAAAGTTTAACATTAAATTATTAAGACGTGACGATTGGAACTATCTGGGTTTCCATTATACTCGTTTTAATAAACCTGAAGTTTATCTTAAAGAAAAGATAAGTACTGAAACTATCTTGTGTATAATTGTTAACACTAGGTCTTGCTTAAGACGGGTCGGATCTTACAACAGGTATTTTGTGAGAGGAAATGGGTAGAGGGGACAAGGTGGGCTCCCCCCATGTGCTCTCCACTCACCCTTAATGGGTATTTTGTGAGAGAATATAGTATCCGTCTTAAGCTTAAGACGGATACCTCCGTCTGAAATAAGAATTTGTGAATTGTTAAAGGCACGATATACACTGAGACTGAGTATATTTGATATTGGAGATCTAAACACTACTAGAATGTTAGTAAAAAAATTAAATGTTCATGTATGGATTGACATTATATTAAGTGACTTGTAGCCACATAATTATTTTTCTAAGTAGTTTGTGTGATAAAAAATCACATTTTGTTATTGTATGAAATCGTTGATCTCCAAAATTGAGCATTGTGATTCAGACCATTCAGTACATTAAAACTCAACTTCATTATATGTCACTCCCGAAGTATTGTTTTAGTATAGAATAATGCCCATATCAAAGTCTCAATATGATATAAGAAATTGAGATCTAAGGTGGATATGATTATCCAATTGCCCCATTAAATTTATCTAGTATGGATAATTTACCACCTTAAGGGGAGAATGATAAGGAAAAGCTGTTAAAAATAAAGAAGTATATTATCCTCAACTGAACCTGAAATTCAGCGGTTTGTTCTCAATATGAAATATATCAAGTAAAGATTAGCTGAATTAGAAATGATGGTGTTCATTTGATTATGAAGATGTACTATAATTCTAGTTTGATCACCCCATAAAAAAAGTGATATGTTAATACATTAAAATCCATGATTTAATTTTTGACAAATTAGCCCTATATCTGGTACAGCAAGCTATAAATTAGTCATAGAAAATATATATAATAAAAATTGAGATTCTTGCCAATTGAACGATAACCACACATGAAAGGTAGTGTGAAAGTCATATCGCTTCTCATATTTCAAGTACTAAGAAAATGGCAAAAATCAGTAGTTGGTACTCCTCTAGAGTAGAGAAATTTGGATGTCTCGAAAGTGACATAGATATCTGAAATCTGAATGATAATAAATGACCCATTTAGAGAGGAATGGTACAATATGTATTCAGATTTCACTGACCAGTACTGACAGTATCACAAGATGTTGAAATTATATCGATATGTTTAAGGAATTGATATGCATTTGCGCGCGGAATTTAATGGACTAGAAAATTAGGTATTATATATATGTATGTCCAATATTGATTGTCGACATATAATATTTGATTATAAATGAGTTCATGGACATGAAGTCCATCCATTGACCTGAAGTCAATTGAGAGAATGAATATTCGTAAAGAAACTGTACATGCTTGCATTTTGAGTCATCATTATGTGTATATAGAATGTAAGTTTATCATTGGATTTTAGTTTTAATACATACATTATTATGATTGCATTTTTGTTAGCATATGTTATTTATAACTTAGATTCATATCATATACATGCACGTGTTTTATAATATTATTTTAAATAGATAAATGTTGAAAAGGAGAAATATAATATGATATACTCCTTCAAGGATAATTCACTGTAGAAGCCTGTATAAATGATCATCAAATGATGATTGGTGATGAGTTGAGTTTTAATAACTAAGGAAGTTACAACATCCTAAGTTGATGGAGGAGAGAAAAGTTAATTAGAATTTTGATGAACCCTAACTAAGCAAGTAGAATCCAATTAGATTGGGGATTTAGGTTGGGGATTGAGGTATGAGGTATGTAAAAATAAGGGTAGTATGGTCATTTTGATAAACCGAGAAGCGATAATACATAAGAAAGACGATAAATAAGAAAAACCGACATTTAAATATAAAGTAGGTGTGGATAGTGAGGATTTCGGTCAAATTTAGGTGGTAATTAGAAAAAATGAACTCAATAAGTGGTAAAACGCAAAATTATGAACTCAATAGGTGGTAAAACACAAAAAACCCTTAATGATATTATTAAGAAGCTAAGATAGGCAAAAATAAAGAAAAGAGATTGATTACCTCTCTCTTGAGATCATTAATGGCGTCTAAATTAGCAGCGGAGGAATGAATTTGGGAAGACGATGATGAATTGATGATACTGCCGGTCTGCCGCCATGTGCTTAGCTCTACTTATTTGATTTCAAAATGCTTTTGTACCAATTTTTCAATGGTGGGTATACCGGTATACATACTCTCGAGTTTTGCCCATTGGATGCAACCGGGTCTAGGCTTATCACTTATCACATGTCACATGCAACGACCTGCAGACAATCCGAATAGATACACACATGCAAAAGGTTACTTCTCCTATCCCATAGAAGAGCTTCTAGAATGGATAAAGCTTCAGCTTGAGAAGCAGATTGCGCAAAACGATTTATTAGTGTAAATGACAGATTGACAGCTAACATATCATTATTATTCTTAACCGCCCAACCCAAACCCGCAATAAGGTCCGATCTCCAAGCAGCACCGTATAGATATGAGAGTGAAACTCACACAAGACATGACCAATAAGAGGCAACACAGTTCCATCATGAAGAGTTTGCAAATTACCCTTCACCATGCATCATCCAAAAAAAACATTTCTATTGAGCTCTTTCCTATTATTATTCCTCTCCTTTTCAATAACAATGGTTGATGATCGGTTCGTCGTCAAAACAAGCATAAAAAATAACCCAATAAAAGTAGTATAAAGGGGTCGAAATCCACGAGGATGGGGGAGGTCAACTACCAGTTCGATTGAATCCTATTCTAGCCTAAAATATGACGGATTGGAAAGCTAACTAAAAACTAGGAAAAACAAGTAATTGCTAAGTAATAAAGATGAAAACAATTAAGGGAAAGACTAGGGTGAAGGGTTCACCTTAGGGGGATTTAATGGGTTAGTCGGGTAACTAGCAAATGGGTAAATAATTCGAGTAAAATCGATTGCTAATGTCTCAACAATCGATAATCATCAACAAAGCTATCGCATTTGTCTCAAATCACCCATATGAACACTTAGTCTAATCGTCTCTACCACCGTCGCTTAAGAGAAGATCAAACCATGTTTGATGAAAAGGCAACTTTCGTTCACCCATTTCATCAAACACTTGGTGTTCATATGAGCAATACTCAAATCATTTACCACAAACTTACTAATCAACCAACCTAATACCCCACATGATCCACCCTTAGGACCCCCCTAAACCCTAGAGGATAATCTACTCACACATGGCAAAGGGAATCAAAACACTAAAGGGAAGGGGGAGTTCAATCAACATCATGCTATGAGAAGAATAAAGATAATAATCAAAAGATGAACTATAAACTAGAAATGGAAATTACTAGCATAAACAATAGAAAAGATGAGAAATTTAATACCAAACAAGACTTATATTGATGAATATGGGGGAATGTCTTCACCCAAGTCTTCAATACAAACCTCAAAAATGAAATGAAAGACTAGATTCCACAACTTGAAATGATAAACTAAACTAGATTAGGGAAATATTAGGAGAGTAATTAGGGATTAATTTGAGTTACAAATTTCTAGGGTTTCGTGCTAAAAGGAATGTCAAAAAACTGCTTACAAAATAATAAGGGGGGGTATATATAGGTCTCTCGAAATTAAGGAAAAAATTAGAAGAAGAGGCGAATTTTTCAGTCTTGTGTTCCCGGCCGGTCGACCGGCCGCCGGGCCTCTGACCGGCCTGGGACACAACAGTGTCTTCAGAAACTCGCCTTCAAAATGCTTCAAAATCTTCTAAGTATGGGAAAATGGAGGTCTGGGCCGGTCGACCGGCCGCCGGTCCCCCACCGGCCTGGAGCACCAAAACCCTCTCATGTGGCTGCTGATGTAGGCGCAGGCCGGGTAGTCGACCGGCCGCCGGTAGGCCGGCCGGCGCTACCTGGGGCCTTTTCTTCACTTTTCAACTTCTTTCATTTGTGGAGTGGTGGTCTGGGCCGGTCGACCGGCCGCCGGTCTGGGGACCGGCGTGGGCCACCTGATGACATATTTCTTCATTTTTCAACTCATCTTCGAATCCCGACTCATGCAATGTCTTTATGCACCGATTTCCTCATTTCCGCCTTAATTCCTGCAAATTGAGATCAATATTCATAGCGCGGGAATCGGGAAATAAAATGCAATTAAAGACACGCAAATCCGTGTAAACGGACTAAAATGGGGACGAAAATGAGGTAAAAATGTGACCAAATGAATGCTTATCAAAATTCCCCACACTTAAGACTTACTCGTCCCCGAGTAAGTAAACAAAATTCGAGACCCATAAGTACCCTTATTCAATACTACTCTAATATTAAGGCTACACCCTAAACTATTAATAATATCCGACGGTAGGCAATTAACGGGCCTCCTCCGTCCCTTCAACTCACAACGAGATACTCATGAGGTAGAGTACCTCCTTGCAAGGCAAGTAGGGGCTTGCTCAAAACCTCGACGCATCCAAATGAAAAACACGTAAGAACACGGCAAAGATGCATCTAACAAAAGAAAAATCACATGCCTCATCCATGTGACGGAAATATCTAAAAGGAAAACCGTTTAAATAATGCATGATCCTTGTAAGCCACTAATATCATAAAGCATGGAAAAATATTCGCCTCCTGGCGGTGCAAGTCTAATGAAAATTTCGATCCCCGTCTACTATTTGCTTGGCCAAAAGCGATAAAATGGAAGATGGAAATGAAATCCTCGTGACGTTATTAAGCACAATAGCATATGGAATTCACGTTTCTCAAATAAAGGAGACACAAGGGTCGTCCCGTCTCACTATGCAACTTCAAAGGTAAATGATTCAAGAAGGATAAAAGGAAATTGAGATTTGAGTCTAAGTGCTTGCAAAACTTTTCATTTCACACTTTGCTTTCTTTTTCTTTTTCTTTCTTTTTGATTTGCATTTTGGTTTGTAATTTTTGGCATGAAAGCACACGGTTTCCGTCAAGGACATGCGGTCGGAACCAACAATAGGGGTATCCCCACCGTAGTGGCATCGAAAGGGGGCCTAGATATGGGCCCACTAGAATCCCTAGAAGTTCCGTTTTGCACTTCCTCGACGAAAACAAGAAAAGATGATAATTGACTCCATATTTTCAGCTTGTTTGATTTGTTTCCTTTTTTGATCAAAAGTGGAAGAACAATGAATCATGGTTGGTTGCATAGCAAGAACGGTCACCTAAGAATCCTTTCTACCATCGGAATAATCACATCAATCGAGGGTGTCGAGGTGGAATAAGCGCAGACTCGTGGCTCGGCATTAGTAGACGGGTTAAAACTCACTAGAAATGCACAACCCAGGGCGTCTAAAATTCCACGATTAAGATGAACACTTTATGAATAAAAAAGTAGCAAAAAGGGACTATGCACATTCAACAATTTTTCCAAAAAGACAATTATTAAAACATTTTTCTAAATGCAACTACATGCCATGATGCAATCTAGCATATCTACAACTTAAATGCACATGCTCTAACCGACTATATGACACATAAGCTAATGCTATCTCCTAACAGCACACAAGTGGCACACACGCCAATCAACAAAATTCACACCATCGTCATCAACACATCCCGTCCTCAAGTAAGAAGAAAAGGAGATAAGGGAGAAGAGAAATAGGAAGGATCTCACCAAAGCGTCTTCATTTTCCCTTTTTCGTGCCTCATATGATGTGGGGCGCACCTATGGATGGAGATAAGAAGAAACACACGGCAATATATACAAAATAAACTATATACAAACTAGTCTAAACATATATTTTTTTGGAAAATTTTCAAATTTTTCGATTTTTAGGCATTTTTCATCTTTTTTCGAAAATCAACGATATATACAAAAGAAATAAAATCCTCCCCACACTTAAGTCTTACTCGTCCCCGAGTAAGTGACTCAAATATGAAAGGAGAGAAAAAAGAAAAGGAAAAACAAAACAATCTTTTTGGGTTTTTCAATTTTTTTGGGAATTCCCTCCCCACACTTGGTATTTACATGGTGTGAGGGGTGAATTCAAAGCAAATAACATGTTTTTGGGTTTTTTTTTAAATAGTTTGAAAAATAAAAACTTGTTTTTGGGGTTTTTGATTTTTGAAGAGAAATCACAATATGAACAATATATACAAGAGGGTTAGCTCTAAGTAAATGCATGATTTAAATAAAAGTCCTAAAACTAAATGCAAAATGATATAATACAATGTCATGATCTAAGTAAATGCAAACTACACTATATGGATGCAAGGCTAACATGTGACGATATGTTACAAAATTAAATTCTAATGCAAGCCTAAATGGATGCAACTAAATGGATGACTAAGCTAAAATATAATACAACTATCTAAATGCATGCAAAAATATAAATATGATGAAGATTTGGATTATAAGGGATCATACTCATGGGTTTCCGGCCTCAAGAGTATCCAGTGAAATCAGAGGATGTAGTATCAAATTGGCCATGACTGGCCTCAGCAAAAGACGCCTCTACATCCTGGGCTCCCGAACCAGAGCCGCCACCCTCCACAATCTCGAACCGTGGACCCATCCTGTCAAACCACTCGGCATTCTGAGCCGCAATCTCTGGGTCCACCTCCTCCTCATCAACTACCGGCTGAGTAAAACCCGGCGCAGAAGAATAATAGTCTGGCTGAACATTGAAATCACCAAACACCCTAGAACCCTGATCATACCCGCCCTCTGGCCACATGAAATCGGACGGATGTGGGCCAACTGGCTCCCTATACCCCTCCCTACACCAATTATCGTAAGAAGGGTATTGGCCAAGAGCCAAGTCATAATACATCCTGTCCATCCGCTGCGACAAAAGAGCTCTATCCCGAGCTTCCTCCTCACGCCACTTAGCTGCCGCCTCTCTCTCCCTAGCCGCTGCCTCTCCCTCCGTAGCTGCTGCCTCGGAGGCCAAAGTCATGTCGGCCATGAACTGGATCAAGGAGGGATCCAAAGGTGGGTAACTGGTAGTGGTGGAAGTGGATGCGTCGGGTTGGGATGAATTGGGCCAAGGGCGCCACTGCTGCTGATGATAGAAGGGGCTCATATAAGGCAATGTGGTGGACGTGGGGCCCCGCTCCTCTCTCCTATATGTAGTGACGGGGGCAGTAGGATCTCGCCTAAATGCGGTAACTGGAGCTAAAGGATCTTCCGGGGTTTCTTCAGGTGGTGGTGGAGGGTTCGCCTCCTCTAGGGGGAGAAGATAGTGCGCGCTATCAGGAACCACTTTCATAGCCGCACTATTAGGGAGGGGAATAGAATTTACCCCTCGAATCCTCCAATAAGTCTTCCCGTCCTCAACTCTCTTTATTACCTACTCAAGCTTCTTAAAAATGTAATCCTCCGTCAACAATGAGCATCCCCCTAAACACCTCAAATTACGCTCATCTAGAGCATCTCTACAAAGGACATGAGCAATCTTGGTAACAATCCCCCCTAAATGGATTCCGGTAGGGCTAAACGGGTCATTGGCAATTTTCTGGAAATGGATAACGACATGATGACCGATGTTGATCCCAAATTTGTTCGGCTGTTGGAACAAGTAAGCCGCCAAAATCGAAAGCTCATCGGCCCTAAAATTATGACACTCCTCTCTCCCAAACAACGTCCAACCCATAAACCTATGCCAAAACCTAATAGGGGCATTGTGGCAAGCATTTGCCGGCCTCTTAGTTCCCTTCTCAAATTCAAAACCCGATATAGCAGTCCACACATCATTCACATTAAAGTTTTCGGGGACCTTGTACGACTTATGAAATTTGACCCCTAAAACCTTACAAAATTTCTCAAGGGGAAGGTTAAAAGCAGTATTAAGAAGGCGAAAGGAAACAATTTTGACCATACCCGTATTTCTATCCTTCTCATGACTAAACGAACTCAAAAATTCCCAAGTGAGACGGGGGTAAGTACGGAAGTGCTGACCGTATAGTTCCCCCATCCCCAACCCTTTGAAAAGTTCAAGAGTGACCGTATCAAGGCCGAGGTTCCGCATAGTATTCCGACAAATAAAACGGGAGTGGGGAAGAGGTCTACGCTTTAAACATTGAAATTTACCTCTTGCGATTTCGCTTACGAAGACGATATCCGGAAAATCGTTATCCGGACCCATTCCCGCCGTCACTTGTTGGAGCCTAGCCTTCAACTCCGCCTCAAGTTGAGCTCTTGTCCTTTTCCTTGGTGGTTGTTGAGCCATGTTGATTTTCGGAATTTTCAATTGAAAGAGGGAAAAATTGGGTTTTTGAGGTGGGGGATGATTTTGGGTGAAGTAGTGGGTTAATTAGTGGGTTTGATGTTGGATTTGGTGAATATTGGGGTTGTTTTTGTGAGTTTTTGTGAGCTTTGTTGGAGTTTTTATGTGGGTTTGAAGAAAGAAAGAAGAAAGAAGGAAAGAAGAATGAAGAAGAATGAGAAAAAGAATAAGGGTCACGAGTGTTTTAGCTCTCGGGTAGGGTTCTGGGCCGGTCCAGACACCGGCCGCCGGTCGACCGGCCTGGAACCCAGTACAAAAAAATTCATTTTTTGGATTTTTTGATTTTAGTGTGTTCAGGTGGTCTAGGCCGGTCGGCACCCCGGCTGCCGGTCGACCGGCCTAGAACTCGGCTCAAAATTTTCAGTTTTCAAAGTCTTAGTCACATGGTGCTCTGGGCCGGTGTCAGACCGGCCGCCGGCCGACCGGCACAGAACACAGCCCAAAAATTTCCAAAAATTCAACCTCTATGATAATGTGTTCCAGGCCGGTCGGCACACCGGCTGCCGGTCGCCCGGCCTGGAACACCTGCTACTTAAATCCCTTTCTTCAAAAGTTCACCTTCTGGAGTGCTCTGGGCCGGTCGGTACCCCGGCTGCCGGTCGACCGGCCTGGAGCACGTCTACTCGTCTTCACCTCTTCTTCAAATTCACAACAAATCCCCTAAGAAACCCAAGTCACCAACAACAATCACCCAACCAACATAATCCCAAAGACACGGTTTTGATCCAAACCCGACTACAAGCGTTTCAAACTTTCCTAAAACTTCTTCCTAAGGACGAAAAACCCGAGTACAAAAATCCAAATCTTCACAACTATTCCTAATATGCATGCTATATACAAAAAAATTGGTGGTTGTTGAGGGACTCCACCAAACCTATCAAATCACAAGAGTTTACAAACAAGACTCCTCCTCGGGAAGTGGATCCCCAAGGAAGAGTACTTCCACCGTTCCCTTTTCATCTCCATCGAAATATCTTTTCACTCGATGCCCATTGACCTTGAAATTACCACCTTCTTCGCTCCAAAGTTCAAAAGCTCCATGTGGTGAAATGTCGATAACTTTGAAAGGACCCGACCATCTAGAGCGTAGCTTTCCCGGAAACAACTTGACTCTAGAATTATAGAGTAAGACTTGGTCACCCACTTTTACATCTTTATCAACCAATTTGGCATCATGCCATTTCTTTGTTTGCTCCTTGTAGATCTTTGAGCTCTCGTAGGCATCAAGTCTTAACTCTTCAAGTTCATTCATTTGGAGAAATCGTAGCTCTCCGGCCATATCAATATCAAAGTTCATCTCCTTTAAGGCCCACCATGCCTTGTGCTCCAACTCGATTGGCAAGTGACAAGCTTTGCCATAGACAAGCTTGTAGGGAGTTGTGCCGAGTGGAGTTTTGAAAGCGGTGCGAAGGGCCCATAGAACATCCGGAAGCTTTTGAGACCAATCCTTCCTACCTTTGCTTGTAGTCTTCTCCAAGATAGCTTTTATTTGACGGTTTGAGACCTCTACTTGCCCACTAGTTTGAGGGTGGTAGGCAAGAGCGGTCTTATGAGTGACACCATGGGAAGAAAGTAAGAACTTGAAAGTGCTCTTCCTAAAGTGCGAACCCCCGTCGCTAATCACCACCCTTGGGGTCCCAAATCTCGGAAATATAGTGTTCTTGAAGAGCTTGATAACAACCTTAGCATCATTTGTTGGGGTGGCAACGGCTTCAATCCACTTGGACACATAGTCCACCGCTACCAAAATGTACTCATTCCCGCAAGAGTTGGGAAATGGTCCCATGAAATCAACTCCCCAACAATCAAAAAGCTCAATCTCAAGAATGTTTTGAAGGGGCATCTCATTCCTTTGACTAATATTCCCCGTTCTTTGGCACCGATCACAAGATTTGACAAAGTAGTGGATATCCTTGAACATAGATGGCCAATAGAAACCACCTTGTAACACCTTTGCAATGGTGCGAGATGTACCAAGGTGGCCCCCATAGGCCGAGTTGTGAATTCTATCAACTATCTCCATACCTTCTTCTCTAGGAACACATCTTCGGAACATGCCATCACCACACTTGCGAAAAAGGTGTGGGTCATTCCAAAAATAGCGTTTTGAGTCATGCTTCAACTTCCTCCTAGCTCTAGCATCCAACTCTTCCGGAATAAACCCACTCACAATCAAATTTGCCAAGTCCGCAAACCATGGTGATTTACCACCTATCATCATCAAACTATCTCCTCTCAACCACTCATTGATCGGGCCACTCTCATCCTTCAACCCATGATCTTCGGTAGTCAATCTAGATAGGTGGTCGGCAACAACATTCTCCGACCCCGCCTTGTCTTTAATTTCCAAGTCAAACTCTTGAAGTAAAAGAATCCACCTCAAGAGCCTTGGCTTTGCATCCTTTTTCACTAACAATTGCCTCAAAGCGGAGTGATCCGAGTATACCACAACCTTAGCACCAACAAAGTATTGCCGGAACTTTTCCACGGCATGAACAATAGCTAGCATCTCCTTTTCCGTCGTAGAGTAGTTGACTTGGGCTTGATCAAGAGTTTTGCTTGTGTAGTAGATTACATGGTGCCTCTTGTCCACAACTTGGCCAAGCACCGCCCCGACCGCATAATCGGAGGCGTCGCACATAACTTCGAAGGGAAGGCTCCAATCCGGTGATCGGATTATGGGAGCCGTCACAAGAGCCTCCTTCAACCTACAAAAAGCACTCAAGCAAAATTCATCAAATACAAATGGTGTGTCTTTGAGAAGAAGAGAAGTTAAAGGCTTGGCTATTTTTGAAAAATCTTTGATGAAACGTCGGTAAAAGCCCGCATGGCCTAGAAAGCTTCTCACTCCCTTCACATTAGTAGGGGGTGACAAGTTTTCTATTACCGAAACCTTAGCCATATCAACTTCTATGCCTCTCTTAGACACGATGTGACCAAGCACAACCCCCTCCTCCACCATAAAGTGGCACTTCTCCCAATTGAGGACAAGGTTGTGCTCCTCACATCTTTGCAAAACATTAGACAAATTCAAAAGCCCAAGATCAAATGAGTCTCCATGGACACTAAAGTCGTCCATGAAGACCTCCATACTCTTCTCAAGAAAATCGGCAAAAATAGCCGTCATACACCGTTGGAAAGTCCCCGGAGCATTACAAAGCCCAAAGGGCATCCTCCTATAAGCATAAACTCCTATGGGACAAGTGAATGTGGTTTTCTCATGGTCTTCCGGGTGTATGGGGATTTGGAAAAACCCGGAATAACCATCTAGAAATGAATAGTAAGAATGCCCCGCCAACCTTTCAAGCATTTGGTCAATAAAGGGGATGGGGTAGTGGTCTTTGATGGTGGCGGCATTTAATTTGCGATAGTCAATGCACATCCGCCACCCGGTCACGGGTCTAGAAGCTAAGAGAGTCCCATCCTCTTGTTCCACCATAGTCACCCCTCCTTTCTTGGGCACTACATGGACGGGGCTCACCCAAGAACTATCGGTTATTTGGTAGATAATCCCGGCCTCTAATAACTTCATAACCTCACTTTTAACCACTTCCGCCATCTTAGGGTTCAACCTACGGAGCCCATCTACCTTAGGTTTGCTACCCTCCTCCAAGACAATCCTATGCATGCAAAGATTAGGACTTAACCCTTTGATATCATCAATGCTATATCCAAGTGAACCCCTATGAGTTTTCAAGACTTTCAAAAGTTCAAGTTCTTGGCCTTCACTTAAAGTAGCATTAATGATAACGGGATAAGTCTCTCCCTCACCTAAAAAAGAGTACTTAAGTGAGGGAGGTAAGGGCTTAAGTTGTACCTTTGGAGGGAGAAGGCCCTCCACCTTCTTCATTAGTTCATCCTCTACCTCGTGGTCATCTCCCATCTCCTCATCATGGAGTGCCACTTGTAGAGCTTCTTCTTCATACTTTTCCTCTTCATGCACTTTCTCAACCACTTCCTCTATGACCTCTACCGAGCATGCCTTGTGAAACATTGGTCCCTTCACTAGATGTGGAAGATTAAATTCAAGGGTTTCGTTTCCCACCCTAAAGGTTAGCCGCCCTTCCCTCACATCAATGAGGACTCCTCCGGTAGCCAAAAAGGGCCTACCGAGGATGATGGGAGTGTGGCTATCCTCCGGGATATCTAGGACAACGAAATCCGTGGGAATCAAAAATTTGCCAACTTTAACGGGTACGTCCTCAAGCACACCCAAAGGTTGCTTAACGGACCTATCCGCTAGTTGTAGAGTCATAGAAGTGTGGGTTAAACTTTCAAGTCCAATTCTTTTAGCAATAGTTAAGGGAATGACACTTGCACTTGCACCATTGTCACATAATGCCCTTGAAATCATGACTCCCCCCACAACACAAGGGATAGAGAAACTTCCGGGGTCCCCAAGTTTTTTCGGCATTTTGAAAGAGTTAGGATTAATGAGGAGAGCACTACCCTCCGCCTCCATAATCATAACATCTTGGGTACCCAAAGTTCTCTTATGAGTCAAGATGTCTTTTAGAAATTTTGAGTAAGTGGGCATGTTCAATATAACATCGGTGAAAGGTAGGGTCACTTCAAGTCCCTCAAGCATTTTTCTAAACTGGGTGAACTTGAAGTTTTCCTTAGTTTTCAAAGCTCTAGAGGGGTAGGGGATATCGGAAACAACAAGTGGAGAACTAAAAGATACCTTTGGAATGGGAGTTTTTTTGGTTACCTTAGCTCTTGCCATTGGTTGTACCTCTACTCCGTCATCATTGACATCCTTGTTCATCTCCTCTTCATAAGGCATAATTTCGACATACCCTTCTTCTCCCTCTTCGGGTTGACCATCTTCACCCTTGCCATCATCTTTTGACTCCAAGGTAGGAGTCACAATGGGCTCTTCAAGTTCTTCTCCTTCCTCAACATGCTCATCATTTGGAATCTCATCATTCATCATGTCCATGTAGGGGTTATCAAGCACTAGTCCACTTCTTAAAGTCACCGCACATGCATGGTGGCTTGATGAAGCATCCTTGGAGCTTTTCCCTTGAGCAAGTAGACCTCCCGGAGGCCTTTGAGGATTATTCAAGGCTTGAGAAGCTAGCCTAGGTTCTAATTCTCTCACCTCCTTTTTGTGAGCATTAGTGACATTTTGCAAAGCCAAATTGTTTTGGATTTCCATGTTTTTGACTAATTGCAAAACTTCACTTATTGAAGGATCACTCTCTTGGTGGGGTTGATTTGTCAAAGGAAGGGCAAAAGCATAGTCATTCCGACTACTCGACCCTTGGTTGTTGTTTCTTTGATTGTTCAAGCTTCCTTGTTGGTTGTTGTTAAAATTCCCTTGTTGCCCCCTTGAACCTTGATTGTTGAAATTTGACCCTTGGTTGTTGTTGAAATTTGGCCCTTGGCCTTGAAAAGATTGATCGGGAACCCCTTGGCTTGCTTGATTGTTTTGATTGCCTTGGTAAAAATTACCTTGGCCTTGATTGTTGAAGTTTTGGTTCCCTTGATTTTGATTCCAATTTCCTTGACCTTGATTCCAATTACCTTGGTTTTGGAAGTTACCTTGGTTATTTTAACCTTGATCATTGAAGTGTTGATTTTGGAATTGGTTGGATCCTTGACCTTGTTGAGAGTTGTTGAATTGATTGTTATAGTTTCCTCTTGAAAATTGACCTCCTCCTCTAGGTTGGGAAAAACCCGGAGGGTTGGAAGGTTGAGTTTGTGTGTGTTGTGGGTTTAAGACATTTTGACTTTTGTAACTCATGTTTGGGTGAAAGTTTGAGCTTGGATGATAGAAATTTGAATTTGGGTTATAAGCTCCTTGATTTTGGAATTGAGGCCTTGAGGGCCGTGGGTTGTTGTTCATACCTTGGAAAGCATTCACATGTTGATAATCGTTTGCACCTTCATTGTTATAAGAGACATTGTTCCCACAAACTTCAAAGGTGTGCCCATATCCATTGCAAATTTCACAAGTGGGGGTTTGATAAGCTTCCACCATGGGAGGTGCATAAGACCCACTAGCTTCATTCACATGATGACCTTGACTTTGATTTTGAGCTTTTTGAAGCTCGGCAAAACCCTTAGTGAAAGTTTGTGTGAGCGAATCAATCTTGGCATTGGTATCCGCATTTGAGAAGTTCTCACTTGGGTACTTAGAACTCCTCCTCAAGCTATTTCCTCTAGAACTAGTACCATAGCTAGATTCCGACTCAACCATCTTCTTAATTAATGCCGCCCCTTGTTGGTCATTCAAATGATCAAAATTTCCCCCCGCGGAAGCATTCACCATGGCCTTGGTTTGAGGGAGGAGAGTTTGATAGAAGGTTTGGGTGACATACCAATCCGCAATTCCACGGTGAGGGCATCGGGCAAGTAAATCAATGAACCGATCCCATGCTTCTCCCAAGGACTCTCCATCCTCTTGTTGGAAGGTGGTAATCTCGTTTCTTAGCATCGCCGTTTTGGAGGCGGGGTAGTACTTACTTAGAAACTCCTTAGCCACATCATCCCAAGTGGTGAAAGTGTTTGGAGGATGGTTATTCAACCACCTCTCCGCCCGGTCCTTGAGGGAAAATGGGAACAACATGAGGCAAAGGGTTTCCTCGGGCACCCCATTCCTTTTCATGATTCCAACCCTACTTTTGAATTTTCTCAAGTGGGCATGAGCATCTTCATCCGGGAGGCCTCCAAAGCTATCCCGCTCAATAGAATTCATTTGAGACGGGGGAATCTCAAAATTATTAGGGGCCAAGACACCGAAATTGATTGGAGATTGGGTATCATCGTGGTTGGGACGGTTACGATCACGTAGAGTCGTCATTTGTGGTTGATTTTGTTGTTGAGGTATTGTAGGTGGTGAATTTGGTGGTGTATTTTGTTGTGTATTGTAGAAGGGGTTTTCAAATATGGGTTCAATGGTGTTGTTTTGTGGGTAATCGATTGTTGGAGTGGATGTAGAAGCAATTGAAGTATTGGCTTGTTGATGGCTAACTCTTCTTGAATTCCTAACCCGAGCAAGTGTATTGGCACGGAGAGTCCTAAACAACCTTTCGGGTTCCGGATGGCTCAAGAACAAACCTTCACCTCTAGGCATGCACTCAAAGCAACTCAAAAACAAGTTAGACTCCTAGTGTGTTTTTGGGCACACTAGGGAAAGACAATAATGCAAGGCACTCTACAAATAATCTAACAACTAAAAACCAACAAAAACAACAAGTAACTTGGCTAAATCTAAGACACAAAACAAACTACGAGTTTCCTTACGCCATCCCCGGCAACGGCGCCATTTGATGATCGGTTCGTCGTCAAAACAAGCATCAAAAATAACCCAATAAAAGTAGTATAAAGGGGTCGAAATCCACGAGGATGGGGGAGGTCAACTACCAGTTCGATTGAATCCTATTCTAGCCTAAAATATGACGGATTGGAAAGCTAACTAAAAACTAGGAAAAACAAGTAATTGCTAAGTAATAAAGATGAAAACAATTAGGGGAAAGACTAGGGTGAAGGGTTCACCTTAGGGGGATTTAATGGGTTAGTCGGGTAACTAGCAAATGGGTAAATAATTCGAGTAAAATCGATTGCTAATGTCTCAACAATCGATAATCATCAACAAAGCTATCGCATTTGTCTCAAATCACCCATATGAACACTTAGTCTAATCGTCTCTACCACCGTCGCTTAAGAGAAGATCAAACCATGTTTGATGAAAAGGCAACTTTCGTTCACCCATTTCATCAAACACTTGGTGTTCATATGAGCAATACCCAAATCATTTACCACAAACTTACTAATTAACCAACCTAATACCCCACATGATCCACCCTTAGGATCCCCCTAAACCCTAGAGGATAATCTACTCACACATGGCAAAGGGAATCAAAACACTAAAGGGAAGGGGGAGTTCAATCAACATCATGCTATGAGAAGAATAAAGATAATAATCAAAAGATGAACTATAAACTAGAAATGGAAATTACTAGCATAAACAATAGAAAAGATGAGAAATTTAATACCAAACAAGACTTATATTGATGAATATGGGGGAATGTCTTCACCCAAGTCTTCAATACAAACCTCAAAAATGAAATGAAAGACTAGATTCCACAACTTGAAATGATAAACTAAACTAGATTAGGGAAATATTAGGAGAGTAATTAGGGATTAATTTGAGTTACAAATTTCTAGGGTTTCGTGCTAAAAAGGAATGTCAAAAAAAACTGCTTACAAAATAATAAGGGGGGGTATATATATGTCTCTCGAAATTAAGGAAAAAATTAGAAGAAGAGGCGAATTTTTCAGTCTTGTGTTCCCGGCCGGTCGACCGGCCGCCGGGCCTCTGACCGGCCTGGGACACAACAGTGTCTTCAGAAACTCGCCTTCAAAATGCTTCAAAATCTTCTAAGTATGGTAAAATGGAGGTCTGGGCCGGTCGACCGGCCGCCGGTCCCCCACCGGCCTGGAGCACCAAAACCCTCTCATGTGGCTTCTGATGTAGGCGCAGGCCGGGCAGTCGACCGGCCGCCGGTAGGTCGGCCGGCGCTACCTGGGGCCTTTTCTTCACTTTTCAACTTCTTTCATTTGTGGAGTGGTGGTCTGGGCCGGTCGACCGGCCGCCGGTCTGGGGACCGGCGTGGGCCACCTGATGACATATTTCTTCATTTTTCAACTCATCTTCGAATCCCGACTCATGCAATGTCTTTATGCACCGATTTCCTCATTTCCGCCTTAATTCCTGCAAATTGAGATCAATATTCATAGCGCGGGAAATCGGGAAATAAAATGCAATTAAAGACACGCAAATCCGTGTAAACGGACCAAAATGGGGACGAAAATGAGGTAAAAATGTGACTAAATGAATGCTTATCAATGGTCAACCCCAATTCACTCATATAAGCGAATTGAGACAAATGGAGACAAAGGCTCGTAACCAAACACTTGCCCATTACGAGTAACCCAAATGAACCAAAAGTGCACATAAAAGAATAACCTTATCAATACTATTCTCCTAAATGTAATAAGCTAAGCCAATTGATAATACATTCTTCAATGCTAATATTAGAGCCACCCACTATTAGAATTATTACCAAGTAGATTTGCACACCACGATCTTGACATGTACTCGCAATCACGGAAACGATGCTCAACGACTTCTACACATTGTTTATCACATAGTTGACAAACCAAGTAATTAACAATACATGTCTTTTCAAATTTGTTCCCAACACCTAAAGTACGGGTAAGAATTATTTAAAGCAGGATAATCCATTTTCTTGGGCCAAAAAGACGCCACAAATATTTTTTTAATAAAAGTCCAACATCCTTATGATATTTGATTAAGATCTTTAGCACTAGTCGTTAGATTCCAATGATCCCACTAAACCTTAAGTATCCTTTCTTAACATAATTTTCACTAATCTTCGACAAACTCCAAAAATCAAAATCCTCTTTAACTTCATTACTAATTAAGCGGAATAGCCAAAATTTTAGCACAAAAGAATTTTTAAAAAAATTCATTCCCTTGACCGCATTACATTTGTTATTCGCAGTGATAAGATTCCTAACTCTCAAGTTGTGGAGGAAGGATCAACATACAAAAGATCAAAATCTTTCGGAATAGGAATCAACCCACCCAGCCTAAGATTAGTCCACACATTTAAATCAGACTCAGAACCAACCATCCAGGCACATTGCATACTTACCAAAGATTCAGCCCCCAAATTAAGGATTCGATTACAAATCCAAGAGGCATTCCTCCTAACAGCCTCAACACGATTCACATTAAACCAATAAATAGCCATCTGAACTCCAATAGTACGACTTCTAACAGAAGAGGGTTTATGAAGAATATTCCAACCAACATTTGCAAAGAGCGCTTGATTAAAATATCGAGTATTTACAATTCCCAAACCTCCAAGACCTTTTGGATGACTCAAAACTAATTTACTAAACCAGCTAATGCCCCTAGACGTCTTAGCCCCCTCTCCACCAAAAATGTGACAATAAAGAATCAATCTTCTTTGTCACACTTACCGGCATTTCAAACATCGATAGGTAATAAGTAGAAAGACATGAGAGGATGGAATAAATCAAAGATAGGCAACTAGCCGACAAGAGTAAGAGTCCATTTCAAGAGGATTTCTCTTTTTAACATTGTAATCAGAAAATTGAATATATTCCCTCCAATTAACCATGTTGTTCCTTTTTCTTTTGGACACAAGGATTAAGGAAATCAATTAAGACCACACAAAACACACTACCCCGCATTCAATTAAATTTGGACCACAAAACTACTCACAAATAAGGAAAGAGGAAACATCACCACACTTAGCTCAAAATAGAAAGAGGGAATAACATGATTAATTGGAGGGAGTATCCTTTTTAGACCTGCCATGACCAAAAATACCAATATCACTCGGAAGTCCCGTGTATTTTGTTATTGATTCGAACTGGGCCGCATTATAAGAGTTGAGATTCTCTCTCCCATTTGGTGTCTCATTCTGTGTCCTACTCCATACAAATTCTGACATATCAACCAATTAATAAGAAAAGACATATAATATACTCCCTCCTAGTCACTCATTTCTTCCCCTTTCCCTTTTACACAAAAATTAAGGAAATGAATTTGAACCACACAAAACACATTACTCGACATACAAATGAATTTAGACCACACAAAACACACAACCCCACATCCAAAAAGGGAAAGAGAGAAGAAAATAAACCCGACTTAATCAATAAGGAAAGAGGGAAGAAATGACCGACTAGGAGGGAGTATATAATAGTTGACAATAATCTAAACTAATATTTAGAATATCCTAAACAGGTAACTCTATGTATTATCTTATTTCACAATAATATTATACAATTACGGTATATTGCGATATACCGTAATATTTTTCAACAAACCCCCTTAATTCTATGGTAATTTTTTTTAGATTTCCTTGGGTTTGCACATTAACAATTAGAAAAAGATTGCTGCAAAAAAAAAAACAATTAGAAAAAGAAGAAACAATAAAAAATTACAGGTCTTTAATCTGCCACAAATTCTTGTTTACAACCGTCGCATATGCGACGGGTTAAGTATAACCACTTTTTGATAAATAGTGACCATTTATTAATAAACAGTAACCATATTTTATGACTTGAAAATGACATTTATTACCAAGGTAGTCACTATTTAACAAAAAGTGGTCACATTTTTTACAAAAAAGTGGGGAATGAGCCCGTCGCATAGGAGAGTTACTATTAATCTGCACGTCTTCAACTGTGATGCGACTCTTTTTGAAGTTGCCAAAAAGAACCGAGCGGGAACTCCATCATTTTTCAAACCCGTCAATTCATCAATAATTATAAAGAACGCCATTCATTTCAAACATGGAGAACGTATGACCATGGTATTTTTTCCAAAAATTTTTTAAAAAAAACCGCAATTGAATTTTAACTAACTAAGACGTTACGTAAATCAATTAACTTAAATAAGTATAAACAAACAATTAACGGATTCCGGGAAAAAAAATTGACAAACTTAAATTTTGATTAATATGTAAACATACCGAAGTTTGTTCGTCCGTCATGATAATCGATTTAGTGAAATTGTTGTTGTTCGATTTAGTAAAATTGTTGTTGTTGTAATTTTTTAATTTTTTTAGTTGAATTAGTTGTATTTGATTTTGGGAGAATTAGAGAAGAGAGAGAGAAGAGAGATAGAGAGTTTAAGTGAATAAGGGCAATATAGTCTTTCGTAATGAAAACGTCGTCGATATTTCCTAAAACGTCGTCGATGTTAACCAGCCGCCATTATCGTATATACCTATACTGTTGACACTGACTAAAACTTGAGTAAAAGATCTTTTGTGGTTGTACTTAATGAATGATAAGTAGATAATAGTCTCATTTAAAAATATAATTAATCATAAAAAAAACTCTTTACAATATAAAAAGGTAAATAAATGACTCACACACCCTAAAATGAAAAAGGTAAACAAATGAACATGAGTAGATGAGTAGTATAGTTGATTTTTGTGTACCAGTAAATATAATACTCCCCCCATTTCACAAATACCTTACAAAATACATAAATTGTACAATTTAACGAGTATGAATACAAGCGATAAAGACTGAGTGAGTCAAGTGGGATAATTGTGTGGATGAGATGAAATGCAAGTGAGATTTTGAAAGGTATTTATTAAACAATCAAATATTGAAAATTAGAAAGTATTTGTAAAACGAAAGGAGTATCAAAATAATTCGTTAGAAATACGTTCCTTTACATATTATCTGCACCATAAAAATCTTACTTCTATCTTACTTCTATTAAAACATGAACATTTCTTGCATTCTTCTTAAGCCACATCACCACTAAACAAATTTCTTTTTTAACATTAGTTTTTTTTACATTCTTCTTTGCTGGGGTTGGTTATCCAACTTTGCAAAACATACGGATTAACTTAGAGGTGGTTATTAACACACTCCATATGATTTTGACCATTTATTATTTTATTTTATTTTTTGCAAGAAAATATTTTTTTTTGCAAGAATGATATTTCTCATATATTTCAAAAAAAATAGGAATACATGAGTTTATCTTACAAAGACATATCCACTAAGAAAACAACAAACAAGATACTATCCTAGGAGTTCAATGCCTCAATAAGTTCCTCTTGGTTGATGCTTGAAGATTGACAAAGAAGAGTGGCGCTCACGGTGTACTGCACATTGTCTGCACCTCCTTTAGTAAAGCATTGATCGTTCTAGCCTTATCCCCAAAGGTCCTCCTACTCCTTTCAGTCCAAACAGCATACACAGTGGCTGCAATGCTAGCAAACATCCAGCTTTTCCTCCAGTTCTTGTTTTTGGATTGGTGAATCCATGAGAACAAGTCACTGAGTTGATTGCTGGAGGAACCCAAACCAGTCCACTAGGCAACACCAGAAAGCAGAGCTTATGAGAAATGGCAGTGAAAGAACAAGTGTCTTGCACTCTCAGCAGCATGATAACAGAGTGAGCACCTGTTAGGAAGATGCACTCCTCTAGTTATAAGTTAACTAATGGTGGATAACTTCCTCTGAAGAGCCAGTTGCAGAATAACTTTCTGTCTAGGAAGAATGCAACGTTTCTGAAGGTGTCTATAAGCCAGCAAAGGAGTACACTTAGGTCTGATGGCTTCATAAGCTTTACCAACATAGAACTTCCCTTTAATAACACAGCAAGCCAGCAGAGTCTTGACAACTTGAGGCCCTTCTAGGAGAGTGGCACATTTGTCTCTGGTATTCAGGATGCTACGCAGACTTTCAGGGTCAAACTCCTTAATCTGGAGATCCCAGATAGGAGTCTCTGCAGTGAAGTAAAGTCTGATCCATGAAGCCCAAACAGACCAAGTCCCTCTATCAAGATGCCATAACCACTTAAGCATGGTGGCTCCGTTCCATGAAGAAATGTCTTTGATTTGGAAAACTCCTTCAGACCAGGGGGCACAGATTGAGCTCCAGCTTTTGAAACACATTTTCCTTCCTTTCTCAGATGACAATATTATTATTATTATTATTTTTTTTTTTTTTTTTTTTTTGCACAAAAGGTAATTCCTATATTCATCCACCAAGGGGAAATATAAGAATACAAGCTTAAGCAAAAAGAATAACCTCTAAGGCTAACATTAAGCCCTATTAAGTCTACAAACTATGAACTCATAGTTCCTAGGTTTAACTTTACTAAGAATCCTAGTACAAACATCCAATTTCAACTTTTGAACTATTTGATTAGGAGATCTCTCAATACCCTTGAACACCCTTACATTTCTCTCATGCCAAATGTGATAGATGGCAGCAGCAATGCAACACCTATACCAGCTAGCTTTCCAATGTCGTCTATGCCTTCTATTGCTACTCCACTCCATCTCAGTCCTGCAATCAGAGCTCCTACCTGACATGTTCAGCCAATGGAACATTGCAGACCAACAGTTTTGAACATATGGGCAGTTGAAAGAACATATGCTCATGAGTTTCATTATCAGTTTTGCAGAGCACACATCTATTTGCCAGCATCATTCCTCTGTTCATGAGCTTATCAATGGTACTCAGCCTTCCTTGGATTGCAAGAGAAGCAATGAACCCATGACTTGGAATAATATAAGGATGATTAAGGCTAGAAACCCAGGGAATAACAGGCTTTGCAGTCCTGAACCAGCTATAAGCTCTAGAGACTTTAAAGTTCCCAGCCACAGTCCAGGAGTTCAGCAACAAATCTGCAGCATCAGGGCCACCAGTTCTAGCCAGCATATCATCCTTCACAGCAATGATACTATTCAAGCTTTCACAATAGTAGTCTTTCTTTTCCAACTGCCAGATACTCTTATCAGGACAGGTATAAGCCTTGTTCCAAGAGAACCAAAGACCAGACTGCTTACTAGCAATCATCCAGACCCATTTGGCCAAGAGGGCTTTATTCCATGAAAGAAGTTCTTTGATATCAAACCCCCCCTCATTCCATGGGGAACAAATACCTTCCCAGCTCTTAGGTGACCATTTCCTGTGACCCTCTTCAATGCTCCAGAAAAAGTTCTTACTCATTCTTTGGATCCTTTTAAGCACCTTTTGAGGAACAAGGTAAATAGCACACCAGAATGAAGCAAGACCAAAGAAAACTGAGTTCAGAAGTTGGGCTTTTCCAGCATAGGACAGAAATTTATTTGCCCAATGGTGAATGTTATGCTGCATTTTGTTAATAAGAGCACCATACATATCAGCAGTAGTACGAGCAAAATTGAGAGTAAGTCCAAGATATCTGAATGGGAAAACTCCCTCAGAAAACCCAGAGAGATTGAGGATCTCCTCTTTTACTCTGTCAGTTACCCCTCCAAGATAGATGTATGTCTTCTCTTTATTTGCATAGAGCCCTGACCAGCCAGCAAATTTATCCAAGGTAGAAGCAACAGCTTGAACAGAGGGCACATCTCCACGAACATAGATCATAAGATCATCAGCAAAAATAAGATGAGTCAGCTTAAGTTTGACACATTTAGGATGATAAGACACATTAGGTTGAGAACAAATCCTCCTGAGGTATCTGGAAAGAATTTCCATACTCAAAACAAACAAGTAGGGAGATAGAGGATCCCCCTGCCTAATGCCACTTTGCCCTTTAAAGAAACCATGGGAGGAACCATTCAGCTTAATGGAGAACCAAGAAGAGGAGATGCAACCCATGATCCAATCAATAAAGATTTGAGGAAACTTAAGAGATTTAAGCATATTTTGAATAAATTCCCATTGCAGAGAGTCAAATGCCTTCCTAATATCAACCTTTATCAGACATATAGGGGTGAGGAACTTCCTACCATAACCCTTCACCAGAGATTGGGAAAGCATAATATTCTCATGAATGTTCCTGTCCTGGATAAATGCTGCTTGCTCAGGTCCAATCAGAAGGGGAATGACTGTTTTGAGCCTCTGAGTGGTAATCTTGCTAATGGTTTTATACAAAACAGAGCAGCAAGATATAGGTCTATAATCAAGAACAGAATTACTAATCTTCTTCTTAGGAATCAAGGAAATAAGTGTAGCATTGGCTTGCTTACACATTTTACCATTCCTGAAAAAGGCAAGGACAACCTGACAGAAATCCTCCCCTACACACTCCCAAGAAGCTTTAAAGAAAGCAGAAGAAAACCCATCTGGCCCAGGACTTTTATCAGTACCTATACTAAAGAGAGCACTTTTAATATCCTCAGAGCTAATAGGCTTAATGAGAGCCTCTATTTCCCCATCCTGGACACACCTGTCCATCTGAATGTACCCTTCATCCAGGGAGGCAACACTAGTGGCTTGACCAAGGAGCTTTTCATAATACTCAACAAACCCAGCAGCAACATCATCTTGCCCATATCTATCCTTGCTCTCTCTATCCTTAATCTGGCCAATAATCTGCTGACTAGTCCTTTCCTTAATTCTGGCAAAAAAATACTTAGAAGAGGAGTCATTATGAGAAATGTGCACACTTTTAGCCCTCTGCTTCAAGATGTTCCTTTCAATTTTCCGAACCTTAATGTAATTCTCCAGAAGCCCTCTTTCTCTAAGGATTAAGTCTTCAGATAACCCATCCCTTTGTAAAGCCAATTGACAATCAGACAACTGAGCTTTAGCCTCAGCAAGCCTACAACTTATGCCCTTAAAATTCTCCTTATGCAAAGTTTTAAGCTTCTGTTTCACAAGCTTAAGTTTATAGAAGAACCTGTAAGAAGAAGACCCACTAATATGAGTATTCCAGGCATCCTGAATAACTCTATGATAATCAGAGTGATCAATCCAACAATTTAGGAAACTAAATCTGGATCCTCTAGCCTTATCATTAAACACAGTAACCAAAGCAGGAGAGTGGTCAGAAATTCCTGCAGGAAGGAAGTTAACAGAGGTAGCAGGAAAAGAATTAAGCCAAGCAGAGTTAACCAAAGCTCTATCCAACTTAGACCAAACAATAGTACTAGCATCCTGTTTGTTTGTCCAAGTGTATTCACACCCTGTACCATGCAGATCATCCAACCCACAGTTAAGCAGACAAGAATTAAAATCCAAGATATCATCCAGATTAGGAGGAGTATTACTTATTCGTTCAGTAACATCTTTAACCACATTAAAGTCACCCATCAAGATCCAACAGTTAACAGAATTCCTGATATTGAGGAGAGAATCCCATAACTCCTGCCTTTCTTTGCCATCATTACTAGCATATATAACAGTGAGATGAAAACTAAGGTTGGTTGCATGATGAGTAACCAGACAATGGACGAATTGGGAATGAACCTCCTGGCAAGTAATAGAGATAGTTGCAGGCTTCCAGATAACCCAAATCCTGCCATTCCTGTGATGATCATAATTGCACACAACATTGTACTCTTTAAAACGACTATTAATGATTTTATTTGCTTTTTTCTCTTTAATCCTGGTTTCAAGGACACCAAGAATATCAACATTATTAACCAATATAAAGTCTAACAACTCCTGTTGCTTTAGAGGGTCATTACCCCCTCTAATATTCCAAGAAGAGATCTTCATTTCCCTCTATCAGGGGGAGAAATGACCCCTAAGTCATAACCTACCACCCTACTCCCCATCACTGAAGACTTGGGATCCAAGGATAACACTCTCTTCAAGGCTATTTGAGTAGCTAATCCATCCCCTTCTACATTACATACTTGATGCATTTCAACAGCCTGAGAAGGAGGAGGCAAACTCTGTTGATCCAGACTATGATCAATACCTAGAGGATCCTCACTCCCCTCAGAGCCTGTTAAGGTACCACCTAGTAATGAAGAGCTTCCACTAACAGGACCCATAGGAGTCACCTCAGCTAGGCCCACACCTTGGACCACCAGCAGATTAAAACTATTGGATGTAGTTATGACATCTGACTTAGATACTGATACTCTCTTCAAGGCTATTTGAGTACCAGCATCTTTGTCCTTCCCGCTGCATTCTTGATGCATTACAGCTACAGGGATATGGGAAGTACTCAGGGGAGCATTCTCCTCAACTGAGACCTTTGCATTCCCTGCAACTGAGGAACCACCTAGCAGGCAGGGCTCAAGACCAGAAGAACCAGTAAGAACAGATTTAGGAACAGCTTTCTTATTCCTCTTACAAGTGCTCTCTTGGTGCCCCATCTTACCACAACATTTATAGTAAAATGGGATCCACTCATACTCTATCCTCTGCTCAGAAGGACCAAAAGGAGTAGAGAGTCTAACAGAAGTAGGCAAGGATGAAGCTATATCAGCTTCCACCATGACCCTAGCAAACGAGAGCTTTGTCTTACTAGCAGTAGGGATGTCAGCAAACAATGGTCTCCCCACCTTGCTTGCCAATTTGCTTAACACAGTACTAGACCACAGGTATGGGTCCAAATCTGGAAAGAGAATCCAAATGGGAAGTATAGAAACTTTCTCCATTATTGTAGAAAATTCAGGGGTCCATTGTTTGAGGATGAGAGAGTGAGCACTCAACCTCCAAGGACCATGTTTTAGAACATTATTCATCTCCATTTCAGAAGAAAATCTAAAACTAAACCATCCCTTCCTAAAGTATTGAACTATAGGCTTACCAAAACTCCCCCAATTCTTCTCCACAAACTCACACATCTGCTTCAAATTGGGTTTCATACCAATGACATGCCCCATCAAGGTAAACTTCCAGATCTTCAATTCTTCCTGAAAATCCTCCAAACCCACCTCAATATCACTCGAATTCTTACTATCTTCATGGAAGAACAGGCTCATACCAACCTGGTTCTTGGGTTTGACTATCTCTGTCCAAGTTTTCTTCCCAAACCCACCATTAACACCATCAGGTATGTTCAAAGGTATAGGATCAGGGACGGGTTTAGAACCCAAATTCAGAGGAAAATTATTAGGCAAAGAATCCACAGTTGTATTACACGAATTTTCCCTAACATCACAAGAATTGTTCTGCAAGATTATAGGACTAGCACCATTTTTAGAACTTGAATTACCGGGAGTACGCTTACTACCAGAGTTTTGAATCGCATCAACAATTAAATCATTCAAACTCAAAGAAGTACGACTAGGAATTTCATGGGTTTCAATCAAAGATTCAGAAGTACACACCAAATTATCATTAGGATGATCAGAAGAACGTGGTGAAATCAATGGTGTCCTTGCTTTAGGAGGCCGACCTCTACCTCTCGTCATTGTTGAAGCAGAGTTCATTAATGGCGGACGAAAAAACAGAGAGAAAACGGATTAGAGAGAGAAAGTTCTTCTCTCTAAACGGGATTGTTTATTGATTATTATTATAATTATTATTATTATTATTATTATTATTATTATTATTATTATTATTATTATTATTATTATAAGATGCGCGCAGCTTTCATTAAAATAAAATGTAAAGTTTACAAGAAGTTGGTGGGGAGCCGAGAGACAATCTGAGCCCCCACCCCCTTAGCTATAGCAAAACTAAGCCTAGTAAAGATATAAGCGGCCACCCGAGCCCCAGCATCCTGAGATACCGAGAATTTCTGGATCCGCTTGAGCAAGTCAACAGCATCCGACCCCAGCTCTCCAAGCGAAGAGAAAGAGAAGGGTAGGAAACCATAGCCCGCAGCCGCGCATAAATCTCCATACTTAGCACATTTGCGTTGAGCAGCATCAGCGACAACCCGTCCCGGCACAAAATCGGACATCCCTGTCTGAGTCAAGGGGGAAGACCCTGTCAAATCAACACACACGTCACGCCCTCTGTCCCAGGAATAAAGTAGCAAATCCGCAGGACGAAGGGACCCGCCATGCCCGTCAACCAAACCGATATCAACCTCCTTGCCCGTAGAAATACCAGCCCTATAGCATATGTCAAATAAAGTGTCACGAACGAGGTTATGCCGATGCTTAACCCCCACAGTACCAGTACAAGAAACCGCATGGTCCCCAAAAATATTCTCAGCAAAAACCCGAGAGCAGGCAGGACAAGGCCTAGATACCCCGAATAACGGAATAGCCAGTCGATACCGAATAACGGACAAGGCCTAGATAACCCGAGGTTATTATTATTATTATTATTATTATTATAGTTTCTTTTAGCATGTGAGAATATTTAGTTTCATTTAAAAAGAAAAAAATTGGTAATCACTGTGTGTGTTTTTTCGTTTTTTATTCTATAGAGTATTTCTCGCACCCCTTTTTTTTACGTTTTATAAATATCTCATGAAATATTTATTGAAATTTTCCTTTTATCATATAATCATAAACATATTATATGTAATCTCTTTATTATAGAAAGTTGTATAATTATAGGTAATGTTTGCATAATATTTATAGGTAATGTTTGTTGCCTTTTCTTTTAGGAAAATATGTGTTTTCTAAAAAACATATTTTCCAAATATTTCACAAGATCTTTCCTAATATCAAGCTAACAAATTTTCATAATTTTTTTTAAAGATTAAAAATAGTGACATATTTTTATTTCTTAACGATTAATATTATTTAAAAACGAAACCAATAAAATATTAACAATTAATTAACAATTAATGATTACAAACAAAAAATATAATAATGATAACAAAATAATGATATTCGAATATTTCATTTTTTACTCGGTAAAAATGTAAAAAAAAAAAAAGAGAGAAAAAAATATTAAAAAGAAATGGATGAATATAAACAAAATGTTAATCACTAAGAAGGAAAAAAAAAGGAAAGAAAGAAAAAAATGTTAGGAAAATTTCATTATGGAATCCCCTATATATTAAAACACAAACATTTAAAGCCTCTACATTAAGCCACCTCATCTCAACAAAGTAGTGGACCCCACTTCTTTACCTCTATTTTTTTACATTTTTTTTTGTGTATTTCATGTGTATCATTTTTTTTCACTATTTATTTTGATTTCTTTATAAATTTTCTTTGCCTTATAACTCATTTGGCGTAATTAAAGACATGACCAAATAAACTCAAACTCGAAAAACCGATTAAAAATATTTGCAGATATTTTTATAAAACGTAAACAAAAACTACGCGTCGTTAACATTTTTCCTACTTTCCCAACTTTAGCTTTAACTTTTAAATCTGATTCCATCCGCCTCAGACCTCGATCATTTTCTTAAACTTTATCTTAGATATTGTAATAAAATATACACAAATAATTGAGAGGGCGGGAATACTTTCTAATCTAAATTTTTTACAATTTTAAATGAAAATCACAATAGATTTACCAAAAAAATAAATTGAAGAGGTTACAAATTAAACAAAAAAATAAATTAAACAAATATAAATTATAACGAATAACGACAATGATTTGAAAAATTAATCTATCAACGATGATAATTCAAACTTCTATATTAAAATTTACTATAAAAAAACACTAAAATTTGAACCATGCATAAAAACACGTCTAATACCAAACTTGGACGTGAATATTCATGCATGAACTTTGACCAAGATGTGGAGATCTATGTCGGGGAACAAATCACTTTTTTTCGTTTTTTAAAAAAAATTGTTATTGGATTTGTTTGAATTATCGTTATTAATATATGAATTTGTTGAGTGGCCGTGAAATTATATAGAGTATGACTTGGTAAGAGTTTATTGATTAGTCTTAACGAAATAGAGGTTTTGGATTGTTGGTTTATTTGAAAGAGTGTTGGTCTTGTGTAAAATCATTTTACATTGGATTAACGTAAAAAAAAAAAAAAATTAAAGACAAATATTTCTCTTTTCAAAACATGGGTAGTTTACAAATAAATTTTGAAAATTACGACATCTAACTCAGTTATTGAGAGACCATTTTGTCATACCCCTTTATATAATTTTCGTACCATTTATAATATTGATACTCACTATGTCTCTTTTGTTTGATACATATTTTCATATCAGTTATACCTAATTTATTATATACTGTAACCATTTTTTATTAGTATCCATCTTTATATTTTACGTACACGCTTTATTACTTTTTATATCATTTTTCCATCAGTTTATATTTAGTCTCTCAATAAATAAAATTGTAAGGTTATTTTGCACTAATTTAGTGTAAACGTGCCTTACATAAGAATTATTGTTTGTAAAATATATTGGCTAATTTCATAAATTTCACCCAGTTAGATTAATTATAAAAAACAGTTAACAATTATTATGTAATTAGAAGAATTAATTACAAAAAAAACAGAAATATATAAAAGAAAAGCCAATAAAAATAAAAAACTTTCTTAAATGTAGTTAACTAGATTAAGGCAACAATCTAGCTACACATGTAAAATAACTAACATAACCTTATTCTAACTATTTCAAGTAAGATTGCAATTGCCACATGTTGTATTGTAACTGATTGTGTATGAAAATTGTCATACCAGTTATTTTCATTTCACAATGTATAGGACGACAAATGGATTTGTTATTTATTTATTTTCATTATTAAATATGAAATATCCATTCCGACATGCTTTTGGTCATGGACAGCTTTATTTAGCGATTTTCAAGATCACAAATAAGCGATTGTAAATTAGTAACAAGTATAATTCAAATACAACTGTTAATTTAGTTTACAAAAAAGAATTGAGTTTTTTGTAGTTTTGTTAGATGTTTTCTATTATTTGTAAATTCTATTTGATGAATGGTGGCTTAGAAATTTTATTATTTATTATAGTTTATAACAGTTTTAAGTAGTCATCCCTTGCAATTATGCACGAGTGTAAAACTAGTAGTGATATATAACTGCTTCTTAAAAGTGAGAGTTAATTTTAAATTTGTTTTTAAAATAAAAAATGGGAAGTTAGAGAATAAATGAGGAGTTAAAAGGAGTGGGGGGTTGGAGAGAGTATGGAGTATGCTACACATGGGTGTAGGATATAAGAATCCTAACAAGTAACAAGAAGTAAAAAGAAGGCGTTATATAAATATCTTCTATATATAAAAGGGAGGTTATTTAAAAATCAGTAAGTGGATTGTACATCTAATGTACTACCACATAAATGTATTTTTTGAGCTTTATAATAAAGTTTGGGATTTTCTCATTTGTACCCTTCAACTATTAGCTTTTCTCACTTGTACCCCTCCATTTTCCAAAAGCCCACATATACCCCTAAGTTTTGTTTGTAACTTTCATCCATGACCAAAAGTTGAATTCCGTCAAATTAACCGTCTTAAGTGTTGATGTGACAATTAGGTATTAATTGTTATTTGTTAGTTAACTTTAATCTGCTAAGCCTAATATAAATTAAAATATTTTTTTTTTATTTAAGTGACTATTTTTTTTTCACCTCTCTCCACCATCCAGACACACCAATGACCACCACGTTCTTTTACCATAGTAACCACCAATATTCGCCGTCAACCGCCTTCATCACACCTCAACGATTCATCCCATCACATGCATGTTCGATCACCACCTTGACATTGGTGCTCACAACCAACTTGTGGTATTGGTTCGTGGGCTCGGGCTCGTCGAGCCATCGGGCAGTAGAGTCCCAATTAGCGGCGAGATTATCACATGGTGCTTGTGATGTGGGCAGTGGGATTCTACAGTGGCGGTTGACTTGCGTTTGTAGTGAGGAAATTGTCATGAAGAGAGAATGGAGGGGTTTCGAGTGGTTGTTATGGTGAGGGGCTGAGGGTTTTTTTAACAAAAAAAATCTATTTTACATTCATTATAGTTACACGGGATTAACTAAAGATGATTAGTAGCTAACCATTTGCCATGCTAGAGCTTAACATTGTAGACTCAACGGATTTAAACATTAGGTCACAGTTGAAAGTTCCTAACAAAGTTTGAGGGTATAGATGGGCTTTAGAAAAATGAAGGGGTACAAGTAAGAAAGGCTAATAATTGAGGGGTACAAATGAGAAATCCCATAAAGTTTTTATGTGTAGTATTAAAAATTATGAATTTTAATATAAAGTTTTTGAGTACATTAATTTGAACATTAAGCTCAAAAAAATTACAATAAAACTCAAAATACATCACATATAAGATTCAAAAGGTAATTTATAAACTTTAAAAAACTCAAAAAAAATGCATAAAAACTCAAATTCATACTAGTTTGAGGTAGTACATCCGATGTATAATCCTTTTTCCCTTTAAAAATATGTGTTTGGACCCTTAATTTTAGGATTAAAACAAAAGCTATTTCCCCACCACCTCCACTATTTATGAAACACATTTTATATCAAGTTTAAATATGATAATTCAATCCATAAGAAAAAATAATAATGAAGTTTTTAATTTTTATGTGAAATAATTCTAAAAATTTACATTAATAGAAAACTTATGAATTTACATGAAAATATAATTTTTTTAAAAAAATAAATTCAATTCGATTTAACATAATAATATTTATGACATAATTATAGTTTTAATTTACGAAATTATGAAGTAGTGAAATTATTAGATCCACTAATTTCAAACTTTTTTACCATATGAGAAAAGTTTAGGACTAACAAAAAGAATATAAAAATATTTCAACATAAGGAAAATCAATATATATTTAATTTTCTTACAAATTTGTATTAACGTAGACGTGTATTTTTTGTACGGGATTAAAACTAGTTTTGTTTGATATAATATGCAATTCGTCTCATTAAAGGGGTACATCCATTTTCAATGAAGACGGGTCGAGTCTTCTCTCCCAATGTGCCAAGTGGAAGGCTAAGGGGGAATTAAATGAATCACTTACCGTTTTATTAAGGGATATGTTATTTCCTACACAAAAATTTACTTAATCCTACACAAATTTTAGACTAGTTCCGACATTACCCTTCTCATTTTTAACCATTCTCACCTCTCTCTCTACTCTTTCCATTCACAGCAAAAAAAAAAATGGCAACCAGCCAACCACCAAACCACCCCTACCAGCCACCCTTTACCAATAATCGGACCGCCTGAACCGCCCTATCCTCACCCTTCCATCACCCAACGCCCTACCAGATCGCTACTCCCATATGACCACATCGCCTCCCTAACAGATCGCTGCTCCCACGCGGTAGTCACATCCACCCACCACTGCACCGCGGTTCAACCCTACCCATGCAGACGCCCTACCGCACGTGTCGACATCTCCGCCTATGCCGGCGCCGATGCCCCACCCTGGCGCCCCACCCTGGCGCCCCACCCCTGAGAACACTTAGCTTACATTCATTCAAATTCAATAGATTGGAATACAAAATTCAGTAGATGGATTCATCAATTTTATTTGACCCACAAAGTTAATAAACCCCATTCACCTTACATTCATTCAAATTTATGTAATTTAATTAATAAAATGAATTGATTATCTTTGTTTAATTGCCAATTAAAATTTATGATTAGATGATAAATTTTTAATTAGGTTTTGAAAAAGGGGGAAACTGAAAAGAGGGAGTTTTTAGAGGAAGGATAATGGTGGAAAAAGTTGGTAAAATGTGTAGGATTAATTAAAAGTAAGTGTAGGATTTAGCAATTGCGTTAATCCTCCTAAGGCGAACCCTTCATCTTAGTTTTCCCATTAATTGTCTTTACCATATCATTTTAGCAATATCTTGCGTTTTTTAGTTCTTAGTTGATCTTCCCATCCAACTCGCTAGAATAGGATTCATTCAAACTTGTAGTTGACCCCTCCATCCTTGTGGTTCGATCCCGACTTCCGCTATCACATTAGTTGGGTTTTATAAATTGTTTTTGCTTGAGCGGTACGCGACAAATCGCTCATCAAATGGATTGCCTCCGCCGGAGAAGATATCTGACTTATATTCATTGAAAACGGATATAATGTTAACCACGAATAACAAATGACATATCTAAACTGTAAATTTGAGTGGTGTCTTAACGAAGCAGCCATGGCGAACCGCACCGCCATAACTGTAGCTTCATCAATCACCTCGTATGTACGTCTTCTACATCTACAATATAACAGGAAATTGACCATGGAGTTCTCAACTGTCATTCATACCCCCAGATGCTTATTTCTGTTGTCCTATTTCTCTTCTACTTGTGTTGATTATCCCGATTATTCGGCGACAGAAACGACGTCGTCTAAACAGAAGAAGACAAATTATACGGGCAGGCTGACCGCCGTGATTGACGCCGCTAATGATCGGAAACCGCCCCCTGAGCTCCGCGGTCACCGCAACAACGTCAGGTCCATCTTCTGTTTTCTATGCTTTCATATTACTCGCTTACTTTTTCTTTTATTCTTTCTTCGGGAGTATGTTCTTAAAGGTAAACAAATGATTGCGACTGAATAGCGAGGATTTGAAGTTAGGGGACGAAAACTTTTGGGGGGGCGAACAACTAATGACATAAGGTATACTCGGAATAATTTCGAAAAATTTAACTATAAACTTTGAAAAGCTCATGCTCCAGGGGGACAACCTCCCTTGTAGAATCTTCCATCGCGTCTGTATCTCTCTCGAATAATCACTGTTATGTGTCAATTGTTCGGTATTTTTTACTACTTGATTGCGAATAAAAATTATATTAATTGTTAATGGTGGCAAAATTCATGGGTGAGCGTTCATGAGAATTGTTGAATGAGTGTGGGGTTGGAATAGTTATGATAGCATTGAACGGTTTGATCAGCATGCGTAATGTTTCTTTAAGGTTTGTGAATAAACTGTAACTTCATGATCATTTTGTCAATGTTTGGAACAAGGACTCCCCTGTTCAGAAAAAGTAAGGATGGAAATGAAGGGGAGAACGAGGGTACGAGCGAGTCAAGTTTAGTTGAAAATGGAAGGGAGAAAGGGTGTACGAAGGTGTTTAACGACATGTCTTTTGCTACACTACTCATTCAACAATGATCATTAAAGCTCACCCATGACTTTGCCACCATTAACAATTAATATGATTTTTATTATGTGTAACGGCATGTCTTTTGCAGTATCTGCTTGTTTTACCTAGGTTCATAATGATACAAATTTGATTATTTGGCCTGGTTATCTATCATGGTTTTTATCTTGTGGAGGGCAATCTACATGAGACTTGTGTATTTAAATCAATTCTACAATGATAAGGGAGAGGAGACTATTATAAATTCACGATTGCTTCAGTTCGAACCCTCATAAGGCATATGATGAGGAATGAAGATGCCTTTGTTCAAAACCAACTTTTCTCTCCACTGGACCCCTAATAGGATGAAAATATATGTGGATAAAGAGAGACTTGTGGTACGATAAGGAAAAATATGTATGAAGAGGTGATTGGGAGGGGTATCACCAACTAAGGTGAAGGGTTCGTGGGTGGGGCTGCCAGGTATTAGGTGGTAGGGAGAGGAAGGGGTGGTTAAAATATAAGTTCTATTTGTTAGAGGCTAAATATTTTCCTTACTAGAAGCGAAAGTGATATTGGCGGTCAAGGTTGTATTTATATATCGTCAACAGGAAGTGCAATTGGTAGTGTTCCATAGAAAAATGTGAATGTGAAGGAGAGTGTGTGACGAAATAAATATGAGTGCTAGGTAGTGTTGAATAAAAGTTTTAAGGGTTGTTACCGATTAATTCTCGGTAAAACAACTAATTAGTGCTAGATACTCTGGAAGTAATACAAACTAACTCCAATTAATATCTACCAAAGGAGTATCTAAAATATCCTTATATTATTCCCAATAGCCGTAGCTACGTGCATAGACTAATCTCCTCTGCCTTCTTTTCTTGTGTCCTCGACAGTTTGTACCACAACCTCAGATCGCCTTTGTCTTTCTTGGATGACGACTTTCCAAGTCCATACATTTCTGAACCGACTTGGTTCATCTGTCTGTCCCTTGTGATAGATGATGACCTGAGCTGAGACACGCTAACGTAGAGAGTACCAACTCGCTTGTAACAAAACAACCTGCCTTTAGTGAAGATTTGAAAGCGGAGAAAACCAGACTCCACGTTAACTTCCTTGAACTTCAAGACGGCGCTTCCTTTGGCATCAAGGTCTGTGATATGCTTCTCGGATGATACTGAAGAATGGTCATGGAAAAGTGATGTAATCAGGTAAGCGGATGTCTTCTTCTTCTTTTTGCGATTGTTATCTAGCGAAACGAGGCAATCTAGTTCAAGCTCAAATGTTGCAGTAGACTCCATAATTATTTCTTTCTTGATTTTTTCTTTTTGGTTGAATGTAGTAAGCTAACGTTAGGGTTTGTTTGGTTTGTTTATTTTTGTGTTGTTGCAATGAGTTGAGGGTATATATAAGGCAGTTTGGAAGCTTCGGGACACCGAAACAAAGTAGGAATAGGATTCTTGAGAGTCATGGTTCAGTCCAAATTCTACAATGGATTAACGTGTATTTGCAAACCTAACAGCACCGAAATTCAATCAGACGCCAAGCTTTTACACCGTCGAAATTCTAGTGCTGCAGAATGTAGCTCTGCTATTCGGTAACACCACCTAGCACTTTTGCAGTGGCCTGGCAACGACGATCCAGCTGAGTGTAAGTCCGAACAGCCGTCAACTGTGATGATTAAAATGTGGTGTTGTATGAGGATATCCGCAGTTTTAGGACTGTCACATACCATCAGAGAAGAGAGTTTTGGCTACTCTCGCTTAAGAGTTAGGACGCTGTTCTGATACTTGTTTACGGAGTACAACAAATTCTTTCGGGATTAACTTGAAAGAAATCACTCACATTGTTTTATGACATTCAGTAGAACAGCTGTTACAAATGTTCTAAATTTTGTGAAAGTAGTACAAATTAACTACACGAAAGCAAAGGGTTACGTTGACAACGGCCGCAACTAGGCACTTAGACTCCACCTCCGGCCTCTCGTAGCATCTTGGAACAACAATTACCAAATCTGTTGCAGGCTTCATCAGCTTTTTAGGACACGACGAACACCCTTCTTTTGCTTCTTGGATGACCTCACAAGCTCATACATAGCTGATTCGTCTTTCCGTCTAACTTATTACCATAATTAAATGATAAAATCAGAATCCACATTCACACACTTCAAGTATGCAACTTTGTTCTAACTTCTAGTCCAGAAAAAATAAAAAAACAAGAATTACAATTGATTTTAAAAAATGGAATTATAGTAAAACAACAATTGAATCATAATGTAATACAGGATGCAACATAAAGACTGTACAGTTAGTAACAACATTAGAGAGTAATTAAATAAAATCAGCAGATTTGATATTGATAATAATTGGGAACAGTACGGTACACCGGAGTCATAACTACAGGACGTTTTACAGGAAGGTAATACCCTGGTGGGTAACCAGCATTAACATAACACCCCTGAGGATAAACTGCAGTAACATAATAACCCTGTGCCCGTGGCCGGTTCATCTGATACATGTATTGCATCTCGAGATGTGATCGTTTGTTGGGGTTGACAGGCACGTTCTGGATGGTATCCATGTTTCCAATAATCTTCAGAAGTTCAGCAATGTGTTTGAGAATTAAGGGGTGATTATGGCAGTTATGTGTTTCAGCAATAGACAGCAACTCAGAATCTGTTTCTGGTAGTTTCTGACAAAACTCCAGCAGCAATTTGTTGGGCAGAACATACCCAGTACTCTCGTCGTTCTCTCGTGCAATGCGGTCCCGCCACTTATACAGCCTTGCACCAACATTAACTTGATCTGAATCCAATCCAGCATCCTCCAACCCGAACAAGTTCTTGTATTTATCCTCGTCAAACACCTCTTTCTCATAGACGGTCTTACATATATCATGACTCCTCAAATACACCTCCAACAATGGATCATCGTGCTCACTTGACCCACGCCCCGCAACAAGCCGACACCTCATCTTGTCGAAGATATACAGAAGATAATGGGTGTCTTCACGGGCGTAATGTACCATCTCGCGAGGCAAAGGTCTAATCCTCCAATCCGATGTCTGATATTGCTTATTCGCTAAAACCCCGCAAAAGTATACCAATAAATGAGCCAAGCTATTCCGCTCCATTTTCAACACTCGAGAGGCTTGCATGGTATCGAACAGATTACATACATAGATACCGAAATCCCTCTGAAGCCATAACACATCATTCCCGGCCCCGTGCATAACCTTCCTTTTACTCGGGTCCAAAAACACGCCTCCCAAATACTTTCCAATATGATGATACAACTTAAGAGTGTCGACTACGAAATCTTCCTTCCTCGTAGAAATCTGCATCAAGCAAGTTAATCCTTGATAAGAGCGATAACAATTAGCTTCAAGATCGACAGCAAATTCATCAACTAACTCTAACTTAGAACGCAAACACTCCAAGCCTTCAACCGTGTCAATATAACTGAAAGGGGTTGAGTCTAACGACCCGGGTTCGATAACTTTATCAAGGTGAGGAGGCTGATCAACTAAATTATGGGCAGAACAGTTGCTCAACACGTCTGGAACTCCGGGGTGGACGTAAGAACGGTTCGAGTTATCCGGGTTGATACCGTAAATGTGTTGCGGTTTCGGAATATTGGGTACGTGAAAAGGGATTGTCATTGTGAATTGAGTTAAATTGATATCGAACTTTTTTTTCTTGAAAGAATGAGAATTTGGTTTTTGTTGTTGTTGGTTGGATGTTGTTTCGTGTATATATAGAGAGAAATAAAGAGGGAGGTTTCCTAATTAAAGTGAGTAATGGAAATTTGGAAAGCACAAAATATGGAAACTTATAAGAGTGGGTGTTCGTGTTAGTGGTTAAGTCCGAGTAACTTCCAGTCTAGGACTAGTTTTATGGAAATTTTTTTTAAAGAGGTTTTTATTTTATTATTTTAAGATAAGAAAATATCGGGGTTTTTTTAAAAATTAAAGTAAGGATTTAATGATAAAATCTCGGTATTTTTTTAAAAATCAGAAAATCCCAATAATAGAGTAGATACGTTAAAATTATAAATAGAGTTCTTGTAAAAATGTTCTTATCTCCATTTTAATATACTCCAGATCATTTTATATTTGTAAATTGGTTAATCAAATTAACTCTATAAAAAAAAGAATGACAAAACAATTACTTTCATATATAGTCGTCTTATGATAATACATAAATATAATTATATGACATGAAGATATATTATAATGATTCAGAACTTATGATGATGACTAACCTATTATGATATAAGAGATGCACGCACCAGTTAGTCTTGCTTCAAACAGATCATTTTGGTTTGAAGCAATAAGAGATGAGATTTTGTAGCCACTTTACAGTTATAGGTAACCACTATTGAAAACACGTTGATATAAGTTGTAGTTACATTTTATCAAAAAGTGGTAACATAATACCGTCTTATTTTTCAGACGGAAATGCCCTCATGTGACCCAATAAGTTCAGTTATATGTACAAGTTAGGTCCTGTTTTTTCCGGTCGATAAGAACTTAACCGAATTGAATTGAATGAAACTGAAGTCATAGTCAATTTGTGAAGAAATGGGGCTCAATTAAATTAAATGATCTAGCTGAGCTGAAATCTACTATATACTAAAGCACAATCATTCCTTGCATTTTGATTGGCTTCTTGATTAAGGGAAAGAAAAAAGTAAAATGGGCCTCACATTCTTTCCTTCTCATTAATTACTTTCTAGATTATTTTTCAATTCTTATTTAATTTTAGATTGCACATTTATACAAAACCATACATTAACATTTGTGTTGCATGAAAACTAAAAAAATGTAGAAAAAAAATGAAATAATTGAATTTTGTTTTAAAAAAAATAGGAATACTAATACGGAGTAATTATAACAGAGAACGTGCCATAAAAAGTAAATTGCTAAAAAAAATATTATTCATGTATAATTTGTTCTATCAAAATATATTATTAGACTCAAAATTATTGAAAAACGCCGTATGTAAAACTATATTAATAAATAAAATGCTCTTTAGCATTCTAAGTAGATCTCTTTTTTCACGCAAAAATAAATAAATAAAGTATATTCAAAAATTAGAAAGAAATAATAAATGAAGTATAAATAACATATTGGGAAAATATTGAAAATATTGAAGAAAAAATATTACGTGTAATAAAAAAAATCAAATAAAATTGAAATCAAATGATTCGTAACGGTATAATTAAAAAAAATTAGATAAATGTTTTTTTCGAAAATATATATACACTGTATCATATTTGAAAAACTACAAATATGATCCAAGTTACAAAAACATGCATACAAATATCAGTCATGATTTAATTAGTTAATGTACGTAAGATTGAAGAAAAAAGTACTATTACCACAAAACAATAAACCTCAAATAATGATTTAATTAAGTTTTGATCTTAAAGGTAAGCGGGGCTTGATGTTTTTGAGTTATGATAACGCACGTTGATATGGAGTATGGTTTAATGATTCCTATAGTAGTATTGTGGACAGTAGATTTTACGTTCCGATTCCCCCTTCTCCTCTATTGTAATGCGATTAAGTGCGTTTTTCGTTATACCAAACAAAAAATCGTAGTATGAGTATCAATTAACGGTGAAGGAACGGAATTTAATAAAGATCGCTTTTATGGACCAAGTTCAACATTACTCCCTCCATCCCAATTTATATTGTGTTAAAAAAATTGATTAGTTACTCCTACATAGATATACATATATAGCTTACAAAGAGTTTTACGATACTTACTTAGTTACTTATAATTTTATTAGATTATAGGTCAACTGAGAGACGGATTTTCAACAAATTTATTTAAAGACTAATTATAAATTATTGGAAAAATGGTACAAAAAGTAATATAATAGGTACGTTTTATATAAAATGAAGTATTGATAAAAATGGTTACAATATATGATAAAATATGTATGATTGGTATGCGAATTAGAACCAAACAAAAGTTACCTTTGAGGCATGATCAATAACAAAAGGGATACAAAAAGGTACATATAGGGGTACTATATAAGTGGTCTTTAATCATCTCTCAATAACTTAGTGATAAACGGTCTCCCAAAGTTTTTGTGTCATACGATTGTTGAATATTTGTCTGCGTACAATTTTGTACGTGTTTACGAGTAGTTGTTGGTAAATGAGTCAATGCAAATGAGTTAAAATGTAAAGGATTTAATATTAATTTTTTAGTGTATACCATTCGGTTTAGTTTGGGTTCAAGACGGCCACTGGGGCTGTAAATAGTCAATATTAATAGTATTACTAGTTTTAGCTCGTGCAAAATTGCACGGTTTGCTATTGTAAGATGGTTATAAACTATGATTATTCACGATCGGAAATATAGAATACTTCATATAATAAAATATTAAACCCAACATATTAACATTATTGTATCAAACATCAAACATGAAATAAGTATACAAAAATTAATTCAAACATTCTAAATAATATTATGAATTAAAAAATTATATAAAAAAAACTTGATGTTTATAATTACATACTACATTAGAAGTGATGTAAATACTGATATTGATTAACGCGATAATAATAAACTTGATTTTTTTAGACAAATTATATTTTTCAATTGTAAACTGGTGTGATTATAAATATATTATAAAATTTAATTTATACGTATATCTATATTATTATTAATATTATTTTCCAATAAAACTGACATGACTAATCATCCCCAATTTACAATTACATAATCCTTCAATAAAGGAGATTTCTTACTAATTATTTATGTAAAATGACAAAAAAAAAAATTGAAATGAATTTTTAATTTATATTTGTTACAAAATCAATGATCCTAAAACAAATGTGTACTAAATTTTCACTGAGTTATTCATTGATGGAAATAAAAAATTGAAGTCCTAAAGCATTTTATAAATATTACTCATATTTTAAAAGGTGTATTTTAATTAAATGAAGTTAGAAAATTAGTGGGCCCTTGTGTAAATGTTAAACCCATTCATTTCCGTGTTCATTCATTTGTTTACTTTTCTTATTCTTTGTGAGAGTTTTTAATAAAAAACAACTGATTGGAACGGAAGGAGTAATAAATAAGCATTTTATTTTCAAGTTATTTTTTTTTACTAAATAAAAATACTATATTTAGTATGTATGTAAAATATTACGATCCAACAATCTAATTCTATTGATTCGATCCGACCAACTTTGTCAATCCAAATTTGAATCTCAATTCGAAAAAAAAAACCTTTGATGTATGCATGTGCGGTGTGTCCCGTTCTTTCCATTGAACTTTGAGGGAACCTATCTATGAAAAAAAATTAATAAGGTAAATAATGCTCACTTACTTGACTCATATGGGAGCATATATATTATTTAGAAAGAAAACTTTTGAAATATAAAACTTTTTCCATAAACATATGCAAACCTTTGACCTTAAAAATATATAAATTTATAAATATTTATGTACCGAATATGATAATAAATTACTTACATTTTGTTATAATTTTTTTTTATCAAATGAAATAATTAATAAAAAAATTATTAATATATATGCAAAAAACAATATTTAAGATATTGCATCGAAGATTATGTAAAAGCAAAATTGATAATCATTACAAAAAAAGAGTATACTAATATTCGTGTATATTTTATTAATTTTTTGATCCATTATACTAATTTCCTTAAAAGCATACCCGTGCAATTTTGCTCGGGTTTAAAACTAGTTTTACAAAAAAGTGGGGAATGAGCCCGTCGCATAAGAGAGTTACTATTAATCTGCACGTCTTCAACTGTGATGCGACTCTTTTTGAAGTTGCCAAAAATAACCGAGCGGGAACTCCATCATTTTTCAAACTCGTCAATTCATCAATAATTATAAAGAACGCCATTCATTTCAAACATGGAGAACGTAATCTTTTTTCAAACTCCAAACAAATTAGTCCAAATAGGACATCATTCACGATACACCAAATGTGCCCGGCAGCCAAAGTCTAAACAGTCAACCATGAAGATCAAACTGTTTTATGTACCCAGCCACCCAGGTAAGGAAAGCATGAGACCCCGGAAAAATGCAAAATTGCACGAATACAAATTAAACACCGTAAAAAATTATTTCCTCCGTCTCGGTTAATTATTGTCATAATTACTTTTAGTGTGTATCAGTCAATAATTATTTTTTGTATATTTGGAAGGTTTTGTATGAGCAGTGGCGGAGCCAGGATTTGAATTTAGGGGGGGCGAAAAATTTCAGGGGGGGCAAACGACTACTTTTATAAGGCACTTTTAAAAAATTTCGAAAAATTTCTCTTAAAACTTCGAAAATTTCAAACGCTAGTGGGGGCGAGCGCCCCTGCTAGCCCCCCCCTAGCTCCACCACTGTGTATGAGTAATTTGATCACTTATTGTCTATTTGTCATCTGCTAAATGTAACCACAAATGACCCCCACTCTTTCCGCTAATTACTTTGAAACGAAGTTTAATTTGTTTAATTCTTTGATTTTCAACACCATTTTAGAAAAAAAATCGTTGTTCACACTCCTCGAGAGATTTAAAGTTGGGACGGTAAAATTGTAACAATTACTAAAACTTTGTTACGCAAGGGTCATTAATCATCTGCACTTATAAGATTTACTTTTCTAAATTTACTCCCTTATAAGTTGTTTTGCTAAAATTACTCCCTAAAGTTACATTTTTATCAAAAATTGCTTCAAAAGTCCAATTTAAGTCACTTATTTTGTCTGATTTTGAACTGTCCCTCCATTTGTCTACATAATTTTACCTTTCAAAGTATATATTGGCTAATGCACAAACGAAATAAGTTCAAAATTTGACAAAATAAATGACTTAAATTGGATTTTTGAAGCAATTTTTGATAAAAGTGTAACTTTAGGGAGTAATTTTAGCAAAACAACTTTTAAGGGAGTAAATTTAGAAAAGTGGATCTTATAAGGGAGTAATTATTAATTTACTCTTTTTTTAATTGCAAATCCAAAAAGCCTCTATATTACAAGCAAAACCAATCCACAAATCTCATATTATTAGAGAAGAGATATTTATAGTACAATAATACTTCTGGAATACAAAAAGAAATAACCAAAGGTTAACAACTTGACATTAGTACAACTTTATGGAGTTCTAACAAAGCTGAAATGCATGCAAAGGGTAACATTGACAAAGAGTAGCAAGTAATATGAACACCGGTCCGGTCCGTCTTCAGTCTTCACCATTGTGTAATCAATCAAAATAGCATTTATCGGAAAATATTACCTAGTCAATGTCATACGCTCACACTTTAAATGAAGATTGTAAAAACAAAACTTCATCATCTTCAAAATACAAAGTGATAAGATTGACTGACAGTGAGAGCAACTAGTAGTTTAGTTTCCAAAACATAATGACACAGTCACACAGTATCCTATTTATACTTTTGAGTTTCAAACTATGAACACAGCAGCACCTTAATAGAAGATATTATTATAGGCTATATGAGCCAAGCTTCCTTTATGACAATGCGAGTCAGTCTCCTCAAGAAATCATCATCAGACACAGCTCCTAAGACACCATCATCGCAAAGTTCAACGTCCATTTCCTCATTATTCTCATCAAAGTAAGAGCACGGGGATTCATCCCACAGAATGTCTGGCCTTTTACCATCGATTTTGGGTTCCATTCCCACATAAGAACAATAGTAGAAGTATATGACTCTCACCAATAGCTCAGAATTTGTGATCAGAAATTTGAAAATTGGCAAATTAAGTTGCACTTGATCCTTAGAATTGACGACTTGCATGTCAATTTGATTGTTCTCTAAAGGCAAGAGCACCACATAATCAACTTGTCCTGAGAAGCTGCTATAATCTATCCGCAATGGGTTAATGATCTTATCACCCTCTCTAGTGTAACTATAATACTGTGCTACCCCACGAGCGGGAAACCACGGCCAGCAAATATGTGGTGCAGGAGGTTCTTCATCCTCGGTATATGAGCATAGATTTTGGATGGCACTTGCGAAGCTATAATAACCATTGCAAAGGTTGATATCAACTTCCCCCCTCTTCAGTGGACCTTCATTTTCTTGCGTATATATAGGAACTAATTTTGGTCCCATGTGATATGTTGTCACATGAATATCAGAACTACAATGCTTGTTACTGAAGATCATCATCTTTTTCTGGTATTGTGGAGTGTACTCCAATTGCTGTAACAAAGGTTCCTTGTCATAGAGAAATTCCATTCCTTTCTCAGCCTCCCAAGCTTTTACCATTGCTATTAAATTCTCAACACGAGCTGTATAAAGATAAAATCTCAAGTTTTTGCCTCCAAAAACTTACCAACACACCTCATTCAATTCATTTAATAGCGACATGGTGTTTTATATTTCACAAACACCTCATAGAAGAGAAAAGTAACCTCTTACATGGTATTTCGCTGAGTAGAGTCCTTTTCTGCTCTCTTGCAGCACTACCACTGCTGCTACTACTCTCACCCTGTATAAAAAAAAAAGACGAAATATAAATGAAGATGCAGCCAAGACTCCATGTAAAGGCCATGAATACAAGCAGATATGACATGTCTGTATTGGACTGATCATGTATGTGTATCCAAGAGGATCATGGCCTAATCAGTGGCTCACTCTATCAGTATAATTGAACCACATTATATCCTTGACTAGAAAAAAATTATTAAGGAGATAAGGATAGTTTTTTTTGGTACAAAGGAGATAAGGATAGTTAATGATATTGAACAATTGACTGGTACGATTCAAACAAATTTACAATAGCTTCCTTTGTATATCAAAGATAATTGTTTTGGCAAAAATATAATCATTTTATTAGTCAAGCAACAAACATTGCTAGAAAGAATATCAACTAATTCCAAGTATAGACATTGAATTGATGATTGCATTGTTAACTACCTTTTTGCAGCCATCAAGCCAAATTTTGCCCCCTGATTCCTGTCTCCACTTCTTAAGCTCATCTAGTATATCTTTCCTACTCTGAGCAACTTATTTGGCTTGTCTTATATGATCGTTCATGCGCAAGAGCATCTCTGACATGGCAAGATTACCTATGGATCCATTCACAAACAACTGGAAATAAATCTCTTTCTACGCTCGCATATTTTAACAATTTGTACACAATGAAACACAGGGGAACAAGTGATCCATTTAGTACATGATCAAGAAAGCAAGACAAACATTATGACTTATCCATTAAATATACACGTGCAAGAAAAGACATACGTACTCCTTCCGTCCCAATTAATTGTTAACATATCTCTCGCATATAATAAAAAAAGGTAAACAAATGATTGGAACCAAGGGAGTACGAAACATCAGTTAAATTATCTACTATTACTATTCTAAAATGAAACCACATTCTACCAACAACTCAGCCCATTGGTAATAGTCTTGGAAAGAATGATGATTTGGTGGATGAAAAGTTAAAAATCTGAAACTGAAACATCATCCGGTTCACTCCCAATCCCACTCAATGAATGAATTGAATGACTCAATGGTTTGTTTTTGATAATCAAAGAAATGAAGGTTTCAGTCTCTTGAATGTTGTTGATGTCAGCTAACCCCAAAACAGATTAGAGTTTCGTTGTTGTTGTAAGTAAAGAAATAACTTACAATGGTACACGAGGAAATTAGACAAACCTGAATCTATGTCAGTGATCAACATCTTCCTGTGAGCCTCATTGCCTACATCCATATGGACCCCTTTATAGATTTCCTCTAACTCACTTTGCTTCTTTAAAACCAATTCTGTTTTGCTGCCTACTAGAATGTTCAATTGAGCAACTTCAATTTCAGCCTATTAACAAAATCAAGACATCACGTTATAAGGACAAACAAAATACAGGAAGCTGGCAATAACCCTCAGAACGTGGGATGTAGGCACACATATACCACAAGGAAGAAAGAGACATACCTGCTCGATAACATCTTGAGAAAGAGTGTCTGGCCTTGAAATCTCATCAACAGATGACGTGATTAGGCATGTAACCTGCTCAAACTTTTTCTGATCAACAATTGACGTCTCCAGGAGCTTCCACAACTTGATAAGCGCACTCCCTAGATCTTGTATCTGGGCAATTTCACGTGGAAAAGAATAGAGTATGGTAGCACTTGTGACAGAGTTAATGAATACGTGTCATAAGGACAAACATCATTAACAAATGAGTACATATCCATTATTGCCACCACTCCTATGTGCAATAACGTAGGAGAAAATCAATTACTGCACCAAAAAACCTACTACTCAGTACTCAGAATATATCCGAGAGAAAAAGTTAGCATGTAGGACATTAACAGTCAAATACTAATACCATTCCAATCCAGCTTAACAACATCTGAAAGTCATACTCATCGACTACAGAATAATCAGTAAAATATATCCCACATAATCTTTCCAAAACAGCAAATATCCAGACATATTTTACCTCAAATTATAAAGTAATTTCAAACACATCACAGACAACATTAAAAACGAAACCCAAACTACAAATCTCTTTTGGTTTAACAACCGAAGAGCATACTATTTCCTCCATTCCTCACCAGTCCTCCCACTTGTTTTAAGTAGTTTCCTGGATGGCACGTTGACCATGTTTGACTATACTTGTCCACTCCAATTCCCAACGTTTATATTATTGTAATCAAACGTATGGAATTGGAGTGAACGGAGGGAATAGTTCTATACTTCGAATTAAATTTCTAGTTGAAATTATATTTGTGAAATATGTGACAGATGAAAATCTGAACATCATTTTATAAAATTTTATACAAGTATTTTTAAATTATACTTATGCTCAAGGTTAGAAAAACTGAGTGCCTAAAAGCAACTCGGACGGTGGAATGGAGGAAATACGAGCCATAATGATTCCGGTTTAATTTTGAAGATGAAACTTATACAAGTTGCAAACACATTCCACAGAAAGTGAATAAGGAATCAAAAGCCTGATAACAGCTACATTACCTTTTGCAAATTATGCTCTTTTTCTAGCTTTAATGACTTTACAACACCAGACAGCTTCGTTAGAGTATCACTGCTGATGCTCTCTGATTGGCCATGCTCGAAATCAACCAAACTAGGGTGAATGTCAGCTACTGTGGTTTCAAAATCAAGAGACATGACCATTGATAGCTCACGTATTGAACTAATATGTTTGTGAACGTTTTGCAGGCGGAGAGCCTGAAACGAAGGTGATACAATATTATAATGCATAACAAAAATCCAAGAATTTCTGATGGAAATGAGATCGGGAAGAAATAATTGAGTGACCTTCTCATTCTGAAGCTCTTTCAGATGTGCTTTACGTTCAGAAAGCCTTATTGTAGTTAAGTCGTCTTCATTCATTTGTGGTTCAGGTTGATCATTCCCTGCCATCTCCGCACTGATACGGGTAATCTCCAACTCAGTTTTTGAGAAATCTTCAACTCTTTGTTGTTTCTTCAATCTCAAACCGCCCAAGGTGAGTTCCACAAAAGATAGCTGCTCCTTTAGAGTGTCATGTGCCTTTAAATGGAAAACAAAAGTTAAAGATAAGTGAACAATGTTGTAGATTTAACATTACTATTCTCACTATATAACCAGAGGATCAAACCTATAAAACTGAGATCCTCTCGCCAAGTGCTGCACTAAGTCTAGCAATTTCGGATTTACCCTCCTCAAGCTCTTGATTAAGGGCGGCTTTCTGCTTCCTTGTATCCTCCACCTTCCTTAGATAAATGTCTACACATTCTTGTTCAAGTTCTAAAAGCATCTTGTCTTTTTCACTGTCACTCTCCCCAATATCATCCCATAGTTTCTAGTAAATAAAGCACAACAGTCATTTCACAATCGTCAAACTGAAATGAAATAATCTCATGTAAAATATATCAGCAATAATCCAGCGGCTGAGGAGAGACACAAAGCCAAACAGCAATCAATTTTTTCGCTCTTTTTACTATGATGCTGGAATTTTGATGAAACCTAGTTCTTACTCAAAGATCAACACAAAACAAAATCAATCTCATCATCAATACCAAAACAATAGGGATAAGTCCACTTATAACACTTGTAACATATCCATTCTTTGACTCTCTTAGCTAGCCAGCATAACATGCTAACAGGATAGGATGGAATTCCTAAGTTGTTTTTCCATCAAGTAAATGATCAAGTTGTATTACCGCTCTCTCCTATCAAGTAAAAATACGTATCACCTTCTTTAAATTGATCAAAGCAACGAGTCAGCCAGAAATAAGGATCACCTTTAATGAAAGATGACATTGAACAACTTTGCCTACTGTAATTATTTAGTTCATCACATTTCGAGCTATATTCTTCCAGTGAAATTACTACATACATAAGATTACTTCCTATATACATAAGACGACTAGACATTGTCAAATTTGTATATAATTTCGTTGGAAGATTTTGTCATTTGTACTGAGCTACCATTAATTTGTGAGCTATGACGAAATCATCTCTAATTATTTCGCTACCGGTTATTCCACCTACTCATTCACTATAAACAACAAATATGTTACATCGAAGTATCGAACACTAATTCCATATTTGCAGTCAACACTTCATCGATTGAAACACAACTTCAAATCCAATACGAACTCCAGCGAGCAAACTAACCTTCATATTCTCAACACATGCGTGGATTCCGGTAAATCATTCGCATAACGCGATTATCTTGTGACTTAAAATTTTCCTATCAAGATTATCTAGAACCTCTTCCAATTAAATTAGTAGATTATTAACACATTGTGAACTAATTAGGCATTGCTATCAAATTTGTGGACTACGACTACACATTTTGATCAATAATCTCTATTTAATTGATTAACGCTAAACAGCAAAACAAATTGCAAACTGTTTCGAGCATAAATTCCGGATAATTCACTCGCTAAACAGATTATGAACCGAAATAAATGCAATTCCTGGAAGAAAATTCCAGATAAATCACTCTCAAGAACAACACAAAAAAAACACAAAAAGTTAACCAAAAAACAAAGAAACGATCACAAAACAGTTCAAGAAGAAATAAAAAAAACATATGATCAACAAAACAAAGAATTCAAGAAAAGACCTGCAATTCCTGGACTAGAGTAATTTGAGGAATAGACGGAGATTGCGACATTTTTCCCGAACAGTTTGAAGAGAAATCGCACGAAACCCTAGAATTTCAAAGAGAGACAGAGAATTGGGGTTTAATTTTGAGAGAATGGGGTTTTTGGGAAGTAATGGCGGGTATTTGGAGTGAACAGCATAAGAACTAAGGAGGACCCAAATTTATGATTTATAAGTATGGAGTAATTTTTTAGCGCCAAAGACCAACTTGCTACTTAACGTCCGTCTATTTTTTTGCTTACATTAGCTAGTAGTTAGGTAACACCAAAACGGACACGTGATACGACATCTCGTAAAATTTAGGACACGGGACACATTATTTAAATTTAATAAAATATATATTGTGGTGAGTATTTATAGTGTCAAACATATGTAGTTTAGTTTCGTGACCGGAAAGAAATTGCCATAGCGCCAACTTCTAACTTTTGGATGATTTTGAATTTTAAAATGAAAAAATTTCCGACTACCTCACTTGTTCTTCCCTCTTTTTCCATTGAGCATTATGTCGCACCCTCGTAGGAAAGTAAAATAGATTATTGATAATCGAAATATTCTTTAGATAATATTTTTCGTCTACACTAGTTTTTTTAACCTGTGCTAATTGAATAGTATGCTATTTAAAATTACCTATTACAAAAAGTGAATAACATTTAAGATGATTTTTATATTAGTTAATTATCTCCTTTTAAGTTATTTACTAGATATCATGTCCGGGGTTGCCCGGGTCATGACACAACAGTGATCTCAAATTATTCATCATGAAATTGGCCTTCAACAAAATGCTTTGTTTTTTTAGAACGATTATTTAGTTATGTTTTACTCTTTTAAGAAGAGTGAGGTGTTGGAGGTTCTTGTAGTGTACTGGTATTAACTAAACGCACTATACTAAAGTGTGTTATATCATAACTAGTTTTATATCTGTGCAAAATAAAATTGCACGGGTCGTGATTAAACATATTATGTATTATTAAATGCAGTGAATTTATCGTGTATTATCGTTGAATACATGAGGATACAAATGAGCGTGTTAAATGTTCATTGTCGTGACAATAAAAGTAGTCTACAACTGTAGATTCGGCAACGTTTTAAAACTTTTAAACATATATAAACGACAAACTATATTATTTAATAATAAAAAATTTACTTAGTTACATTTGTTATAAAAAAAATTCCCATAAAAACTTATTTCCAAACGGTAATTATAATAGATAAGCGGATAAAATGATGGTCAAAGTGTTGCCTCGGAGATCGCGTATAAAGTAAATAAAAGAAGCATATGTAAAAATGAAGGATTATAAGTTATCAATCACTGATTGCTAATTATGTTACAAATTGAGATCTTAATTAAAAAACGTTCTGTAGTATAAGTTACGCTCACCCACCTATAATTATCAATAAGTCTATTTTAAGACAAATATATCTATCTTAAAATAAAATGAGTCAAATACTATATAATTTGTATAGATAATAAGACATTTATTATGCTAATATCTAGACGTTTTATTTTTTTGTTTTATCTATGCAAAAAGCATAGTATTTGATATGTCAAGTGTTTATAACGTGTAAGAATTTTGATAATTGTATTACCTTTGCTAAACTCAGGATAACTTAATTTATTTGCGCCTTAACAAATTTCTCTATGAGTCAAAGTAAATAAGCTACTCCGTATGACCCAATCCAAACAAACAATTACTGGTATCTGTTATGTATGTCATATTTTTTTTTGTATTTTTGATATTCGTCTCATTTGTTATGTTTTGATGGTATCTTTTATTATTTTATGAAAATTTTAAGTTCTTATCATTTTTAAAAGTAGATCTATCGTTTTAAAATAATTCGATGTAAATTTTATCGTGATTTTTTCAAAATATTAAGGACGGTGAATAATCTTTAAAATTGGTAATTTTTTAGTTGGTAGGTTTAACTATCCATTTTTTTCCAATTAGTCTTGCTTATAACCGTTATAAATTATAACGAGGGGTTAATCACCCCATCATCCCCGAAAAAAGTGTTTGGTTTGGATGGTTTTACACTCTCGTTGTAAATTATTCTGATTTACAACGGTTGTAAACAAGAATTTGTGATTTCAATATGTATTATTTGTTCAATTTTATATGTGACATATTTTCTGTTTTTATTAATTACAGGGGTTTCTCTTCATGTAGAAGATTATTGAATATTTGGAGTTTTTTTTTGTTGTTTTTTTGTATTGATTAATTAATGTTTACATTTGTGTTGCATAAATTATACTAATACCATATAAACATTAATTAATCTGCAGATATTAAAAGTGAAGAGAGACAGTAATTAATCTTTTGCTTTGGATGTGAGACCCGCTTTTCCTTAATATCTGCAGCCAATCAGAAAGCAAGAAATGTTTATACTTTAGTATATAGTAGATTCTTCAACATCCTAATATTTTTTACGTTTTCTTATATACTCGTAGTTTGCAACTGAAATTTAGTTGTTATAATCTTATCTATGAGGATAATAAAAAACGAATACATAAAACTATAAGAGTAAGCTTTGTAGTGGGGGCTAACGTTAAGAGGCGAAGGAGAACTAACTTAATTCCAAATTAATTATAAAAGAAAAAATACTTAGGGGTTGTTTGGTTACCCACCAAAAAATATAGGAAGTCTAATTCATGTGAATTGCAAAATGAGTAACTTGTTTGGTTACCCAAATTCACATGAATTGCAACTTTCCATGAATTCTAATTCCTCCATAATGGAGGAAGTTGCTTACCTAGGTCCCCCTAGGTAAGTGAGAATGCCTACATGAATTGCAATTCCTCTATGCAACCAAACAACATTTTCCTAATTCACATGAATTCTAAAATCATGTGATATATCACTTCCTAGGCAATGAAAGTTCCTACATGCAACCAAACGACTCCTTAATATCATACTCCGTATATTAATAGTGATATAGTTAATAGTTTCATAAATTTTTCTTAATATGCATTATGCATAAACCTAGAAAAATCATTTAAACTATCTATATACGGAGTATGATATTTATCTAGTACTTTGTATCTTAGACTCTTAGTATTACTACAAGTTTAGAACTCATGCAATAAATGTACAGTATATATAATTTTTTATTTTTGATAAAATATTCAAATCACAGTGATATCTCATTGATTATTCATTTTTCACGTTATTGTATTTTATTTTGAGGGAAAAAAATCAAACATTAATTTTAGAGAATTGAGTAATGCGCTGAAATGTTTTTTTTTAAAATATTTTGTATTTTGTTCGAGTTTCTGGGGGCTGTTTATTATTTCATGTATAAAAAGTTTCCAAGGCCTAAATATCTAACAGGTTGCAACTTGCAAGTATCAAGGCAATCCTGGAAGGGTTCCGCCTCATCACTTTGCCTCCCAAGGCCCATGAATATTACTGGCTGAACTTGAGTCTGGCCCATAATGGTTCTCTCTCTCAATCATCATTATCATCATCTATACAATAATATAAAGGATTATTTAACGTGAATACTCCAAACTATTGACTCCCTTCTTAAAATACTATAAACATCATTTTAACTCGGAATAAATTATACTATTAGTTCCCTCTTCTCGAATTATACTCAAACAACCGGCTACCTGTTTAGCCAGTCACTCCCCTCATTATCCTTACAAATCCACCTATGAGTCCATGAGACACCCTACCATTACCATCGACAAATCACCAACACCACAACCGCCACCGTCAACCCCAAGCCCTAAATCAATATTTACCCCCAAGTTGATTTGGGGGTTTAGAGTTTTAAGAATTTAAATCAATTGGTGGGTTCAGGGGTATATGACAACGACGACAAAGAGGCAGGCTGTTGGAGGATGCTCAAGGTTGCAGTCGCAGTAGTCAAAGGTAGAAAGCGAGGCACGACGGTCAATGGCAGGACTGGTTGTGACCTTTATCTATTTTATAGACAAAAGAGGGAGATGGTGGCACAACGGCTGAAGATGGTGGCGAAATATGGGTGCGGCCGTGGTGAATGGTGGTTAAGGGTGTTGTAAATAATGGGCAGTAGGTGGTCGAGGTTAGTGTGGGTGTTATTTTAGAGGGTGATGTATGGATGGTAATGGGACCTACAAGGATGATATAAGGGTGGTGAAGGGAGAGAGACAAATTGAAAAAAAAAATGCAGGAGAGTTTAGTATAATGAAGAAGATGAAGTTGGGTTTACATTATAAATGGAACATGGAGAAAATTAGATACAAAACTATTGAAGGAAATTTGGGTATAAAAAATGCAGGAGCTTTCATTGTGTATTGGAAAGGGATTTAAAATTTTATACGAAAATGTAGCAGCCATAGTTGTGTATTGGAGAAAACTGGGTATACGAATGAACAATAATGGAGAAAAAATTAGATGTAAGAAGACGAAGCTGTGGGTCCCACCGTGAGGTTTACCTGCTACTCTAAGTTAAAAAGGAGGCAATTCTATTAAATGCGGAGGGGTGTAATAGTTGGTTATATTGCTAGTTAAATCAAAGTTTGGAGTAATTTGAGAAGTACATGAATAGTTTGGAGTATTCTTGTTAAATAATCCTAATATAAAAAGGTAAGTTGAGCATTTATTAAAATGCCACATGGCACACGTCTAACATCCTCAAAATGCACTATCTACAAAATAAACCTCCCACAATCCACATTACCACATCCTATTTAAGTTACTCCAATTAATGAGTCACATAGCAAGTGGATTCGAATGTGTATGGCTTGAATGTGGCGGTCAAAATACATGAAGGTCATCATTAATTCATTAACTATTGTTTTATTTTTGTTAACAAGTCATTAACTATAGTTTGTAACAGTAATAATCACACTCTATACACTATGCAACATTGAATGTTGGGCAATCAAACAGTTTATAAATTTGTAACCACTACTTTTCATACCCATATATAAGTATATATTCGACTTTGATCAGTGCATAGCAATCTAATAATGTTTACCCAATTAACTTATTATATAGATTCTTTTTTTCAAGCTTTGAAAAAATAATTATTTTGCCAACATTATTGTACCATAACACAATTATTTTCTAATTTGTTCTAATTTTTCTGTTGTTTAAAAGTGCAGGTTCACCTAAAGTTGTCGAAGCCATGACTAATTTACACTAAATTGCTTTAAAAAAGGTTCGTAGGATGTGTGTATTGGTTAGTTTATAAATGTATAACTAATAGGAGTATCTTTTATCAATAAGCATCATGCTCCCTTTCATTTAGATTGAATTTTCTTGATGTTGAGTTGATTAGTTGATTATCTTATGCGGTACTTAGTTTATTTTTGTAGTTTTAATTTAGTTGAGGTATTTGTGATTCGTAACATGTTCACATTTTATTTTCATGGTAATTTGTATTTGGGCGTTATTCTTTAGTTTTGTATGTACCACAATACGAGTACGTACATTCTAACGAATATCAATCACATAATATGAATGTCATTGGATGATCAAATCTATAAGACCATCCCCAAGCAAGGTCATGAGGGAGGTCATGACCTTGTTGGGTCATGGTAATCAAGGATTAAGAACCTAATTAGGATGACCCAAGTCATCTCATGACCTTCCTAAGGTCACCCCATGACCTTCCTAAGGTCATCCCATGACCTTCATGACCCAACACATGTCAACCCTTGATTTGCTGGGCATAAATGAAAAGGAAACTCAATGTCAGTCCCCTGCTCCATGCCTGCCACTTCTATTGAAACTAAAGAATTGGTAAAAACTAATTACTCACTAACCTTAATAGAAAAAAATATAGAGTAAATTGAAAAAGAAAAAAATCTGAGCATATTTTGACTGGCTTAATTTTATACTCCGGGTAATTGTCTAAAAAAAATCAATTTTGAGATATTTTGACCAACTTTAATCAATGAAAATGGTGTCAAATTAGAGATTTTATAATGGTAAATTTTTGATGACGATTTTGATTTGGGGATGATGATGGTTGATGATGATGGTGATGATGATGAGATATGCTTTGGTGAAAACGAAGGGACGTATTTCACTATTTTGGGTGAAGGGAGTAGTAGATTATGATTTAGCTATGTAAATGGTTTGGGGAAGGGAGTAGTATTTGTGGGTGGTGTTAAATGCTAAACCATATTTTTCACAGGAAGTGTGGGGAGTATAGTATAAGTATATTTAGTACCCGCAAATTCTTATTTCAGACAGGCCATTTCCGTCTGAAAAATAAGACGGGATTATGTTGCCACTTTTTGATCAAATGCAACCACAGCTTATATCAACTTGTTTTCAATAGTAGTTACATATAACTATAAAGTGGTTACAAAATCTCATCTTATTGTTTCAGACCAAAATAGTCCGTCTGAAACAAGACCAACGGGTTAGTATCACATGTGGGTGGGAATAGCTCCTAGGTAAAAGTTAACTCTATACGTTCTCAATAAGTTTCCTCTATGATGGATATATCCGTTGGTGTAAATCTCTCTTGACGATGATGGATGATATATGTTCAAGATCGATTCGTAGAAATTCATAGCGAGATTCTTAATCGTGTCACTCATATCACTTTGAAAAATAATCTCATTGACCATATATGACAAAAACTTTCGTAAATAGAATTAGTACGAAATTATTATTGCTAGGTTTTTTAGCTCATAATTTTTAATTTTGTAGTTTTATTAATTAATTTTATATCTTCTTTTTTAAATATGTTGAATCTTAATTTTAATTATTGCGTGGTATTTTTGTGACACCCTCAAATTTGCGGAAAGAAAAAAAATTTATTTAAATACATAAAAGATAATACTAAAACATAACGAAGGTGTCATAAAATAAAAGGTCATTACAAAACGGAAATAATATTCTACAAACGAAATATACAAGACGGGAGACATATCTCCGGTATAAATACGGAAATAAAATAGTGTACAATAATATACAAACTATGAACCGATATAGGTCCAAGGTAAAATACTTCGCTCGCTAGCTCGTCCATGTACCCCAAATATGCAACACCACCTGTTCGACCGCATTAAATATAAACACGGAAGCCACAGTCAGTGGGGAGTAACTCCGAGGCCTCCCAGCCACGAAATGTCGAGTTTGATGAAACATGAATAACATAAAAGCAATGTATATGGAAAATACAAAACTTAAACATATATGATATGCTTTTCATGTTATGAAACAGATAACGAACAAATAACCTAGCATGTGAAAGCTATCATGTGAAACCGATAATAAACTATAACTCGAGGTAGGGAAGCTGGTATGCTAGCTCAGAGGTTCCTCTCAGAAACATGGCCGTGATACACTCAAACCCTAATCAACACGTAATCATGTGAATCAGTTAACCATCGGTAATCCAAACTCTATCAATCTTAGCCGGCTTGCATCTCACCTTCTAAAACTCATAGAATCATCAAACATGAAAGACCAATACGTCTACAAACAGGCATAAGTTCTTAGAACCGTCAATAGTCGACTTCTGTAACTCGAGGCTATACCACAAGGTCGGAAAACATCCTAGTCCTAGACTGATCAGACCTAGCGACAACAGCTATTCCATTCCCCGTCTCATGACATAACCGTACACGAGAAACTCTACTAGGCGACCCCCTAAGCAGAGATGGCTAGTACTTAAGCTGGCTCCAGTCCCAAAACGGATCAGGCAGCCATGCCCCGACTTGGATATAAAACCACCAAGCCGAGACACAAAAGCTATCAACAAGTGAACATATACTCGTTAAAGACAGTACCTGCCTATCAATGTCATGGTCCAAGCTACTCATTTAGAATTAGAATGGTCAAGAAGCCATATACTCATAATTCTCTATGGGTACTTAGTCAACACGACACCAACCATATAATT